>CM076683.1:35402119-36002119 GCA_038501925.1 Xenopus petersii
AGATTGTTTAAGGCCCAATGTTCACTGCATGTTTTTTTAATAAAGGCATAAAGAGAGACCTGAGACTGAACCTCTGCCTTCTTGTTTCCTAAAGGGTCCCAAGTTAAAAATAAAGCACCTCACTTTGGTAAAAGGACCGCTTATCCTCTCAATTTCAAATTGCGCCATTAAACAACGCCTTATGATAGTCTTCAAAGCAATAATAGGACAGAGGCAAAGTGCAAGGTGCACTTAAGTGCAAAAAATCAAAACAAACACACCAAGTGATTATAGTTATGACGACATACACAGGAAAACAAGGCTATTTACATGATTTTCATTGTCGGCAAAGGCAATAGGTGACATTTTGCATATAAAAAAAAACCACATCATCCTCACTTAAATACATATACACAGGGACGTGTGTACATCTTTCCTGTTCGCAAATATTATTTTTAAATAGCTATAGATTTGTTACTTTATAACAGACTGTCTTGATATATTAAGATATATAAGAATAAATTAGCACTGGATTAAGTCAGGAAAACTTGTACAGGTACGGGATCAGTTATCTGAAACCCGTTATCCTGAAAGTTCTGAATTACAGAAAGGCCGTCTCCCATGGACTCCATTTTATACAAATAATCCAATTTAAAAAAAAAATGATTTCCTTTTTCTCTGTAATAATAAAACAGTACCTTGTACTTGATCCCAACTAAGCTATAATGCATCCTTATTGGAAGCGAAACTTAAGGTATAGAGATTCAAATTATGGAAAGGTCTATTATCCAGAAAACGCCAGGTCCCGAGCATTCTGCATAAAAGGTCCCATACCTGTACAATTTTTCTTGTTTTGTCCAAGCATTTTAAAGAAGGATTCCATTTACCAGCGCCTATGATTAAGTCTTTATGACAAAAAACATGTAAGGCTGTTGACACAATAAACTCTTCTCACTTTCAACTTATTGCCTGGTAGAAGTTTGCCTTCACGGAGTGCCTGCTCCAAAAGGTTTTTTCGATTCCATATACTGTTGAGGTTGCCATTAGCTTCTTTAAATCAAAAAGTAGTCAGGGCTTAGGACATTTTTAGATAGAGAGAAAGCTAGGATAGACAACTGCCATGCTAGTTGTGATGGAGTGAAACTACAAATATCAGCATACAATAATGGCTGAATTTCAGAAGCAAAAACTGAAATTGCTGCTTATATCTGAACATATGTTAGTGGTAAGCATCAGTCAAATGAAAGTTGGTCTGTTGAGTTGGGTTCTGCAAAGTGCTGCAGCATCGGAGAAAGGCTATGAATTGAATACACACAAGAGAACTAGCTGGACTTGAAGAAGAAACGTAAGCTCTAACTCAGGAAACTACCCACAGATTTCTGCACCAATGTTTAAGGAACTAATCTTAAAACTGAATGTTCACAGCACATTTATCTAACCTGAGCTTGAGGGTTATCAGGGGGTGATCAAACCTGTAGTTCAGAATCTGAAAGGAGACAGGGAGAGCAGCCATGTTTTCCAAAAGATGTATGCATTCTAATAGGTAAGAACATGAATATTTGCTTTCAAGTGAAATATATTGGGCCAGCATATACTAGAGAACATAGTTTGCTATAAGACCATGGTAGGTCAAGGTTAGAGAACTGTATCTTCAACACAGAGATTGTTGTGAATTAGATTTACATACTGTCCGTGTAATGCCTTTTACCACAGTACAGGACAGTCTATTTTAGCAAATCCTGGATCTTTTCTAAGCTGCCAGTAGGTCCCATTTGTCACCCACGAATCATCACTAGTTTTCCTGTCAAGAAAAAAAGACAAATTTGTTAATGACGCAAAATAAAAGATTTGAAAGCCACAATATTTAAATGGGTTTGTAAAAAAAATCCATCTTTGAAACTTAACATTCTATATTGTTTTTGGCTTATACTAAAACACTATTTTAATTATTATTTAAATGATTCACATAACAAGGAGTGCTTGCTTAGAAAACATTAAGTTAGGACCAACAAGACAAATTTCTCCATAAACATATAGGCTTGAATTTACTATATTGCTGAAATTTGACAAGATTTTGAATTTCTAAAACATTTGCATTCCAGTTGACCGGTTTCTATTTTGGGGGCAATTAAAAATATACAGTGAAGTAATGTTGACAAATACAGAATTTGCACACACCATGTTCATATACATGCTTAAGCACCAACTCAATTTTTTTTTTTTTAATAAACAAATACAGAGCTCTTATTCCCAGAACAAAGCTTAACTTCCCATATCAGAAATCTACTTGTGATCTCATAAATCCACATGGGCAGTCACCACAGTCTAAAACTTTGTAACATTAATATAATTCCAAAGAACCACGCTAGATTTATCCATACATATTTACTTCAATAATATTGTGACACTTAGGGGGTTATTTATTCAATTCTGAATGCCAAAAACTCGAGAAAAAAAATTTTTTTTTTTTTTTACTATAAAATCAAATTTTTGGGTATTTATTATACCCTGAGGATGGAAAAAGTCAGAATACAAAAATCAGTCATCTCAAACCTGCTGAGGTTGTATATAAGTCAATGGGAGAAGTCCGGAAGATATCATGATTTGTGCTGGGTCTTGTGTAATAATCCAAAGATTTTATAGTTTTCGGGCAAAAATACGAAAAAAACTGATTTTTCAGGTGGAAAATCCAAAATATTCCCTTAGTGATGCCTGGCAGAGCATAAAAACAGAGTGAAAACCAAGGAGCTTAAATATTTTATTTCCACCACAGAATGTGACACCCAGAATTTGAGTCAGGCCATCCTTCACTTTTCCGATGAAAAAATTCACAAGCAAAATGATATTGTTTCCCTCTGCTACAGGCCTCTCCAATTCCCTGTTTAATTGTTACATCTGTTCCAACTTCCTCAAGGCCATCATTTATATCTCCCTATTTTTTATATGACGTTGCTTATGGTCTTCATAGACATTTGGTCTGGGTTTTTTCATTCCATACCATATATACTTAATTCCAAAACTTACTGAAATACTTAAACATGGATTCCTGTAAATATCTCCTGAAATGATAAAACCTTAAAATGTCCTCAAACTGTAATCATATAGAGATGCCATGTGTCAGGGAGAGTCAGTATTAATGATATTGAGATGCACGAATATTATATGAATAGCTGAAGCGAGTTGGATTTATGGGATAACAAGTAAAGTTGTTCTGAGATGGGAAAACCCAACTTTTTATTCACACTATTTATTACCAAAAATATGACTTAATCAGCGCTTGTATTTACTTGCAATTTTTTCTAACAGTTTGGATGTTTTTTGCTCCATTTAGTTCAGAAATGTTCTGTGTCGTAAGATAATTCATATCATACAGTGTGTAGCAACTGACATGCCACAGCCTAATCTACTGATGAGATTAAAGAGAATTACAAACACTCGAATGCAAACTGTACCGGAAAAATCGAGGTTGATGCTCCAAACTGTTCTCTTCTAAGACTTTCCTCCTTTCCCTCTGCAGTTGTTCTATTCTTTCTTTTTGCATTTCGGCTGCATCAGTATTTCCTTCTTCAAGGTATCTGTTATAGCAATAATAATATTGTAAATGTGTATGAGGCTACTTAACAGTGTATCTGAAAATCCAAACTCCCCTATTATAGGAGTAGTTTTCATTATACTCAGACAGTATAGACAGACCTAGAATTTCCAGATTTACTCAGATAACACAAACAGAGGTAGGAGAGCATCAAAATGGCATGCCATTAATTTCCAGCACTGTTATGACACTGTACCTTAGAATTTATACAATACTCGAATAGGTGGCAGGGTATTGGAAGATGATAGAAGAAGATAGAAAAATATAAACAACCATGATGTTGATCTTGTTATGTACTGAAGATGGCCTTTTTACATTGAAGTAGTTTCAAAATAGTTGATTAGGCCATATCTCCAATTAGGTCTTGTCTCATGGAGCCAGGGTAGAACAGATTGCATTGGGTCATCTAAATATTCACCTTAATAATTCTCATTCCTATTGGTAGTTAATGATGTAGAGGGTAAGTCAGTGTCAAGTTACTCAGATTCAGGGCTTCACGCTGTTTGGAGGCTCTCATCTCCGAATAGGATTTAAGTTGCTCAAATCTGAGCAGCAGTGTTGAAAAAGGAGCCCCACTAAGTTTGGTCAACCCCCCTCATAAGTGGGCTGTTTTTTCAGTTTTGCAGGGATTAAATCTTTTGCAGAGTCTCGCATCCAAGAAATTATTGCCCGTATTTGTTTTAAATTTACTGTATCTAGTACTGTTTTCCAGTGTGTGTTGAAGCCTGGGTAACTGTGGAAAACATGAGTTAAAGTTCAATCTCTAATTTGTCAGAGTCTTGCAATATAGTGCATTGTTCATGTTTTCACCATTTACATTCTGCAATGCTAATTCTTAACTCTTTCTCACACTGAATCCAACCCCTAATTAGCATATGCAAATCAGAGTACGGAAGGGTTAAAAAGAGTGGTGCAGGGGAATAAACTTGCAACTTCCTTGCCTGTGTGACGAAAAGTCATGTGACTAAGGATTTGATTTGACTAGGCATCTGGCTGAAAAAACCCAAATTCTGAAACAAATCATGGATTTAGTGAAGTTGTGATACGTTTAATGATGCAAGTTATTCATTGGTAGTGGGATCTAGTCTGGTTGTGCTTAGGGGAAATAATTATGGATCAGATGTCCATTTCGTCTACATTTAAAGCTACCTAGGTTAGTGATAGTTTGATCTATTGCTTTGTCTTTGGGACACTACTTATACAGAATGGGCTAACTCCATTATAGGTTAAATGTATCATCCTTTACAATAATTAAGATGTTTTAGCTCTGAAAATGGGTTGATGTGCAAGTACCACTGTTTTCCTTTGCAAAAAATATATATATTTTATGGAAAAAAATTACCTCTGATCAGGTCTAAATCGAGTGTCAGTACTTGGCAGAAAACATTTAATCTTTGGGTCTATTTCATTCAGCTGAAAAGCATATTTTGTGAATCCATAATAAAGCTCTGAGTCCTTAGGCATTGGATCTAAGATGGAGAGACAAGACAACATTAATTTACAAAATACAAGAAAAAGCAAGAAAAAAAAATTGGTTCACCATAACAAAAAAAAAGAAAGAATGACTGGGGTCTTGAGCTGAGCCATGCCCCCCAACCTGCCCTTACTGCAGCCAGTGAAACAATTATAAAGCCTATCCAATTTCTGATAGATCCCATTTTTGTGGTCTGTAAATCTGGACTATCCAGCCTAAATGACAAAACTGGGGAAGTATGGGCAACATGTAGCATCATCTAATAGGCCAAGGTCTTCAGGTGATCTATATGGAATAGAGACTGTGCTGTAACTACTCTCAATTCCTTCCCAATACCTAATAAAAGTACAGAGAAGGGCCATAAGCAAATTAAATTTTCAGGTTGGACAGATCAACTTGATTCAATAGGACCCAAGTGAAAAGCAAATCAGCATCTACTGAAGCCAAAGGCAATCTTATATTTTAATTCTGCAATCCTACTTAAATTAGTCACGTCTATGGTAATACATAAACACATTCTTTAAAAAAAAAACTTTAAAAATGTATTATGTGAGTTTTCTGGTTTACTGGATAGGAGGGAACACACTTCTAGCTGTATAAGAAAGAACCTACTTGCTCTCCAGATGCAGGTGGGTGCAGAAGGAGAACCATAAAATATACTTTCATGCCATTTGCCAAAGAGGCGATGTACCACTTTGCCGTTTCGGTCCATGATGGTCCCTTCAATTTCATGCACATTTGGATTCCAGTATTTAGCCTATCGTAGAAGAAAAAAAATCAGACAAACCTAAGCTGTTGCCTATCATTCACAGGAGCATTCCATAAAGAATGTGGTCAACTAGATGAAAATTAATAGGCCTTATGAACAAGGGCGAGTTTTTTGCTGCCTGAGGCAGCCCCCCAGTGCTTGCTTATTTGTTTAGGAGTGGGTCCAGGGGGTGCAATTGTGCTCTCTGCACTAGAAGAGCCGACTTTCCAGTTTAATGACCGAAAATATGGCTCTTAAAGTTACCAGGAACGGCTTTTTTGCTGCCCCTGGTAACTAGGGAGCTGCTGCCGCCCGAGGAGAGTTTCTCAACTCACCTCATGACAGCAGTGCTCTTGCATCTGTATCAAAAGCAAGATCAAGCAATAAATCCATTTTACAGGTATGAGATCTGTTATCTGGAAACGCGATATACAGAAAACTCAGAAATACTGAAAGGCCATCTACATTTTATCCTAATAATCCAATTTTTTAAAAAAAAAAAAAAGTTTCATTTTTCTCTGTAATGATAAAACAGTACCCTGTACTTGATCCAAGCTACAATATTATCAATCCTTATTGGAAGCAATACCAGCCTATTGGCTTTTTTAATGTTTATGTGGTTTTTCTAGTAAACTTAATGTATGAAAATATCCATTATCTGGAAAACGTCAGGTCCCGAGCATTCTAGATAACACGTCCCATACCTGTATATGCTTGTGCATACCCCGTCTTGTTTATAAAGACTTAATCCAACTCAGTATGGTCACAATAGAATACATTTCAAACAATAGATTCTTGTATTAAAAAACATTTCTCACAGTCTGCATGAGGAAAGGGAGTGGACAAGAGTTTATAGAAGCAAGAAACCAACTGTATCTGAATTCTAAACCAAAAAATAGTATGCTACCTATGAGCCTAAAAATGGACTTTGTCATTTTAATCTATTGTATATACAGTGGTATGAAAAACTATTTGCCCCCTTCCTGATTTCTTATTCTTTTGCATGTTTGTCACACAAAATGTTTCTGATCATCAAACACATTTAACTATTAGTCAAAGATAACACAAGTAAACACAAAATGCAGTTTTTAAATGAGGGCTTTTATTATTTAGGGAGAAAAGAAATCCAAATCTACATTTTCATGTGTGAAAAAGTAATTGCCCCCTGAACCTAATAACTGGTTGGGCCACCCTTAGCAGCAATAACTGCAATCAAGCGTTTGCGATAACTTGCAACGAGTCTTTTACAACGCTCTGGAGGAATTTTGGCCCACTCATCTTTGCAGAATTGTTGTAATTCAGCTTTATTTGAGGGTTTTCTAGCATGAACTGCCTTTTTAAGGTCATGCCACAACATCTCAATAGGATTCAGGTCAGGACTTTGACTAGGCCACTCCAAAGTCTTCATTTTGTTTTTCTTCAGCCATTCAGACGTGGATTTGCTGGTGTGTTTTGGGTCATTGTCCTGCTGCAGCACCCAAGATCGCTTCAGCTTGAGTTGACGAAAAGATGGCCGGACATTCTCTTTTAGGATTTTTTGGAAGACAATTCATGGTTCCATCTATCACAGCAAGTCTTCCAGGTCCTGAAGCAGCGAAACAACCCCAGACCATCACACTACCACCACCATATTTTACTGTTGGTATGATGTTCTTTTTCTGAAATGCTGTGTTACTTTTACGCCAGATGTAACGGGACGCGCACCTTCCAAAAAATTCAACTTTTGTCTCGTCGGTCCACAAGGTATTTTCCCAAAAGTCTTGGCAATCATTGAGATGTTTTTTAGCAAAATTAAGACGAGCCTTAATGTTCTTTTTGCTTAAAAGTGGTTTGCGCCTTGGAAATCTGCCATGCAGGCCGTTTTTGCCCAGTCTCTTTCTTATGGTGGAGTCGTGAACACTGACCTTAATTGAGCCAAGTGAGGCCTGCAGTTCTTTAGATGTTGTCCTGGGGTCATTTGTGGCCTCTCGGATGAGTTGTCTTTGCGCTCTTGGGGTCATTTTGGTCGGCCGGCCACTCACTGTGGTTCGCTGGAGTCCCAAAGCTTTAGAAATGGCTTTATAACCTTTGAAATTGAACTCAGGTGTGATAAACCACAGTTAAGTTATTTTTTAACAAGGGGGGCAATCACTTTTTCACACAGGCCCATGTAGATTTGGAGGTTTTTTTCTCCCTTAATAACGTAAACCTTCATTTAAAAACTGCATTTTGTGTTCAATTATGTTATCTTTGACTAATAGTTAACGGTTTTTGAGGAGCAGAAACATTTAAGTGTGACAAACATGCAAAAGAATAAGAAATCAGGAAGGGGGCAAATAGTTTTTCATACCACTGTAGAAGGAATTACATAGGAAATATGCAACAACTTTTTAGTGGGTGCAAACATATGAACTGCACACATTAATGTGTATATGATCGATGTGTTAATTGGTTATGATGTTTGATATAACCATGTGTACACATCTGCCTGAGAAAACAGAGTGAAGGCTCACATTAAATGTTCTAGAGGAGGGCACCATTATTCTGTTGCGGGACTCAAAGACTGCTTACATTTGTAGATAGTGGAAAAACTGGCTCCATGATTTGTTGTCTTGTGCTGAACCTTTTCTTATGAAATATCAATTATGAATATGAATAAGAGAGGGCCTGAATAGATAAATGAGTAATAAAAAAGTAGCAGTAATATTACATTAGCCTCAGATTTTTAGATAGGGTCAGTGACCCCCATTTGAACTGGAAAGTCAGAAGAAGGCATATAATTAAACTATATATAACAACAAACTAGTGAATTCTCTCTACTGATTGGTTGCTTTGAGTTACTAGACAAGTCAACTTCAGACAATTTACTATGGCCAAGTGGATTATTCAGTGGAAAAATGCTAATCAATAGTCACAATAATATGTATTTCATAACAAGTGCAATGCTCAAGCTGGCATGTATTTTGTCTCGCACAAAGTGTGTTTAAACAGTTCCACTGATGTCCTCTTACTACTTCAGTGTTGCGGATATAATATGGCTATACTTGCCACTTTTCATTACAATGGGAACATATGTAAAACAGAAACATAAGCCAAGGATTTACTAGTAAATGGTGCCACAAATGCAAAGAAAAAGGGAGTTAGCTGAAATACCTTCAAAAAGGTTACTTTACAATGGCAGATATCACTGTTGATGTTCTTGATAATGATTTCACCATAATGCTCTATCCACCGCTGCCCACTTAGAATGTTATGGATGCAAGATGTCACCTTGTTCCATTGATAATGGTCCCCAAACCTGAAACACAAAGAAAAGAAAAAGGTTTTCTATTGATCTCTTAAAGCATGGGCTTTTCCACTGTTAAATATTCTTCTATTATTCTTTTTAATCCAGTTCCCTTACCAATCAGTTTTTTTTTTTATATTTATATATTCACTTTTACAACTCTGGACAAATCTATACAACATACAAATGCAAACTACAAATCAAATGTATGTATAATTTATAGCATGTAGGCCAATTATCCGTGCAATATATAAGTAAATAATGGTGCATGACACAGCAGAGCAGGACCTGTAAGCAACAGACAAGGATTATCTTTTTGTTTAGTGAACATCGATTATAAACCCATCACCATAGGCAGGTCTGTTAACTTCCAATCATAATTCAATAAAGGAAGAGTAACACCAAAAAAAACTTAAAGCTTTTTACAGTAATTCATTTAAAATGTACGTGTTTGCTCCATAAACACTACTATAGTTTATATAAACAAGCTGCTGTGTAGCCATGGGGGCATAAAAAACTCAGTTTTACATAGCAGATAACAGATAAGCTCAGTAGAATACATTGGGAACTTTTCTGTTATCTACTATGTAACCTGTGCCTTTTCTCCTTTTTTTCAAACTGAATTGCTGCCCCCATGGCTACACAGCAGCTTGTTTATATAAACTATAATAGTGTTTCTGAAGCAAAAGTATCAGTTTTACCAGTGCATCATATTTTAATTACTGTAAACCAATTTCATTTGTTGGTGTTACTGTTCCTATAAGAGAAACACACAGTCTTACTTTATACAGGGTACCTATATAAATCTCTGTTGTAGAGCTATACTCTAAAATGAATGACATTTGACCCTTGTCATATCATCTTGAAAAAGATGTTACAGAAATTGGTTACCCTAAGATCTTCTGACATTGTCTATCATTACTTTAGGTAACCTGTACAGTGATGAAGTAGAAATCGGAGTCAAACACAATTGAAAAATATTAAGCCAAAGGATTGTCTTCCTGTAGTATGACCTTTTGTAGCAGCATTTATACCCCCTCAATTAATCTGAAAAAAATGATCATAGAGGTACACAATATAACCTGATGTATGGAAAACCTTCATCTATCTGGGAACAAAAAATGAGTTTTACAGATATCTGCCCAGCATTAATATACATTTAGTTAATGTAAAATAAATAACAGTGGGACTTACCTGGGTAAGATCAAATGTGTTGTACCAATTTGGACAATTTCCATAGACTTTCCCCAAAACTTATTTTTCCACCTCATATCTGCAGTGATACAAAATCAAATTTATAAAACTGGATTAATTAATTCAAATAAATAAATTTCTGCAAAATCCAAGGTTTTTCAACTCCGAGTATTATGCTTACAATGCTGTAGCGGAAAACAAAAAGTGAAATATAAATTCAGGACACTATCATAAAGACATTTTTTTTCTGACAGAAAACAAAAACAGAATGGTGGGAGTAAAATGCTAATAGCAAACACTTAAATGGGTATGCCCACTCGGTGGCCCTCCCTCTGATACTGAACTATGTTGGGGAGCTGATGTGGGGTGCTTGATGTAGTTTGGACAGCTTTAGGCTGGAGATCTCTGAGAAGTAAAAGTGAATACATGAAGGATCCCCAGCCCTGGAAATCAGTACTTGGGCTACTCACAATATACATCATTAGCAAGATGCTATAGATTGGAGGGGCCTGTATTTTCAAAATAGGTAAGGTCAAGACATGATGCATTGGCATATTTATTAAAATTTCAAATGCCTTTATAACGACATCCAGTATTTTGTAGTGTTATTGGTTAGTGGATCGGAAATGATTAGATTCCAAGCCAGAAACAGAGCTTTATAAATCAAGCAAGGTTTTAAATTGCCTTTTACATGTCTACCATGCTTTATATAGCCCCTTGCATTTTAGGCACTCCACATAGGGTGACATGATTTAAAAGAATAAAACATGATTTCCCAGTAAATGGTTTCTTATATATTTGGCCTCTAAACACATTTTAGTGAATAAAGGTATTAAATTAGGAGTGTAGTGGGGGGAGCCTTGGAATGCCCCTGGAGTGAGAAGCCATGATTCACATCAACAGAACATTGTATCGTTGCTCTGCATAGAGTGCTATTTTTCTTCTCCGCAGTTAAAATGAATTACCCAAATTAATCCGTATAGGAACTGTAACTTGACTTCTACTAGACATGCTGACTGGGAAGTACCATATGGAGACAGACGCACAATTGACATATTTTAAAAAATGTGGAGACAGACGCACAATTGACATATTTTAAGAAATGTCCGATAACTGTCCAAACTATACAATAAAACCTGATTACCTTGGAAGAAGACAAAATTTTCTGATTCAGCATGACAAGCGGATATGGGTGGGTGGTGGCTCACCTGCAGGAAATAAAACAAAAGGTCTCCTTTATCATCTTATGTGTTAACAGCTGCCAAAATTCCCAGCGCTTATATGTGCAGCAGCACAATCACAGCAGAATACTGCACTACCTGTTGGAAGGCATGTTCATGTTGGTTTCTCTGGCCTACCAACCTGCTTCAGGAGAGATTAGGGCTTAATATGTATTAAAGGGGAGTATTCCTGCCTGGGAAAGTGACCAACTAGGGAATTCCCTTTTCCCCCAAATATTATTCATGAAGAAGAAAAGGGAATATACCATTGAAATGAGGATGCTACCACTCCCACAGGATGAATACTAAGGGGCCCATTTACTAACAATTGAACTTTGTTTTTTTCCACAAGTTTTTAAAAATTTGTGGTTTTCCTATATTTCTAAGAAGCTTTTTGTAAAAACTACAAAAATCTCTAAGGCAAAACTTCGCCAATAAGGAGTTGTCGAGGTGATGTAAAAGTCAATGGGAGCTGTGCTTATGTGACTGGACCACTTTAAATCAATTCAGACTTTTAGATGTTTACAGATTTTTTTTCCGCTAAAAGGTTTCCAAGGTATTTTGATTTTTAAATCACGTCGTTCAGCTTTTTTTTCTTTTTTTTTTTATTCACACTTTTTATATTTCGATCTTTTCATAAATTCCATGACAATCGTGATTTTAGAGTTTGTAAGTTTAGTCATGACTTCAAAAACCTCTAAAACCAGTAAAATCCGACCTTTAATAAATAAAGCATCTGCATTATTGTTAGGAAGGTGTCAGTTTCCTTTAACTATCTAATAATGGGTATTTTGAATTTATCTCACTTTGTACTCAATACAATACACAGTACAGCAGAGTAATTCTCTTTGAGTGATCCAATTTTATCAAAAAACTATTGAACTGGACTTTTTTTCTGATACATTTTCTTGTCTACTCCATACATTTTTCAAAATGGAAGTAAATCTGATTTTATGTTCAGAATTTTGCAAGCTTAGTTCTGATGCTAGACATCACTGACAGTTGTGCAAACCAGCAACTGCTTGGGTATCTTTTGTGTTAAAGAACTGAAGCAAAGTTTTCTTATTAGGGGGCTTAGAAGATGCAAACATACTATATTTAACAAATACAGTCATTACACTTTTCTGTAAAGCAAAAACATTACTCCTCTGAATACTTCAATTTATTAGAGAATGGCCAGATTGCTTTCATTGGCTAACACACTCTTGGGCACTTTACCTGTTCTGATATAAACCTGAAGCCTTGGTCTTCTTTGTTACATTCATAAGTCTCTCCTAGAACAGGGTTGAAAGGCTTGCTGCCTGATCTGTAGAAGCTTGAAGCATAGGCAGATACTGCAAATGTAGCAACATAAACCTATGGAAATAAAACCAAATGTATTTTAAAATGGGATCTGTACTCAATATGAGGAATCTTTGGCGAGACTCTACTTTTGCGATTAAGGAGGAAACCACCAATTTTTTTTTTAAAATACACAAATACTTTTCATAGTGAAAGAAGATGTAATTCTAAGAACCTTTCCAATATTTATTAAACTACTAAAAGAAGTTGATCTGTTCCCATACTGTCCCAATGCAACCATAAAATGCTCTGCCATAGCAGGAAAACACTGGCGCAAGCAAACCATAGCTTGAGTTTACTTTTCATGTGGGGCTTTGTACTGAAAAAAAACCCTCAGAATCCATTATTTTACCTGAATGTCTATTGAAATGAAGGAAAACATTGGCAGTTTTAAAGTACAAAAGGCACACAATCTTCACCATATGCTTATCTCTAGTTTTTCCATAAATGTTATTTATATTAAGCTTTGGAAATGGTGCAACACTTTCAATACCTAAGAAAGGTATTGATCATACAGGCTCTCTTTGGCATCTTCTTTCTTTTCCTAGGGATCCCTTGGTGCTGGTCTGTGCACATAGAGTAGATTCTCAACTCAACATTAAGGGGCAGATTTATCAAGGGTCAAAATGAATTTGAGGGAATTTTCGAAGTAAAAAAACTCAAATTCAAAGTAATTTTTTGGATACTTCAAGCATCGAACAGGATACTACGACTTTAAATTTACTTCCAATTCGATTTGAAGTAAAATAGTTCGAATATTCGATAATCGAATTACTGTCTCTTTAAAAAAAACTTCGAATTCAATACGTTGCCAAATTAAACCTGCCAAAGTGCGATGTTAGACTATGGGGACCTTTTACAACCATTTTCCAAGTCTTTACACATCGTAAAATCGTTCGATGGCCAAATTCGGTGAAAAATACTTTGACTTCGATATTCAAAGTATTTTAATTCGATGGTCTAATTTCGAAGTATTTTACACTTCGAAATTCGACCCTTGATAAATCTGCCCCTAACTCAGCACAGGGCCAGAGACAGTGAAGAAAAGAGGGGATCCACAAATGGAGCACCAATGTCTGAGATAACAGATCAAAATCACTGGGGAGTGCCTAGCAAATTGGGATTCCCAGTGATTAACCCTCTTGTTGTTCTTTTCATAAATTACACTGATTATTCAGGCAAACGAAAGGGTCATATTTACTTTGCATGTCAAACATTCCACCAAACACTTCCAGCTTGCTGCCTTTGGACACCCCTGTCTAAAACAGTTTGACAAAATGTCTAGCCCCATGTCAAATTTCAAAATTGAATATAAAAAAATATGTTTGCTCTTTTGAGAAATGGATTTCCGTGCAGAATTCTGCTGGAGCAGCACTATTAACTGATTCATTTTGAATTTTTTTTTCCCATGACAGTATCCCTTTAATGTTCTCATTTACTACACTACCAGTTACAGCTTTGATTTTTCTTCATTTTTGGTATAATACTGAAATTGGGATAACATGACCAGAAGATGAATACTGATGCCAAGAGATTTATAAAGTTTCAGTTTTGTTGAGGATATTGGACTGGTAATTTAGTTCAGCTTTGTTTGCACTTTTATAATGTGCCACTGTACACATGTAAGAAACATTGTAGCATTTGTTTTTATTTAGTACCAACAAAAATCCGACACCTTTATTTGTCCAGTTCTAGGACAATCAGAAAAAAACAATGGTATTCAACAAGGGTAGATCACCTGTAAATTAATTTAGTATAAGGTAGACAGCTATATTCTGAGACAATTAGCAAATGGTCTTCAATTTTAATTTTTTTGTGTTTTTTTTAAGTTTAGTTTTATACTTAGCAGCTCTCCAGTGAGGTATTTCAGCAGTTATCTGGTTGCTAGCATCTTATTTATCCTAGCAACCTGAATGTGTGTGTGAATGAAAGGCTTGAAGATAAATAGGAGAGGGCTGAATACAATAAGTAATAAAACATAACAATAATATAACCCCACAGAGTATAGTGTCTTGACTGCAGACCCCTTTTGGAAGCTGGAAAGAAGCAGAAGGGGAAGGCGATTAATTCAAAAACTATACAAAAGAATGAAGACCAATTGCTAGAAACAGAACACTCTGTAACATAATAAAAAGTTAACTCAAAGGTGGACCACTCCGCTCAGTACATTGTATTTTAAATATATAAAACAACAGTAATTTTGAGTGGTAAAATAAAAAGTGTCTGTGGAGTCATATAATAAAAGACACAAGGGGGTTATTTAATAAATGGTCATTATTACTGCTTATCTAATCACCTATAACAACCTATCACCAGGTAGCATTTACAGATCAGCTGTTTAAAAAATAAACATCTGTTGGTTCTTAGGGGTTAGCAAAAGTGGACAAAGTTATGACTTTTATTTATTACATTATCCTGCAAGTTTAGTCTACCCATATGCAGTAACCTATACAATCAATCAGCAAGAAACAATTATTGTTATGGTTTCCTGTTTAAAAGCAAACATCTTATTTGTTTCTGTGGGTTACTGCACCTGGGCAAACATTTTTGCTTGTATTACATATGGGGGTTTGTGTTTTTATACCATTCGCTCAAATGGGTCCTGAGTCTGTGCTGCCTTGTCCAGCAAACTGCTGTATTCCAGCTCTTCACAAAGCCGCTGCAGAGTGTTCAGGGGCTCGTTCAGCTGCACAGGCATGGATACTCTGGAGAGGTCTTTCCCAATATTGTTCCGAAGAATGTTCCACAAACTTATGTTGCCTGTGTTGGGACATGTAGCAGGAAGACTGGTTCTGTGCTTGTAGGAACCATCCACTGTTGTTACAGAGCCACCATCTTGTTAAAAGAAAATGGCAGGCTATAATAAGCATACATGCGTAGATTCATAATTCCTTTAGTGTGAATTTAAAAAAACAACATTATAGATGGGGCACACTTTGTATGACTATAAACATTTTCAACAAATTGAAATAGGTCTTGGGTTTACTGAGGCTTTGTTTACAAGAATAATAGCCAGCAGAGAACCTCTGATACAGAAATTTCAGTGAAAGAATGGAAGTGTATTAACAATAAGCCAATGAGGTCTGCAATGTTTTGGGAGATATTTCAGTTGTTCCCTTCTGTGCCCCTATGTTGCAGGTCTATGAATGGTCAAACGTGACAAAAAGATGTACTACAACAACATATTTATTGAATATTTTCTCTTATAATGCCCAAGAGCCAGCAGGATCATCATTTTAATCAGCTGGGTGAGCTTCAAATTACTGCAGTGATCTTGGCTTTTCCTTAGTGTTTTGTAGACTGGTTTAAGGGGGAATTCACAAAAGTGGTGATACTGAGACAAAATAAAAGTGAAGATAAAAATGTCAGATTTCCCACCAAATTCACACTTTTGTGAATTTGTCTTTTAAACAGACACTTTTCAGATTTTGTCTTTTGCATGACATTTTAAATACATTATTTATTTCTTATTTCTAAATCTGCCTGTTTGTGTAATTCCAATACCGTAACAATATATAAGGATCTACAAGAAATGCTATTTTGCATAATATAGGGAGTTGTATCAGAAATATGTTTTATTATCTTAGGTTAAGTGTCTAATTGCTGCTAAAACTGAAAAAATTGATGGGAGGCTTTGCTTTTCCTTTAGATAATATATTCAGTCAAATTGCAAATATTGCCTCATTCATTAAGCTAAAACTAGTAGAATAATGCAACTTTTTACATATCAAATTGTACACTTATTTTGTTTAATCAGTGTTTCACCTATAGGGTTAGACAGAAACTTGTGCCCTGACTATAAGATGCTTATCTCTATTAATATGCTAATTATTTCCCAATGGGGCACCTACAAGAGGTTGAAATGAAGATTGGATGAAGCAAATCAGAGCAAGTTATCTTAGAATTGATCTGACACATGGGGAAGAGTTATATTGAGCTTTACTCCATTTTTAAAATGTTGGGAGAAAATTACGTTTTTGCACCATTTTTATGTCGTTTGAAAGACAAATTCATAAAAGTGTCTGTAAACTGTCTTTCTTTCACTAAAATATTAAAAGTGGCAGCTGAGATGGAATTTAGGCGATTTCTATTTGTGAATATGGAGAAAGTATTTTACTCCAATTTACTACCACTTTTACTCCAAAAATGGGCTCTCTCTAGTTATGTGAATTCCCCCCTAAGTAGACTCCTAAGTAGGTAAAGGGCATGAATAGTTAGGTTGTCAAATCTACAGCTATGAAATGGAGCGGGATCACCATCACATACTTAATGATTGTCTTTCGCTGTCAATATCATTGCTCAGGTTGTCCTCTGAAGCGTTATCACTTATGTCACTGACATACGAGTCATCCTCTGACACCTATTGAATAAAAAAAGGTAACAAAAGACAAACATTAAATTACACAGTGAATAGTGACGGACAGCTGTGTTGAATATTGTCCAAATGCACCTGGTTCAGGGAGATAATCGCTTTTATCAAGTTAAAGAATAAGCCTGCATTTGACCAGCACTGTTGCATCAATACGCTATGTAAAGGAGTATTTTGTATTTAAAAGGAAATTGAGAAATATTTTTGAGTTACTGCCTTATAAAAAAACCTTACCATTTGTACTAGTTCAGTGCAGCCTTTGAGGCGATACATGGCAGAAAACCATTTTGTCAGTTACACTGAATTATGAATGAAGGCAGCAAAGACATCATTTGATATTCATTGAAACATAAAAGGCCTCTCACCTCATTTTCAGAGGAGCTCGAGGACAGCAACACTTCCTGAGCATCATAGAACTCTGTAAGGGAGTCTGTGATTGACAAGCGGCTCTCGTTCGACAACTGATGAACCAGAGTCTTTCCTTCCTCGCATAAACTGTCCTGTAAGTCAGACATTCACAGAGTATAATGCAGCTAGAGTTGAGTGCCACAAATGAAGCTACAGTGTTAGATATCATAGGTTTAAATAAGCATCAGTTTTAAAACAGTACAGGAATATAAAATGAAATGGGTTACTTTTACTATGTAAAGTATGGGAACCAAATATGTTGGTGTGAGGTTTATGTTCTCTGCCAGTAGGTCAAGTCCCCAAGCAACTCGATTCTTCTACAGATGCAGCCACTTTGGTTTGTCTGTTTGACACAGAATAACTAAACACAGATATCCCATTTATCTCATTTAACACAGAAAACTGTGTCACAACATCCCATCTAATTAAAGCATTCACCATTGTGAACAATGGAGCTTTGGTATGCTAATGAAAAGGTTAAATGCATTAAATGAGTTAAGATGACTTAAGATAACACAGTTTCTTCAATTACCCCTGAGTCATGACGCATTTAACTCACAAATCCAAGTGGCTTCATCTGTATGTAGAAAGAGCTAAATAATGTGTAAAATAATTTTTTTAAAAAAACTTGAAAGAGGTAACAAGTTTATCATGCAACTGCAAGCCTCACTTTATAGCTACCATTACATTCACTACAAAACAAATTGTGTCCGTTTCAACAAAGAAAATATTAATTAAAAAAAAAAAAGCAAACTTTAATGTTATTACATTTTTTACCAGGCAGCCTGACTTTCAAAGATGGCCAATACTTTGGTAGGCAATCATCACTGATATTCAAAATGTTACGAATCAATACTAAGTATATACACGTGCACATTCCTACTTTCACAGATATATTTATGTGACATCGAAAAACCATGTTTAGAATGCTAAAGTCAGGGCTTTTTATGGATAGCTATGTATGTGTTCGAATGCATGTAATCACTCAAAGACACAAATAATGAACAGTAAGGCATAATCAAACACTCCTTATATAAAATGCTGTGCCTCTCTATCCTTTTTTTTTCAGTTATGGAATCCCCATGAGAATGGATTCATTTGCCATTTTACACAATCCATGCATAGTCACCAAACTCAAAACCTGTCACCTCTAGTCAAATTATACTTCTCATGCCATGATAGGATAATTGTGGCTTAAAGGAGAATTCAACTCTAACATTAAAAAAAAACAAAAGAAAAACCTACCCCCTACCCTACATAGACTCCCCTCAGCCTAAGTGTTACCCCGGACAAATGCCCCTAATGTTTTACTTACTCCTTGGTGCAGATTCAGGTGTCAGAGTTCAGATTCAGGCATCAGAGTTCACGGGCGCCATCTACTTCTCTTCGGAATAAGACTGATGTGGCGGCACATGCGCAAAACAAAAAAAAAAAGAGAGAATTGCCAAAGCGCCGGTCTCATTACGAAGATTACCGAAGCGGCTGATGATGGCGCCCGTGAACTCCAATGCCTGAATCTGCACCGAGGGGTAAGTTAAAGTTAGAGGCATTTGCCCAGGGTAACAGTTAGTTAGGCAAAAATGTAAACAAACAATAGCCAGAATCCAACTGCTTTTCAGCTCTCTAACTCTTAGTTAGTCAGAGCCTTTAAGGGGGGGGACATAAAACAGTTATAATGTATGTGCCCCCCTCAAGTCAGGCACTAACCAATAAGTGGAAACCAAGAAAGCCACAAAAGCAGGAAGTAGTGTTCTGTTCTATTATGTGAGACATCCAGTTACTCCAGCCTTTAATCATTACATTTTTGGCTAACCAACTATATTAGAAACATTTTTTATTTTGCACAGTTTACCCAGTTTTTACTTTATATACTGAACAATTCCTTTAAACCTAATGAGATTTAAAGACAATTCCGATTTCCTACTTGGATTATTCTGTTTTTTCCTTTTTAATAGAAAACTTTTCCTCACTGCAGTTTCTCCAATAGAGGTCAGTATGGCATTACTGGTGAAAGGTTTGCAACAATTCAATGACAGGCAGGCACCACTCCGGTCAAGCAAATAGTGAAATACAGGAGCCAAAATTAAAGCATAAAAATAAAATGTTTCTTTATAATTACATTATATCTAAAAAATAAAGCCTGGCTTGCTTGATGGATGTTCTGGAGTGGTGCCTGCCTGTCTTTGAATTGCTGTGAATTTCTCCCCTATGCTGAAGGTTTGGGGCATGAGCACCCGGACTTAACTGGGAAAGCTTATCGTGATGATCCTATTGATTCTTGCTTTTCATGACTATCCAGTGAAATGAAAGGTTTGCAAGCCAAACAATCACCCCCTCCATATTTGCTCATCAGACATACAAAGCATTTATGTACACCTGTTAAAGGCTAGGTTAAAAGCTTCCAAAATCGCTTTCTTCAGTAAATATAAATAGGTTAAGTTCGGGGGGGGGGGGGTAGCCATTTCACTCTTAAGCTTCACTGAAGTAAATGTGTTACCTAGCCAACTATTAACTAGTAAAACAGACTGCTTAAAGGGCTTTGGACTATGTTAAATATTTCACCTGAAAATTAAGAGACAAGGGAATGACAAACCTGAAAATAAATTTACCTACTACATCACAGATATTTGTAAGATGGTGCATAATTTATTAATACTATACCTTAGAAACAAAGGTTGAATAAATAAGTGTTGCGTTAACTGAAAATATTACATCATTCTGCGCCCATTTTCCAGTATGCATGTGATTATTTAGGGCACAGTCATATGCTAGTAATAAAACAGCCTACTTTGCCTAAAAGGTAGTCTGTGCATATTAGCATGTATATAGAAGATCTGATGATCTTTCACTATGTAGGTAGCAGGAAAATTACTATGAAGAATTAGTAAGAACAGAGTTGCTGAACCCTACAGGATGTAGCATTTTGTGTGGGCATTTTTTAAATGTATGATTTCTCTTTCCAAATTATAACATTAATTACCCAGACAGTGTGTCAGAGATCTTGGAACATCTACACTGTCCAGCTTCATTCTGAAAGAAAATACCAGGGTCTATCAAAATGTTGCTTGCTATACGTATGCAGGCAGAAATCTATAGGCATTCGGTTGCATCCAAACATTTGTGCCCTTTAAATACTACTGAACAAATAAATGTTACATCTTACCGAGGATAATGCATTCTTTAGGCCAGCAATTGGAGCAGACAGGGAAGAATCATGTTCTAGAAACTGCTTCAGTTTTTCCCTCTCCGAGAAGACTGTATTATAAGCTGATTTCAATGAGAAATAAACTGTGAAGCAAGAGGAAGGGAATTATTCATTAGAAACATTAATTTATTCTAAGAAGATGCAAACAATTCTGAAAAGTATACGGCTCATGCCACTTGTAGCATCTTCTCCATCGATGTGTATCTGCTAGCAGGGAAATTCCATGGAGAAAGTGCCCTGTGCAAGAAAGATTGCTAAAGAGGAGTACTATGTTACATAAAAACGGAACAAATTCTTTATATCGGTTTAACTGAAGACAATTCTAATTGAGGGCACAAAAGGGCCATGCAGTTTGTATTATACCAGCAGGGCATATACACTTTAATCATGTTCTCCGTTATACTTTAAAGCACTGAAACCCAACTTTTTTTATTTATTTTTTTTTATAAATGTGACAGTTACATTCAGTGAAATAATAGTACAAAGAGGGGGGAACAAAAACAATGAAATAAATATACATAATTACTAAACCATAAGCTGATATACAGGAGAACGGAAGTCCCAGTCTGTAAAGGGTGGCCATACACAAGCAGATTCGGATCCTTTAGACCAACGTGATTGAGGACCATATAGGCTAGTTGATGCGGTCGATGCCCATTCCCATAGTTGTAAGCTGATTGTTTAGCCCTGGGGTCGAAGGATTGGATTAGTGTGATATTGACCTGCCTTTGGTGGGCAAATTAGGAGAAAGATACACTCATTTGGTGACCAAACAAGCAGATCATCTAGTGTATGGCCACCTAGAATACAGTTTGCAGATGCTTTCAAAGGACAAGAAAGGTGTATAATCACCATTTACTCTTTTTTTCACATCTTCTCTAATTTCCAGTCTGGACTGACATGCACAGGAGAGTGTCCTGTCATTAAAAAATGATAATTTGGTTGGTGCTGGGACTTTTTTTTTGTTTTTATCTAGTGAGAAAGACAAAGTTAAATTGTAAGTACTCAGTACTTTTTTTAAAACATCTTAATACTAAATATCTATGTAGAATTTGCTTTCTTATCATAAGGCAAGGGAGCAGCCTATCAGTGTCGGACTGGGAGGCCCAGGGCCCACAGGGTCACAGGCTCAGGGGCCCCCCACATCGCCAGAGCCACCGAGCCGCAAAGTCCAATCTGCCTGTAAACCACCTTCCCGGCATGCTGCATGTGCGCACATGCATTTTGCCGGCTTGACCGGGGTCCGGGAGGTAATGAGGAAGTGCAGGAAGCAGGTGGGCGCTGTGTGTGCATGCAGGAATACCTTATATGGGCGCATCTGGGAGGTAAGGAGGTGGTGCAGGGAGTGGGTCTGGGCCGGCAGGGCCCAAAAGAGCCAGGGCCCACCAGGTTTTTTCCCTCCCACCGGCCCAGTCCGACCAGGCACTCAATCAAAGTAATCCATGTTTTATCACTGTGAAGGACCCAAGAGTGTGCAACAGCACTAGCTGAATTTATGAGCCAGATTCTTCTGAAATAGCAGCTTGTAGAAAACATTGTTAGCATAGCAGGGGAACATGATTAGGTTACCTCATAAAGATAATGACCCAATATCAGGAAAAAAAAAAAGACATATGTTATGCTCTCCCTTTTAAAAAAACCTATAAATAATGTTTGCACAATGTTTTGACATCATACTTATAGCGCACAATTTTATTTTCAGAACAGCGCTAAATAAGTCACTTCTTATTTTTTATAGAAATAGCACTCACACAAGTTAATTTTTTTTTTTGGCTTGGCAGAGATTATCTTTAGAGCACATACACAGTCTCACCTTTATTTGCAATATGACACAGATTGTCTTGCATCTTGGTGAACTCCGAATTTTCTAACCCACCAGAGTATTGCTTTTCTTCTGCGTAATCTATTGTTGATAAGTTTGGGTTGGATGCATGCAGTCTCCTAACCCCTGAAGGAACCTGCAGAATGCACATAATAACACGCTTTGTGAAAATTAACAGAAAAGTAAAACTCTTCACAATACTGAAATGCATTTTAATAAGAGATCTGGCAGTGTACACTAATTACTGTTATATGAATTTACTTATCACATTAACTAAAAAAAATACAAAAACACAACCCCCTAGAACAGATGAATACCCATTGAGAAGGCAGCCAAAAACAATGCCAAAGTAATGCAAAGTAATGAAATTAAATTTTGTTACATATTTACCTGTAAGGATCCCTTGGAATCTTTATTCAATCCTTTTGATCTCCACTTTCTCCTGTGTATCCCCTTTTCTTTCTTAGGGCTTTCAATGGTACCAAGCTATTAAAATAAAAAGTTATTGATATATTCAATCATTATGAGTTGCTGTTCATGCATGTATAAAGCTAAGTTTTAATTACAGAATCATACCATTAACAACAACTAGATATTTTTTTGATAATGCATTATATTTACCTTACCTTATTACAAAATCAACTTACCATGAGAAAGTTAAAATGATTGGATTACTGAAGTATCCAGCAATACCAAAGGAAGCTATTATAACAGTGTGGCCTGTGTGATTGAGTAATTCTCTGTCCATGGAGAGATCCCAAGCACAGACAGTACAATTAAAACAAGACTGGAAGGCACATAAGGAAACAGGGAGCACAGGGAAAAGTCTAAACCATAGTACATTATTGATCTGCAGAGAGATCTGTGCCCTTGTCCTTCAGTTAGAAAGACCGTATTCCTCTTGTGAATGCTAATGGGTCATCATTGCACTTTTTTTTTTTTTTTTTTTAAAGGTAAGTTTTATTTCCTTTTTTAACACACATCAATCATACATACAACAGATAAGTACATACGCAGACTAATCCATACAAAGTTGAAAAAGTGGATATAAGGCACAAGCTGTCACCAAGCATAATACAATAAAGTAAAGTCTCAACTGAGACTCACTACAAAGACCACTGCACTTTTTTACTGTTTTTTTCTGATCAATAAAGGCAATAAGAAGCTTGTTTTTGTTACTGTTCCTTTAAAGAAAAACTATGCCCCCAAAATGAATACTTAAGTAACAGATACTGTAGTTTATTTCAAATTAAGTGGCATATTAAAGAATCTTACCAAACTGATATATATATTTTTTTAAGTAAATATTGCCCTTTAACATCTCTTGCCTTGAACCACCATTTTGTGATGGTCTCTGTGCTGCCTCTGAGATCAACTGACCAGAAATACTACAGCTCTGTTCCAGGAAGAAGTGTGAACGCAAAAGACAGAATTCTGTCTGTTAATTGGCTCATGTGACCTAACGTGTACAGTGTGGGTTCAGCCAGTTCAGTCACGATGCTTACGTCCAAAAAACCAGATAATACAAATAATGTATAATACGTAAGATAATACAACACTTGATAAAGAGCTAGTCTCGAAACATGTAGTGTTAAATAAAACACAAATTTTGCAGCAATATACTGCGTTGGATTGAAGTTCATCACACCTCTCGTTATATGTGCAGTATGAGTTGTTTGTGTGCACAGTGAATCGTACGATCCCAGGGGGCGGCCCTTTTTAAAATGGTAATTTTCTATTTATGATAACCTAATGGCACATACTACTAAAAAAGTAATTTATTATGAAAATGGTTTATTTACATGAAGCAGGGTTTTACATATGAGCTGTTTTATGCAATATCTTTTTATAGAGAACTACATTGTTTGGGGGCATAGTTTTCCTTTAAGCAAGTTAGTATCAAAGTGTCCTGTTGCATGTGGATGCAAGTAACTAGGGAAGCATGAGGAAAATTTGAGTCTCCCAAGCAGCACTGCCCCCTAAAAATTGCCAGCCAAGGCATTGTGCCATGGGAGCCAGGATGGTATAAATGTCTCACCTGAATGGCATTTATGGAAGGGGCTGAATATGTCCTATGAAGAACCTCCATGTTCTGCAAGAGATTACTCATTTCCACTATATAACTGTGACACTGTGAAAGTTCTGCGATTGAAACATAATAAAAGGAAGTGATTAGATAAATTAATAAAAGCTTAAATAAATTTATTGGAATAAGAAGTATAATTTTGCTGCATGTAATCAAATAGTGTGGTAGCATGAGTTACGCACAATAATAATACCTCCTTTGGAATATCAGGCAGTACTATTAATATTGCAAAACTGCAAAAGAAACAAATGACTTAACTCACACGGCAGAGGGCCACTGACAGCTACCCCACACAAAGATAGGTATAGTGATTGGTTTAAATGACATGGGTCTCTAACAAAATGTTATTTAAGCAAGCACACATTGTTAGATGCAGCAAAGCATAAGTGAATTAATATTCCAGCATATTGACTTTACCCAATTCAGTGGAGATGTATATTGTGTTTTATAGATCACCTTTTGCACATTTCTCCATTTCATCTGAAGACTGGAGCCATGATGGAACCCTTGCGTCATTATTTAAACAAGAGAATGGAAGATTGTTGCCAAGCTTTAGAGAATTCTTTCTATTGAAATCCTGTAACAACAAGAGAGTTATCTTTTTAAAGAGCTACAGCGAGTTCATTTACAAAATGTATGCTAAATATGTAATATATAATGGTTATATAAGGCGATACTCAGGATAACTTACCTACACAATTTTTCATAAATCATCTTAAACAAAACCAGTGATCAGAAAAAAAAAAAAAAAATTATATATCTATATATATCTATATATATCTATATCTATATATATATATATATATATATATATATATATATATATATATATATATATATATATATATATATATAATATGTACAATCCCATATGAACCATGGTTTGGTTAGCTTAATTTATATATTTGTGTTACTTTGGACGGGCCAGGTTGCTAACTTCTGGCTCTATAGTAAATATAGTAATATCACAAACAGCAGAGTACACAGGGGTTTTTTCGTAACATAAACCAAACATTAAATCTGATTGAATTCTAGCCTACAGGAATTCAGTCTTTCTAGTGCATTTTATTAGTGCTAGTAAAGCAAAGAAATACAAGATCTCATTACAGAAGAGACTACAGTTAGATGAATTCCAAGTGGGCTTCGCTGTAATGACAGTTGCTAAATGTTAGATCAAAACATGAAATGCATGCTTTTACCTTTGTTGAGACATGTCATGTAAGGCTGGCCACTTTAATAACAGGTATTTACATGAAAAGTTTGTTTGTTGGGGGGGGGAATTAACCACATGAGAAAGACTTAAGTGGTTCTGTGGTCCAGAAGCCCATACTATTCAAACAGTGTTTTAGCTGAACACACAACCATTAAAATTGATTGCATTGCAGTCTAGAGGAATACAGTCTTTATAGTACATTTTATTAGTGCTAGTCTAACAAAGAAATACAATATTTTGATTATAGAAGAAATTCCAGGAAGATGAATTTCCAGTGGGCTACACCGAGATGGTATTTGCTGACCGGCAGAACATGTAATGTTCGCTTTTACCTTTGCCAAGACAAGTGATGTAATGCTGACCAGATTAATAAGTATTTCCCAGAAAAGGTTTGTTGTTCAAAAGAAAAATTTACCAAACGAATGAAGAAATGTGTGAGTTTGCATTCTTGCTCAAAAGTCTGCTATGTGTTGGCACTCAGGCCGACACAATGGTTCTGGGTGAAGGCAGGACAGGATGCTAATGCCAGTGTAGGGGCGGATTCTCAGCTTTTGTGTTTCAGCAGGTCAATTATCAGCCGTATGTGGCATTAGCCTTACTTTTAAGTCCACAGTAAAAGGCAAGGAGGCAATTTGCTTTTCCTAGTAAAAACATGATTTACATTCTTACCTGAGGACTGGGAACAGTATCAAAAGCACTGGAAGCAGATTCTGTGGTTGAGATCATTGGGAAGAACGGAGCATTCAGGTCATGTGGAAACACAGATGATATTTCATTCTGACGGTAAAGCCTGTGATCCCGAAGCCTCAGCATCCACTCTTCAAAAACCTCTGGAGATTTCACCTACAAAACAAAATATTTCTTAAAATTTCTATTTGTTTAATCCAATGAGTTTATATTCTACTTTCACATTTAGTGGAAGTGCATTCATGTATACATATAGCTAATTAGCTAATCAAGCTTATAATAATATTAATATTGGTTGCTGTATTCTTTAAATCTAAGCCATATTACTCAAACCCTGCTGGTAACTTGACTTAGCAAAGTAATAACCAAATGTCCATATCCTCTGCTTTGGCTTTCTCAGTCTTACCTGATGAGGTAAGCTACATTTAGAAATGCCTCATTGTACTCAAAAATGCAGATCATCAGAAATTACAGCTTTGCTGTTTGATAATGGTTGAGAATTTGAAATGGTGCATGTCCTTATGGCAGTGGTTCCCAAACAGCTTGGAGCATTGGCGGGGGATTGGACCCAGTAAGGGTGAGATTTGAAAACCGTACCAATTTGCTCTCCTAGTTACACCTGAAAGCCTAGCTTCAAGTACTTTAAGGTAAGATTCGGAGTGAAAAACTGCAAGACATCATCAAAACTTGGGCTGACTGACCGATACACCAATGTCTTCCTGGAACACCTGACCTAAGTTTGGAACTTGAAGAAAGAGCATAAACTGCAAATATCAATCAATGCTTTATGGCAAAACATGTAATTATGCAAGTTCCAGTAATAACATCTACCAGGTAAACTCCAAGAGATGCATATGTAGTCACTGTACTTTTCTAGAAAGAAGACAAGCCATGGTTTATATTTTGGCTGCCAGATTCAAATGCTCTGCTAAACTGTCCTTTAAAAAAACAAAAAGCTAAAGAGCTCAGCTGTTTTTTATTATTCTGGTGCCATCAGAGATTAAACAAAATGTATTACTGTGTCTGCCCTCCATTAATCCTGAGATTGGGGGAAAAAAACATGATATTTTGGAAATGGAACAGGATTTACATAGATGATGGGCAGGGGGGCAATTTGGCAGATCCAGAGTGTGGCCAGATGCATAATGATATACCTGGTTAATAATCAGCACAGGAGTATTCCTAATCATTTCATTTCCCCATCTCTGAAAGATAAGCAAAATCTCTGAATGATGGGAAATGCTGAAATCTGGCAACTACTGGAGATGCACATTAGCCCAGACTTATTTCAGTCTATTCTGCAGGAAGAGGTAATTCAAGGGTTGAATTTCCTAAACAGGGACTCAAGGTTGCCTAGGCAAATTCTCTTTTCCACTGAGGTACAGTATGTTACTGTAAATTTTTTTGCTTAAGGCATCGATGTTTGGCAAACACAAGTGTCTCCACACTTCACTAGGAAACCTTTGTCTGCTGCACTTTGTATAATTAGTGTTGCTACATAAGTACAAAAATTAAACCGCTGCGTATAGCAAACATGGTAACAATATTATCATATTCCCCTAAATACACTACATTTGGTTTACCTTCAAATGGTAAATATGTTCCTCTGTGTCAAAATCAATGCACTTTGTGGATTTTTTCACAGACATAACAGATAGCCCAACATCGATGCAGCCATGTAACTTGCCTCTCTCCATCTTAAAGAAAATCATTTGCAGAAATTACACAACAGTTTTGAATAAAGTGAACTGAATAAAGAAAAAGTATATAAACCCAAAAACTTCCAGAAGTAATTCCAGATACTACAAGAAAATCAAAAGGATTTAAAAAAAAACACACACTGCATATCTTCAGCATCTTAAATAATATATGAAATTGTATATTAAAGGAAACAAAAGCCAAAGGCAGTGTCCCTGGAAAGGCTCCCCTCTCAGCTTGCACCATAAAATATTTTTTTAGATTGACAGCTCTTTTGGGCAAGGCACTGTTTACATGTTATTGGTTATTGCTTTGTAAAGGTGAAATTGATTGTGTGTACCTTTTTATTGTACAGTGCTGATGAATATGTTGGTGCTTTATACAGGAGCAGTAACTAGAGGTTAAAAGACACAGATGTGATACCACAAAATCAACAAGGGCTAGTACTAGTAGTGTTACATGTTTGAACTTAGGTACAGAGGTGTATTTATTTCTGCATGATTAATGACAAGTGCCTTCAAGAAACCAAACCTATAGTCTGTGGCCAGAAACCATGTTCCTAGTAATGGAGCACTGGTAGGCACAAACAAAAATCCTGCAAAACCCTTTAGACTTACATTTACAGTATTTTGTTTTGTTTTTTAACTATAGCAATGGTGCGGCTATAGAAAGTACCTCCCATCAGGTGCACTTTTCTTGAAATTGATGGTTGGCCCAGGGGAAAAAAACGTCCTTGTCCTTTAATATCATAGGAAGAATATGACTTAAAGTGGACCCGTCACCCAGACACAAAAATCTGTATAATAAAAGTCCTTTTCAAATTAAACATGAAATCCAATTTCAATTTTTTATTAAAGCATTCATAGCTGTTGTAAACTCATTTAAAAATCTCAGCTGTCAATCAAATATTGTCTGCCCCAGGCGGGCGGGCAATTGCTTTCACTTTCCATTCAGCACTTCCTAGATGTCACTGTTCTCCCCACATTCCCCCAGTTCTCTTTACCATTTAATTGTGTAACCAGGGCATGGGGATGGACTTCAGGTCCCCCATTCTGGTGCACAAACAAGATTCTGAGATGATACAAGGCTTGTCTTAATAACAGTGTGCACAAAATGGCTCCTGTCTGCTTGCTATAATTATGAATTCCCAGACTGAATGAAACAAGATTCAAATAATTTATATAGTGTAATTAAAGTTCATTTTGCTTGACTAATGTGATAAAATAGGATTTTGAATAATTTTTTTGGGTGACAGGTCCACTTTAAAGGTAACTTTAAGTCATCAAAAGATGATTTAACAGTAACACCAAAAAATGTAAGTGTTTTAAAGTAATGAAAATATAATGTACTGTTGCCCTGCACTGGTAAAACGGATTTGTTTGCTTCAGAAACACTACTATAGACAAGCTGCTGTGGAGCAATGGAGGAAATTGAAAAACAGCTATATGACGCAGTTTAACTAATGGATAACAGATAACACAATTATGTTCTACAGAGCTTATCTGCTATGTAACCAGAGACCTTACTCCTTTGAATGGCTGCCCCCATTGCTACACAGCAGCTTATATATATAAATAATAGTAGTGTTTCTGAAGCAAACAGCAGTTTTACCAGTGCAGGGCAACACTGCATTATATTTTCATTACTTTAAAACACTTTTGTTTTTTGACGTTACTGTTAGATACATAAAGAATTCTATTACTTCTACCTGTATATCTGACAATTCATCTCTATCATATCTGAATTGAAATAGATCTTTCCTGCAAACCATCATAATGGTCGTAACTGTTATATCTAAAGCCACTTTTAGGAATCCTTCTGGACTCTCTAGCTTGATCTATGATAAAGCTGGCCTGAAGTGTTTGCACTTAACATTATTATAGTTTATATAAATAAACTGCTGTGTAACCATGGTTGCATTCAAGTTGAAATTGTGCTACAGGGCACACCTTTACATAGTAGACAATAGATGAGCTGTGTAGAATACAATGGTTTTAGTGAATCACCTTCCCAAAAAACAGACTACTTGTTGCCATGAAATAGACACCAGGTGAAAAGGTACAAATTCTAAAGAGCAGATTTATAAAAATGAGAGATTAGAGTTTATCACCGAAAAACTCACCCACTTTCTGTTCATTCCTAACAGATTTTTAAAAGCGTGCATATCAAATTGTGAACGCTAACTTTCGCACATTGATAAATACACTTTTAAAAATCCTATCGAAATGAAAAGAAAGTGGGCAAGTGTTTCTGTGAGAAACTCTAATGTCTCATTTTAATAAATCTGCCCCTAAATATTAATTTTTTTTTAAATAAATTATATATCCTTATACTATTTACATTTTTATTGAAAATGGGTGCAAAGGAATTCAGAAAAGTTGTCTTAGCCCAAAATTGGAGTTAAATTGCAATAAAATGTTTGCTTGCACCAGAAAATCATTTACAGTTTTTTTAAAGGAAAATAATACCCCACGAACAATGTAGGTCTCTATAAAAATATATTGCATAAAACAGCTCATATGTAAAACCCAGTTTCTTATAAATAAACCATTTTCACAATGATATACTTTTTAGTATTATGTGCTATTGGGTAATCATAAATAGAAAACTCCCATTTAAAAAAAAAAATAAAGGCCGCCCCCTGGGATCCTAGGATTCACGGTGCACACAAACAAACCATACATGTGAGGTCACATGAGCCAATTAACAGACAATTATGTCTTTTGCTCCCACACTTCTTCATGTTACAGTTAGAGCTGCAGTATTTCAGGTGATCTCTGAGGCAGCACACACACCATCACGAAAAGGTGGGTCAAGGCAAGAGATGTAAAAGGGTAATATTTACATAAATAAATATATATATATATATATATATATATATATATATATATATATATATGAGTTTGCTAACATTGTTTAATATGCCACTTCATTTGATATAAACTACCTGTTAAGTATTCATTTTGGGGGTATAGTTTTCCTTTAAGCAAAAACGAATAATGCCAAAAAAACATCTACTAACGTCAAAGCATTTGAAGTAGTTTGCAAAGTGTACTCCCAAAATGGTGCATGGAATGACAATTTAACACTGAAGATTCACAAAATGTTCACAAACATTTCACAGAACTAGAATGAGGCTTTTGTGAAGACATTCATTTGTATAATACTAAAAGGTCCAAGTGTGGCATGAAGTGGTAAACGTTAAAAGCTGAAAAAAGATTCAAGACCACGAGTCTCATAGAAACCACTGTAACCTATTTCAGTCACCTACAAATCATTTATGTAACACTACGCTAAACTGGAATGCATTAAAAATAGCTGATTTTGGCAGTAATTAAATCCTGCTAATATATGGCTTAAAGTTCATTTCAGCAAAAATACTCACATCTGCCTGGCTTTTGGAATATTTCAAAATTCCTTTGTCCAAGAAGAAATAGCGCTATTTGAAAAAAAAAAAAAAAAAAAAAAAAGAGAAGCTTAATAATTACAATGCTAGTCTAGAGCTTAATATATAAAATATATCCATGTGCAGCAGAAAATACAGGTACAATTTTTGCTATGTTTGGGATACCTACTGTATAACATAAGTAATAAATATTAATATAATTTTTACTATTAGTGTCAACTTATGGGGCAGAACAAAATTTCAATATGTTTAGTTTGTTGGTTAATTAATTAAACGGAGGACCTCAGAGCTGAAAGGTGGCAATGTTAACCACTGCACCATGTTTGCATTAATTAGAGGCACATTTATCAAGGGTTGAATTTCAAAATTCATGTGAGTTTTTTTAAATTCCCTTGGGGAGATTTAAAAAAAAAAAAAAAAAATCTAATTTACACGACCCGAAAACTTGAATTGAATTCGATCAAATTCGATCAGGAAGGCTACAAACAACTCCAAATTGACCCCTGGACCTCTCCCATTGACTTATACAGCAGGTTTTAGGTGCCAATAGTCGAATTCCAAAATCATCGAGTATGATAAATCTAGAAAGTCCAATTAGATTTTTTTTTTTTTTTTAGAAAAATCGAATCGAGTTTGGATAATTCCCTAGTCGAATTTGACAGTTTTGACCATAAAAAAAAAAAAAATATCTAAAATTAGAATTTTTCAATTCGACCCTTAATAAATCTGCCCCTAAGTGTGGAATTTTTTGTTATCTTGTTTATTGTACTTCACTGAAAAAACGACATGGCACTAGGATTTAACTTAAATTCAAGACATCACAGGAGGAAATTTCCACAAACTCCTGAAAAGCTTTTATTAATTTCCTGTAATTTATATAGTGCATACATATTTCCGCAAGTGCATTAGAGATTATACATCATTCAAAAAACAAAAATGCCAATGCTTACCTTGTGCCAGCCTTTAAGTGGCCACTTCCTCTTCTTCAAAAGGAACCCCTCTTGCTTCTCTGGCTCCTGAACATAGTTTGTGCTACTCCGAAGGCCTTCAACAATCTCCCAGCTATCCTGTAATATTGGAGAAAATTATGGGTCAATTGTCAGATTTCCCCCAGCTGCCAAAAGGCAGACATACAAAATACTTTTTGTTAAAGAATTAGAGGAGAGGCACTGAGCCACAACACGGATATTACATGTTTACATAGAGATGCATATTTCAATTCAAAATCGGGAATCCATATAGTTTATTCAGCCAGGCCCAAGGGACTCGCCCCAGTTCAAAAAGGAAATCAACTACAGAAAAGTTTATATCAAAAACTATATAAGTCCCAAGGCTTCTTCAAGTAAAAAATACTAATTTATTGTTATTCACATTAAAACAGTAACTAGTACATACTACCCCCCATACCCCACCTTACACGTTTCGCACCCTCCGGCGTTTAGTCATACAAAATACTTTTTGTTAAAGAATTAGAGGAGAGGCACTGAGCCACAACACGGATATTACATGTTTACATAGAGATGCAGTCTTACTTTATACTTCATCGATTTCCACCAGTGCATTTTCTTCAGGTGTAAAAGGTAATTTTACAATTGAAACTGGGATCTAAAACATATAATCTCACAGATTACAGCCTGTCTTGTTCTGGAGAAATGGTAACTGACAAGACCACAGCCAGCAGCAAATGAGACAGCATTAAAGCCTAAGATCACAGTTCAGTATTCCTTACTATTGTCTTGACACTAAAGAATGCAGTCAGTGGGCATTTCAGACAGAGATAAACATATTTACAATATAAACACATATACACCCAAAACCTCAACAGAGTAGCTTGGACTGGACAATATTATCCCATGTTTACTAGAACATCATAATGTCTCTGTTTTCAGCAAGTCAAAAAACTTGTAAAATGAGTCCAAGTAATTGCTGCTGCTAAAAAATGCCCAAATGTATTGGGCTTAAACAGGATGAATAAAAAAGAATCACAGTAATGCTTGCAGCAGTAAGACTTGGTAAGTAAAACCTATTGTCTGTATTGTGTTTATTATCACTTTGAGCAGGGGTCCCCAACCTTTTATACCCATGAGCCACATTCAAATGTTAGAGTTGGGGAGCAACACAAGCATGAAAAATGTTCTAGGGGTACCAAACAAGGGCTGTGATTGGTTATTAGGTAGCCCCTATATGGACTGGCAGCCTACAGGAGTGTCTGGTTGGCAAAACACCTTTTGCAACCCAAACTTGCCTTCAAGCCAAAAATTTAAAACTAAGCACCTGCTTTGAGGCCACTGAGAGCAACATCCCCAAGGGGTTGGGGAGCAACATGTTGCTCACAATCCACTGGTTGGGGATCACTGACTTAGAGAATCAGGCCCCTTTCTACAAGCCCTAGTCCTACTTAACATTTGCTAACAGAAAGGCCAGTCAAAAACTGCTTAGGCCAATTAGCAGCTCCGAAAATAGTCTAAATCTAGAGAGAAGTTGTACTTATACCGTTACAAGGAAAGGCTCAATGTCTTCCTCCTCAATACAAGCCCAAAACAGGAGTTACATTTACAGAGACTGAAGGAAATTCAAATTATCTGTCACCATCTGTCACTCAAGGCAACACAAGGTTACTGGTGTAATGAGGAACCTGGCAACCAGATAGCTTCAATTTGAAAAGTAAGGACTGCAAAAAATATAAAAATGTATTTATATAAAAGAGAGAAAGAGTGTGAGTTGCTTTAATAAAATTAATATTTTACTCCCTGATATTTCACCAAAAATACAAATTAAATGAAGACAAGTTACATTACATATTCTCATACCTCCCAACATTTTGGAAATAGAAAGAGGGGCAAAAAGATTTGCAGCACAGAGCAGCATTTTGTGGCCACACCCCCTAATTACCATGTTCATTTTACAGAATTTGGCAGGTTATGAAAGTCTGAACACATTTCTTTGGTTATGTGTTATTACAGTTTTGCTAATGAAGGTGAATTGCCCTTTAAGCTGCAAGGTACAGTTTCCACAAGAGACCTGCTTATATTAAATTGTTACAAACAACGTCTTTGCTTATCTTAAATTGTTAAAAAAGTAACAATTTGCACCTGGTACGTATTCTGGGCTCTCTGCCAAAAGCCAATTAAGTTAGAAAATGTATATCTTTTTCTGGCTGTTCAATGCAGGAGATCAAAGAGAATGTCAGGACATTTAAGTACAAATCCGGAACTGCGGGTTGAGCTGTCAAAATCGGGACTGTCCAGCGAAAAACGAGATAGTTGATTGGTATGCAATCTGTCTGTAAAAATCCATTTGCCAGAAAAAAAGGCTATTTCTTGGATGTTTAAAAAAAATTTAAAACAAAAAAAAAAACCGATTCAACCTTATGAAGTCTCACACATTTCCAACAGACTGGTTATTAGGATTAGCTGCACTAATGCAAATAGAAACTTTTAGCAGCTGTTCCAAGATATTTGTAGGTTAGCTGCACCATGCTCTTCTGACTATAGTTAGAGTAGTTTTGTGGGTTACCATGGCAACGTAAACACAGAAAATAAAAGCGTAAGCCAAGGTGGGGTGCTGCAAAAAAAAAAAAAAAAAAAACACACTTTTTGGACTACATATACAGTAAATGCATGCATAATTTTTATACAGGCATTATTCCACCAGATGTTATCATTCCTGCAAACACCCCTTTCAAAAAAATAAAACACGATTTGTTTTACATTGTACAGGTATGGGCTCCCTTATCCAGAAAGCTCCAAATTTAGGGGTAAGCCACCTCCTATAGGTACTGTTTTAAGCAAATGAAATTGTAATTATATAATTTTCTCTGTAATAAGAGTACCTTGTATTTCATCCTAACTAAAGCTGGCCATAGATGACCATTTCAAGCAAATAATTGGACAATAGATAGACGGATTAAGAATTTTCTAACCTGGCCGATCAATTTTCTGAAAAATCGTTAGTTGCACAAACGTTCGATTCCCACTAACCTCACGATAATGTGACAGATAGGTTGGATTGCACTAAAATCAGTCATCCATCAAAGAGAAATCTTTGCGTCTATGGGGACCTTTAGCCTCAACCCTATCACGTCTACTTAATGTTAAAATGTTTTTAAGCAACCTTTAGATATGGCGATCTAAATGATGGCAAAACCCCAGGTTCCAAGCAATCTGGATAACAGATTCTATACCCATATTGGGCGTATTTGGCCCAATGCATGGTCTAAACTGTAGATGCCTTTCTACATTTTTCTAACAGCTCTAATGTTTCAACATCACTTGGGACATGCACAAAGAATTAATGCAAAAGAGATGGTGGGGGGGGTAAAAGTCACTTTCTCTATACAGAGAGACTTCGATTCCATTAAAGGAATTGTTCAGTGTAAAAATAAAAACTGGGTAAATAGATAGGCTGTGCAAAATAAAAAATGTTTCTAATATAGTTAGTTAGCCAAAAATGTAATGTATAAAGGCTGGAGTGATTTGATGTATAACTAGTCAGTCAGAGCCCTTCTTTTCAGCTCTCTTAGTTTACACTGACTGGTTACCCTGGTTACCAGGCAGTAACCAATCAGAGACTTGAAGGGGGGCCACATGGGTCATATCTGTTGCTTTTGAATCTGAGCTGAATGCTGAGGGTCAATTACAAACTCACTGAACAGAAATGTACCATGTGGCCCCCCTTCAAGTCGCTGACTAGCTCAGAGTTATAGAACTGAAAAGCAGGAAGTTGGATTCTGGCTGTTTTATTAGACATCTGTTCACTCCAGCCTTTATATATTACATTTTTGGCTAACTAACTATATTAGAAACATTTTTTATTTTGCACAGCCTATCTATTTACCCAGTTTTTATTTTCACACTGAACTATTCCTTTAAATGCACTTTGCACATTCTTCCATTTATTTGAGCCAAATATGCAATTTCCTCTAGGCAATAATATGCTTGGAGAATATTTTCATTTAGAAGGTCATCTGCAGAATAGTTTTATGTTAAGCATAGTTTACTAGATATATATGTAATGCACACTGTTGCTACGGATTTATGTTTTTTAGTCATGGAATTCACATTCACAGCAAGCTGGCAGGTGCCATTTTGTAGACACTATTATTAAGGTAACTTTGTTTCATGCCAAATTCTTGTGTATGTGCCAGAATAGGAAAAGCGGTTACCCCTGCCCGTTAGCGATGTGCAGGCCATGGGCATAGAGGCGAGGCAGACAATTACTTTCACTTTCCATTCAGCACTTCCTAGATGTCACTGCTCTCCACACATTCCCCCATTCTCTTTACCATTTAATTGTGTAGTCAGGGCATGGGAATGGACATCGGGTCCCCCATTCTGGTGCACAAACAAGATTCTGAGATGATGCAAGGCTTTCCTTGCTATCATTTTCCCAGACTGAAGGAAACCGTGTTGGACTGGCCAACAGGGATACCAGGAAAACTCCCGGTGGGCCCAGGTGTCAGTGGGCCTCTTGCTTCTAACCATTTGGGCTATTTCATGGTCATTCTCTATTTCTTTATGGTAAAAAAAAGAGGATTTATAATGGAAGAATAAAGTATAGTAGATATAATATAGTAAAGTAAAGCATAGTAGATTAATATAGTAAGTAGATATAAAAGACTAAGAGAATAAATGTAGGATTTGTTCATAAACTAAAAAGACCATGGAGAGGTTGACTGAGGAGAGGAGGAATAATATTTTGGAAAGCGGCCCCACCGTCTAAGGTTTTCTGGTGGGCCCCTGGCATCCCAGTCCGACACTGGAAGGAAAGAAGATTCAAATACTTTGTACAATGTAATTAAAGTTCATTTTGCTTGACTAATGTTATAAAATAGGATTTTGAATAATTTTTTTGGGCGATGGGTCCCCTTTAAATTACCATAATGTGAAACAAGAAACACAATAGGACTTCATCCCCAGAAAACGACATAATAAGATACTTTATAGGTTATATTAAGTGTAGTTAAAATGGCGATGCTTATTAGTCAACCATGCCAACACTTACATATTAAAAACACATTAAAAAACCCTAAGACTCCTGTAAGAGGAGGGGCCAACAACAATTGACCAGTAAATGCTAGCTACTGATTGCCTGCTATGAGTTACTGCTCCTGGGCAAACTTACTTCCCTTACAATATTCTGATTGCTTATCTTAAATATAGCCAATAAGACAAACTTTTTTTTTGAGTGGTTCAGTCACATTTCCAAGTAAATACATTCACCTACAGCAGTCAAAAACATTTTTAAGTAAAAGTTTGACTTCTACCATTCACCATCTAAAACCTACCGAATTGCTGTTTTAGCCTATGGGGGACCTCCTAGAACCTACTTGGAGTCAATTGGTGGACTTTGAAAAATCAGAGGGTTTTTTTGGGAAAAACTTTGAATAATATGATTCAAATGCGCTATTACTTCAATTCGTATGATTCGAATTCGATCGAAAACGGACCTATTCGATCTAAAACTGACCTATTTAGCCAAAAAAAAAAAAAAAAAACAAACAATTGATTTAATTTTGGTTGGTCTTTCTGAATTCGAATTTCAAAGTTTTTCAAATTTGAAATTCAACCCTTGATAAATCTGCCCCATAATGTACAACATTTCTAGCCTACTTCTTTAGTTAAGCTTTACTTCTCCTTTAACAGCCTAGATATTGTGGTTCCCCTTTATCAATATATAGCAGGCTCTGAAGATTAAAGGCACTTCTAGGTAGAAGATAAGCATAAAAAGGAAATTACATTAAATGTTTTACATGGGTGACTGAAAGCCCTGTAACACGTTATAAGCTCTTTTCTCGATTTGCTAAAGTACATATTGACATTGCCTTAATATTATTACAGTTATAAATTTCTGACGGTTTAACAATATTTAAACACAGAAGTTTACTCTATACTTCTTTTGCCTAAGAAGCTTAGCTCTGGTGACTAAAACAAATTAAGTCTACTACTCTAGAAGCTGGCAGCACATCAACTGTGGGCAGGAGACAAGAATACATTATACGTCTATCGATCCTGGAGCAGTGAGTGGATTATTTCACTGTTCAAATTTCTTTGTGTGTCATGTTCATAATTTTAAGAGGAAGGTCACTGATCTTAATCACACAAAATAAAATTAGAGTGACGAACAACCAAGTAACAGGATCCCTTTTAGAAAAAGCATACCCTGCCAACATTAAAGACTGTAATGTCTATGGGTATACTATTAAAAAATATTAATAAAAAAGCTACCGTATATACTCGAGTATAAGCCGAGTTTTTCAGCCTCCAAAATATGCTGAAAAACTCTACCTCGGCTTATACTCGGGTTAAGCGCAAAAACAGTCGCCGGCGCCTAAGAATATTCGCCGGCGCCTTAGAATAGTAGCCGGCGCCTAAGAATAGTAGCCGGCGCCTTAGAATAGTAGCCGGCGCCTTAGAATAGTAGCCGGCGCCTAAGAATAGTAGCCGGCGCCTAAGAATAGTAGCCGGCGCCTTAGAATAGTAGCCGGCGCCTTAGAATAGTAGCCGGCGCCTTAGAATAGTAGCCGGCGCCTTAGAATAGTAGCCGGCGCCTTAGAATAGTAGCCGGCGCCTTAGAATATTCGCCGGCGCCTAAGAATATTCGCCGGCGCCTTAGAATAGTAGCCGGCGCCTTAGAATAGTAGCCGGCACCTTAGAATAGTAGCTGGCACCTTAGAATAGTAGCCGGCACCTTAGAATAGTAGCCGGCGCCTTAGAATAGTCATCCAAAAACGAGATTGAAACTTACCAGAAGCTGCTGCATTTCTCACCCTCGGCTTATACTCGAGTCAATAAGCTTTCCCAGTTGTTGGAGGTAAAATTAGGTACCTCGGCTTATACCCAGGACGGCTTATACTCGAGTATATACGGTACATCAGGCTTACATGAAAAGTAATCTGGTTCCAAGTTTTATAAAAGGCCAGAATCTTGTATCAAGAAAAATAAAAAAACTTTAATCTTTCACTTATTAGACAGGTATCTACAGGGATCCCTCATCCAGAAACCTTTTATCAAAAAGGTCCAAACTACAGGAGGGCTATCACTCATAGGGGCATATTTATCAAGGATCGAATTTCGAAGTAAAAAAAAAAATTGAAATCAACCATCGAATTTGAGTACATCAATAGTCGAAGTATTTTGTTCCAGCAAAAACAGCCGTATTCGATTGAACGATTTGAAGGATTTAAAAAAAAAAAAAAAAACTTTGACTTCTCAAAACTTGACCAAAAGCCTCAGATAGGTTCTAGGAGGTCCCCCATAGGCTAAACAGCAATTCGGTAGGTTTAAGGTGGCGAAGTGTCGAAGTTTTTTTTTTAAAGAGACGGTACTTAGATTTTCGAGTGGTCGAATATTCTACGTTTTTTCAATTCGAGTCAAAGTCGAATTTAGCTTATTCGATGGTCGAAGTACCCAAAAATTACTTTGAAATTTGAAGTTTTTTACTTTGAAAATTCACTTTGACCCTTGATATATCTGCCCCATAGTGTCCATTTAAGAACCCCCATTTAACGTTTTTCGAGGGACCAGAAAGAAATGGTGTAAAATCTAGTATAATGTAAAATCTGTGGAATGTATTATGCATAATATATAGGTGGGACCACAAAACAACAATGTAAAATGAGGGAAAACTTGAAATCAGGGGACGTAAAATGGGGGTTCTACTGTAATTCTAACTACTTTTTCCTTTTATTTGATCATAACTGCAGATCCATAAATATGGTGAAACAATCCTATTGGGTGTAGTATTTTACCAGCCTGGTTGGTAAAAGCAATGACGGATACCAATGTTGTGATTAATAAATAAAGATAACAATATAGGAAGGCAAGTATTTTTGCACAAATAATGTGGCGATCCTAGTGGCATGTTTGGTTTGTGCTTAAGAATTCACATTTCTAAAAGCTGTATATGTATTTGATATATATAGTGAATAAAGTACCCCCTCTTGTAAATTATAAGGATATTATAAGTTACCAAGGAGATTCATGACCATATAAAGTTTTTATAAAGGTCATGGAATGCCGAGGTAACTTCTAATATCCTCATATTTTGCAACAGAGGGTACTTTATTTATTATAATATACAAGTTTCAGTGAGTCATGTGACATCAGAACTCGCAATTTATAACTCACAATGACATCAGAACTCACCGTTTATAACTGATGACATCAGAACTCACCGTTTATAAGGATATCATTTATATATATTCATGGCTTTTGTGTATTATATTTACATATATTTGTACTCAAATTATTATAGCATCAAAACAGACATATGTTTGTGAAATATCAAGTGTTGGGAAGATTTAAATCCAATATTACATGGGGGGGGGAAATGTAAGCCTGACAATAGAACCATGAAAAAAAATCACCAGTGATTATTACTAAAACCAAAAGAAAATCAGAAAGAGAAATAGTCAAAAGGAAACATTAGAAGTTTAGTAAGAACCACTACAGATGTGCCGAGTAAAAGAAGAGCAGTGGCTTTAGTTCAAACAGATTTGTCCACAGTACATACCATCCATGGAGTCTGAAATTTGGAGCTGGAATCACTTCCAGCTTTCTGAAGGCATTCTCCACACAATGTCTTTGTGTTCAAAGCTGCTTTGTCACAGGCTAAGCATATGTTGTGATTTTTTAGCTGCCTTCTTCTTACCCATAGGTTCTTTATTAATTCTACGGTCTTCTGAGGATGAATGTGATTGGTCTATACACAACGGACATAAGGGAAGGCCAGTTAGGCTCACTCTTTTTTAATCATTACCGCTAATCATTAAAATGCATTGGGGATTTCTAATAGAATATACCCAAAGCACCACACACACACAAAAAAAAAATTATGTTTGTGTACAACTTAGCTTACTTAATTTTTTTTAAAGGAAGATGGTCAGGCACCCTTCCCTGTGCAATGGAAAAATACACACAAGAGCAACATTATTTCTGTTTATATTGCCACATTTCACTAAAAGTAGATGAAGTTGCTGGAAAAAAACCTCGCCCCGCAATAAGTATTCGTGTTTCATAGTTTTCTATTGATGGCACTCAGCTTTCAACAAAGATCAGTCCAATAGAAAGCAAAAAGCATCTATAACCAAATTGTAAATACCCTAAGAAAATATGTGTTATGTTAAAGGAAAACTTTACCCCTAAAATAAATATTTAAGCAATGTGACATATTAAATAATCTTACCAAACTGGTATATATATTTAAGTAAATATTGTCCTTTTACATCTATTGCCTTGAACCACCATTTTGTGATGGTCTGTGTGCTGCCTCAGAGATCACCTGACCATAAATACTGCAACAGGAAGAAGTGAGGAAGCAAAAGACAGAACACGGTTTTTTGATTGGCTCATGTGACCTAACATGTATGGTTTGTTTGTGTGCACTGTGAACCCTACGATCCCAGTGGCAGCAATTGTTTTTTAAAATGGCAATTTTCTATTTAGGATTACCCAATGGCACATACAACTAAAAAAGTATATTATTATAAAAATGGTTTATTTACATGAAGCAGGGTTTTACATATGAGCTGTTTTATGCAATATATTTTTAGAGAGACCTACATTGTTCGGGGGGTATAGTTTCCTTTAAGCCTCGATAGTCAGAGTTGGCAGTTCGCCCCTAAACTCATCTTTCATGTCAGCAGGAAGAGCAAGCAGAGCAAGAAATGATAAGCACAGAGCACACTCCATGAACCCTGCATATCTTTTTTTTTTTTTTTTTTTTTAATTGCGCAACTGAATATATCTCATCATCTATAAACACATCCTGGTCTAAATTTCTTTTGAATGATATAAATTTTCACAGCATCATGGTTTAAATAAACAGCTAAAAATACAAACACATAACTACATAGTTCTCCCTTATTGTTATTAATTATTGCCTACATGGCTCAACTTTTTTTTTTGTTTTAAGTCTATTTTAGGAGCATCAGAGAGCAACATTAATGAAGTCCTGTATCAGCATGCATCCACCCACCCCAACTGTTCTAACTAAAACAAAACCATATCCACAGATGGCAAGGTGATAGCGAGGTTCACACCATTCCAGGCTAACAATTGTCTTTTACTTCTCAGAGATGGAGAAAAAAGAAATGTTGGACCACAGTTGGTATCCCTAGCAACGTCTAAAATATAAATAAATCACTCCTGTACACCGCTTGTATTCCTGCTAAATGTGCCTGCTTGTTAATCAGCCTTTGACATGGATTAATTGCTGATCAATTTAATGATGAAAATATATTTTGGTATTGATCTGGGCAGATTAAAAAGGTACATATATTACAGAGCAGAACAAAAGGTAATTCCTCCACTACAAATATTACTTTTTCTACTTCTCTGACAAGAACTGGCATTCAAGGATAAGGTCAGCAAAATAGCCTTGATGTGCAGAGTATAATTTAAATAAATACAAAATACAAGCAGAAATTAATTGCATTGACTGTATTTTTCTACAGCTTCCACATTACTTTGATTTCCCCTGATATTACTATGGTACAGCCATTCTATTTTCATTTCTTTACCATTCAGGGAGGTGGTAGCGTGGCATGAAAACTATGACCAGAGTCAAATCTAGATATATTAAAAAAAAATTATAATATATATCTATATCTATATCTATCTATATCTATCTATATCTATCTATATCTATCTATATCTATCTATATATATATATATATATATATATAAATATTTATAGGGTTCACAAACTTTCATGCAACACTGTATATAATCAATTCTATGCATACTTTGGCTGAAAAACAGTCCAGTTTTACAACCTACCAAATGCCTTGTGAGAAATAAACAGCCCATAACAAATATCACCAATGTCCATTTGTCAAATTCCACAGAGAAAGATTTGTTGATGACTGACTATCCTAGGGTTCGAGTGCGATACCTGCTGCCTAAAGTACATAAAACGATTGTTAATCCACCTGGGAGACCAATAGTCTCAGGCATGGGGTCTGTAATGGAGCCCTTGTCAATATTCATTGACCATTTCTTGCAGAGTGAGGTAACCAAAATTAGTATGTGTTTGATGGATACCACAGACCTCCTCTGTAGGTTAAACCAGCTAGAAACACTCCCATTAGGAGCGATTTTGTGTGAAATTGATATACAGAGTCTTTATACTTTGATTCCCCACAGTGAGGGTATGGCCTGTATTGAGGAAATGTTACTGGAAACTTATCTACATAGCTCAAAGATCTATTTTGTACTGGATTGTCTAAATATGGCTTTGACCAAAAATTACTTTGTTTTTGAGGATGACTTCTACTATAGACACAGGGCACCTTGATGGGTGCTACAGTAACGCCCTCATTTGCTAACTTATTCGTAAATTATTTTGGAAAAAAAGCTCTTTTAGGAAAATTAATTTTACAGTAAGCACATTTTGAGATATTTTCATTTCGTGGATGATATCCTACTTATTTGGATTGGCCCTATGGCTGATTAAGTGAATATGATGGAAGAAGCTAATTTGAGCCATAAAACCATCAAATTCACATGAGTGTTCCCAAAAAGAGCTTAAAGTTTTGGATGTTAAAATTACTCTAAATGAAGGGACAATACAAACTAATCTTTATAGAAAAGCAGTAGATAAAAATAATCTTCTACATGCCAAAAGTTTCCATAGCCTTAAAGTAAAAAGAGCAATACCTAAGGGGCAGTTTATGAGGGCAAAAAGGATATCTTCCAGCTCAGAGGATTATGCAGAGGCCTCAGATGTCCTCGCCAATCGCTTTTTGGAGAAGGGTTATAGATCAGAGTGTATCTATAGGGCCATTAAGGAGACAGAATCCCTCTCAAGACATGACTTATTAGTCAAAAAACAGAGAAATGAGAGTGCACAAAGAACATCTTTTGTATCTACATATAGCCAGCATAGTGATGGTATAGAAAAGGTGATCACTAAATACTGGCCATTATTACAAACGGATCAAAAATATGGTCAGTTGTTTGTTAAGCCGCCTTTGTTTTGTTACAAACACAGTCGTACACTAAAGGATATGCTTTGCCCTTCAGATACAAGACCTAAAAAAAGGAAAACATTTTTAGGTAAACCAAAACTTGGAACATATCCGTGTTTGGGATGCAATTGTTCTCAATAATCTCAATAATTTCAATAATGAAAGGAGCAAGGTTTAATCATCTAACTAAGGGACAGGAAATAAACCTAAGATGTCATGCCATCTGTAATTCTACATACATAGTTTATTTGTTAAAGTGTCCTTGTGGCATGGGATTCGTGGGTCAAACCAAAAGAGAGGTTAAAAAAAGTATCCAGGAACATAGAGGCTATATCAGAAATTTTAAAGAAGGAACACAGACTGATACACAGGTTTCCAGACATTTTATTGAACTTAGGCATAACCCAATGCAACTTAGATGGTGTGTGTTAGATGAAATTGCGATGGACATAAGAGGCTGTGATAGACAGAAAAAATTACTTCAGGCAAAAGGGAAATGGATTAAAAGATTGAATACACTATCTGCGGAAGGGTTAAATGACAGTTGGAGCCTAAAACCGTTTTTATAAATTTTACATGTATATTCTTCTTCTTTTTGATCTTGCAGGCCTTGAATTTACATTAACATAGATGAATAAAGTTTATGGTAAGGTTTGCTTAATGCTGATATAAAGTTATGTTAAACCAACAAATCAGATGTTTCTGTCCATAGCAGGTTAATCAAAGTGCAATATTAAGTTACAATTTGACCCGATACAATGTATTACAATCACATAATGTATCTAATTGTTAGCACGCCTCCTTGGCTAATTATCCACTTGAGGAGGGCTTTTATAGCCTTGTTTGTTCTGTTTTTGTTACACTTGAGAAAGGGTATGTAATGACCCGAAACATGTTGTGTAGTAGCCCTAAATAAACACAACCACAGTGTTTTTTGCTATTGAGAAGTGCTCTCCTCATTTGTAAATTCATCCATTTGTCATATATCATCTAGCCTAACCACCTAGTTAATATAAAAGTATCAATACATTCCATTTACTCTAAAAACACACCACATTTTATTTAAAAGACTTAAAATTAATATTGAATTATACTGTTATATATGTTTGAATTTTCAAAGACCTTTTCAATTCTGTCCCACATGGAGAGAAGGTGAAGAGCATCATATCTGGCACATAGAATTATGGGTTATTAGTGGATTTCTTTGTGATATACTGCAGTTCAGTTTTGAAATGTCAATGTATGTTGCTGCCTCAACATCAAAAAGGGAAATCCAGTCTTTGAATTACTGCTGGATTGGCTTTATTCTTCATGAGAAAACGGAACACTAACATAAAACATGCCCAACAGTGGGCACATTAATATGAAAATGATAAAGTAAATGGCAGCAAGAATAAATGGTATGTTTCTCTGCAGCTCTGATGGGAAAAATTTCATCCAAATTCTGTAAATAATTCATGCCCCTAAGTGGCCAAATGATAATTAAAATGTGATTTTTAAAATGTGTGATTTTATACAGCATCACTTTAGTTTAATGTGACAATAGTTTTAATATTACGTAGCACAAAAATGTAAGTTGTAAAAAGTCTCATGGCAGCATGCAATGTACAGTAAGGTGCAGAAAAATAATAGTTCAGTAACCACTCTTGAACAACATCACACATTTAATTCTGTGCCAGCAGAGAAACACAAAACATTTTTCCAACATTGGTTAGATGACTATATTAACATTATCAAACAACTTTTGAGGGTATAATCCATACCTCATTTTACAAAATTTGTCAGGGTATGAATGTTTGAACACATTTATGCGTTATAACAGTTTTGATAATGAAGGTAAAAAGACCTTCCAGCTGCAAGTCAGTTTTCCCAGAGACCTGTTTATCTTAAATAGTTAAAATTGGTTCTTTGCTTATGTTTGTCAAAAGCAAATTAAGTTAGAAACGTTGTATCTTTTTCTGGCTGTTCAATGCAGGAGATGAAAGAGAAAGTCAGGACATTTCAGTAACAATCCGGGACTGCGGTTTGAACTGTCAAAATCTGGACTGTCAACTGACAGTTGGAAGGTATGACAATCTAGTTTAGATTATTTTATACACTACAGGGCCAAAACCTTATAAAAAAAATCACTAATTTGAACACTCATTTGCTACCTCAATGCCCTGCTTGTTCTAAATTATTCACTTGTTGGTATAGCAAAGGATAGATATTGCTTAAAGTTACACAAATATCTTTGAGATCATTCAAAGTTTTAAAGAAAGAATATTGACTTTTTTTTAGAATTACAGTTCCTTCATTATGCCATAATAAATAAAAAGTATTGTTTTGCTGGACATCCCTTTAATGCTACAGGGTACAATTACATTTCAGACAATTATGTGTTTACTGCTTCTGTTTAAGTAAGCTCCTTTCCTGTTTCAGTAATGTCCTCAAGCAGAATCAATATAGAATTGGTTTGCGGTCATGCATACCTCCAGACATTTGAAAAATGGAATGAGGGACAAAAAGTGAAAATATTTTGACCATGCCAATTTTATGGACACGCCCCCTAAATACCATGTCCATTTTACAAACGTGGCAAGTGACGGAAAGCTTGAACACATTTCTAGGGGGTTTAAGGGTAATTTTTAATGTCTTATTTCCTTTTTTTGCAAATGAAGGTGAATTGGCCTTTAAGCTGTAAATCTCAGTGCTCAAGAGACCTGCTTATCTTAAATAGTTACAAATGTATCTAAGTGCAGGTATATTCTGTGCTCTCTGCCAAAAGCCTCTTATATAATTACATTTCAGGAACTTTGTATCTTTTTCGGGCTGTTCAATGCAGGAGATCAAAGAGAAACTCAGGACATTTTAATGAAAATCCGGGACTGCGGGCTGAGCTGTCAAAATCGTTACTGTCCAGCAAAAAACAGGACAGTTGGTAGGTATGGACTGAATACCTAGTATAACTGCCCAAACATATGAATGCAGCTATGGTTGAGTAAAAGCAAATTCCACCAACAGAGGTGGCTGTCACAGAAACTGGAGGACTAACTTTATTAATATCCTTGTATTCAGAATAAGATATTGGGCAGACAGGTTTGTGGACACTGTTCAAGAAATATAAAGGCGATTTAGTTGCTAAAGATTTAGTTGGAAAAACTGCTGTTGGCAATTGCAACGTAATAATTTGTTTTGAACAGCCTACAAAAAGTTTGAAAATGATACCAAAGACCTAAGTGGTTTATATGGGGACTGACTTGTGCAAATCTGCACCTATGTTCATAAATTAATTCTGTAAGTGTACTTAAAGGGCACCTGCTGGGTAAAAATATTATTCCCAACCAAAGATAGAGCTTGCACTCTGGTTGGAGGTAACAGTATTTTTTTTTTTAAATTGCCTCCCGTCAGAGCTAAGCCACCCGCAACAGGAGGGAGCCCCAGTTAGCAGCAACCATGTTGGGACATACGCATGTGCAGAATGAGCGAGTGCCGTGACTGCACATGTTCGTTGACCGACATGGCCACGCGCAACTGGATTTCTTAGCTACCAGTATCCTAGCGCTGGCAGGAGCAATTTTCTTTTTTTTTAAAAAACTACCCCCAACTGGAGTATGGGCTCTATTAGCCGGCACCTTTTATTGGGGATAATATTTTTGCCCAACAGGTGCCCCTTAAGAACCAATTGCTATGCACAGAGAATACCATTAACATTTTACTTTGCTTGAAATAATGCCACCATTCATTCTTTCAGAGGAAAAACAAGGTAGTCATATAACCAACCTGTCGACTCCCCAGCTTGGAGGAACAGCTGCTTGTGCTCCTTGATGGAGACATCATTCTTTGGGAGACACCCAGACTTCTTTCTTCACCCATCATAAATTGCCTCTTCTGCTCTTAAAGACGTTAACTCCACCAACAATATGTATACAATAAAAGCTGGTGAACTCCAGATATATGCAGTTTTTCAGTCATCCTTATTGCTCTGATTATGCATTACTCTAAACCTAGAAAAAAAATATAAGAAAGTTACACAATTTATGGTCATTTTTGGTAAGGACATAAAAGAGGCCTTACATAACACTACTTTGTGTGCCCAGTGGATCAGATGCAATTGCACAATTTAAAACATCCAATGAAAATAGATGTCATTCAATGTGATTCAAAGAGAGCTGATGTAAGCAGTTACACCTGACTTCCCTTGTGTGACACAGTGAAAATGAATGAAAATACTCCTCAACACAACGGACTAATGGAAACCACTCCTCCATACTGATTTGTTTTAAAGCATAATTTATCTTATAGTGATAAAATGCATAAAAAGATATCCCAGGTCCCAACCATTTCAGATACCGTTATAGCTCTCATACCTGTAAATGCACTCAGCATGATGATTGCACCTGTGGGCCAGGCAAATGCAGCTTATAAATGTGCACTGACGAATTACTAAGCAATTAAAAGGCTTACAATTACTATTATGCAAAAAATAATTTTGAAGGTTTTTTTGTTAATGCTATGTAAATAGTGAAAGAAAAGTAGTCCATCCTGCACACATTTACGAACGTTAGAATATAAACAAAATAATCCTAAAGTCAAAGCCAAAGGATGTATTTAAAAATGTGTTAACATCTAAACAGAATGAAAATTAAGACATACACAGGTTATATCAAGCACTGCTTTCCTATGGTTGTCTGCAGAAACACGGATCAGTAGCACAGCTAAAAATAGAAGTAGCCTGGGGAATATTAATAGATATTTTAAATGGAGTGCCGAGAGGCAGAATGGGAAGAAAAAGCCCTAGCCATAGGACTTCAGAGAGGGAACACATTGCCATGGAGATTAAGACATTTATGAAAAGCACATTAAAATAGGGCAATATATAGCACACTTTGCACATGCTGTGCAAATTTACAGGTAAATACTGATGAAATGAAGCAGTAGCACCTGGAAAATATTCAAGAAAAAGACACAAAAAAAACCAATACTATAGAGTATCAATAACAGTAATTCCATATATATATATATACACGTTATCTCTGTTGTGAGTATGAATGTAAGGGTGTTTGAGTTTGATACTAGAAGATGGGAGCCAGGCAGCATCATTTATTATGGACTGGAGTGGTGAATGTCTCTGTAGTGAAAGGCCAAATATTAGAGATTTATAGTGGTTAGTACTGAATATGTTGAGAGAGTGAATCATAATTTGTAGAGGCATTTAATTAGACAGCTATATTTTGAGACAATCTGAAACTGGAATTTTTTTTGTATTGTAGTGGGTTCTCTGTTCAGCATTTTAGCAGCTATCTAGTTGCTAGGGTCCAATTTACCCTTGCAACATGGCAGTGGCTTGAATAAGAGATGGGTTGGACTCAGACAAGAGACGGCCCAGACCCACGCTGTGCCCTTGTTGCCCCCAAACAAGGGAAAGTTGTGCTCACCACTAATTTTTAAAACTATTAGGTGGGGGTTCAATGAGGCTGTGACCGGAAAATGGATAGACAAATACAAGAGGTGAGCTGCACTCAACCCATTATCAATATATTTAAGACATTGAGACATTTTGTGCATATAGCTACTAAAAATGCCTTTTAAAATGCCTAAAGGGTAAGGCATTTTTAGTAGCTGTATGCACAAAATGTTTCAATGTCTTAAATATATTGATAATGGGTTGAGTGCAGAGGACCTCTTGTATTTGTCCTTGTTCCCCTAACCTAAGTCTCCAGCCCTGGTCGCATATTGTATATGCATGGGCTGAAGGGGGTGTTACAGTTGTGATCCATAGGGGGGTTGTGGCAGGGGGCCCGAGACAGCAGCCCTGGTGGGCCCAAGTGTCTGCCCCTAATGGTAGCAAAACTGAAAAGAACGATAATAAAAAAGCCAATAAAATTGTAGCTTTACAGAACAATTGTTTTTTTGGCTGGTGAGTCCATAGCCTCTATATGGGAGATATAAAGAGGTTGAAGAAGGCAAATAACAAAAAGCTTATGCCACTCTCTAACTAACATACTAAAATGTTTTCCACATCTCTATCAAATAAGTGCAAAGGGCTGTTACTCTGTAGCACGCCCAGCTAACAAAAAACTATTCATCAATTTCACATTTCAATGAAAAAGATAAACTTTTAAACACGTCAGTGTACCGTATATTATTCCAGTCTGACTAAATCAACCACAGGAACTATATATATATATGCAAGGGGATTTTTTATTTAAATAAACAAGCTTTAACCTCAGAATGGGTTGTCTGCAACTTACACAAAAGATTGTATTTCCTTCATTTGTCTACTATTGTTTTCAGACTAATTTCTGTGTAGTTAACAGATTCTTTATGGTTAGCGTTAATGCTAATTTCCTTTTTAATTTGTTCAATCACCTGGAACTGTTTCTGTCAAGGGTGATGCAGAATTAGTTTTCTTTCATAATTAATGTTCATGTAATTGTACTTTAAGTTGTTTATACAAAAAAATTATATTTTTCATAAATTAACAATAATTTATATTTTTTCATTATGTGAATCAAGTGTAATTATATGGTTGAGAGTTGAGACATTGTTTTCTCTGAAGCTTGGAACGGCATCTATGGCCTTTAGCAAAAGGTATTCATCTGGCAAAGAATCCCATCTGGCAATACAACATAATTCAAATAGTTACTAGGAAAAATAGTTTTGGAAAACCAGTAAGAAATTAAAACCCTATAAATGTGATACACTTTCAATAAACATTACAATCTCAAAACAATTTGTGGAGGTGAACTACGTTATCGTTTGATAATTAACAGGCCGAGTCATAAGATATCATATAGTGTAAAACCATACAGTGCTGCGCAATATGTTGGCGCTATATAAATACATGTTAATAATAATGTCAGCATCAAAGAGAGAGTAGCAGCAACTCTGTGCTTGTTCAATTACAAGTTTGCAAAATTTTAAAGGAAAACTATACCCCCCAAACAATGTAGGTCTCTATTAAAGGAGAAGGAAAGCTATGGAGGCATTTTATTGCCAATAGATTAGCTGCAATAGTGCAAGCTAGAATGCTATATTTATTCTGTAGAATGTTTTACCATACCTGAGTAAAAAGCTCTAGAAACTCTCTGTTTGTTTAGAATAGGAGCTGCAGTATTAATGTGGTGTGACATCACTTCCTGCCTGAGTCTCTCCCTGCTCTGGGCTCAGATTACAGAAGAAAAGGGAGGGGTGGGGGGAGAGGAGCAAACTGAGCATGCTCTTGCCCAGGGCAATGAGGTTTAAGCTGAAGGCAGGAAGTCTGATACAGAAGCCCATGTGTACACAATAGAAGGAAAGAAATTCAGTATTTCTTTTGACAGGGGACTCAGAGCAACATTACTTGGGGGGTTTACTGGTATATTTAGATGGACCTTTCTGATAAGGCTTACTTAGTTTTAACCTTTCCTTTTCCTTTAAAAGATACTGAGTAAAACAGCTCATGTGTAAAACCCTGCTTCATGTAAATGAAACATTATCATAATAATATACTTTTTTAGTAGTATGTGCCATTGGGTAATCATAAATAGAAAATTGCCATTTTAAAAAATAAGGGCCGCCCCCTGAGATCGTAAGATTCACTGTGCACACATACAAACCACATGTAAGGTCACATGAGCCAATTAACAGACAGAGTTCTGCCTTTTGCTTCCTCACTTCTTCCTGTTACAGTTAGAGTTGTAGTATTTCTGGTCAGGTGATCTCTGAGGCAGCACAGATAGAGTCACGAAATGGTGGTTCAAGGCAAGAGATGTAAAAGGGCAATATTTATGTAAATATATATTCCAGTTTGGTAAGATTCTTTAATATGTCATTCAATTTGATATAAACTGTTGCTTAAGTATTCATTTTGGGGGTATAGTTTTCCTTTAACAGAAAATCACAAATGATAAGGGTCTGAAGACACTTCAGATTTTGACTTTATAACAGAATGCTTAAATATTTAATATTTTAAAAAGTGTTACTTGCTTTTAGCTTGTTTTATTAATTACTTCGAATGCAGCAAAATGTGGTTCTATTGGATTATGATCCAGGGATTGGGCTGGCCACTCCATAACATCAATGTTGTTGGTCTGGAACCAAGATGTTGCTCATTTACTGGTGAGTTTGGGGTCATTGTCTTGTTGAAACCCCCATTTCCAGGCATTTCCACTTCTGCATAAGGCAACATGACCTCTTCAAAGTATTTTGATGTATTGAAACTGATCCATGATCCCTGGTATGTAATAAATAGGCCCAATACCATAGTATGAGAAACATCCCCATTTCATGACCCTTGTGCCACCATGTTTCATGGTCTCCACAGTGTACTGTGGGAATTTTCTGACAAACTGTCTGTGGCACCTAGACCCAAAAAGAACAACCATTCTTTTATCAGTCCACAAAATGTAGCACCATTTCTCTTTTAGGCTATCAAGTGTGTTCTTTGGAAAATTGTAACCTCTTCAGCGCAATGGGATTCTTGTTGCGGATAGCTTGGCTTCACATATGCGTCTTCTAATTGTAATAGAACTCAAAGGTTACGTTTACACCTTTGATTTTCCTGGCGCTGATCATTAGAGGAGCAATTTTGGCCAATCGTTTTGAATGGTAGTTTTCCAGTTTTATTCCATGTCTTTTGGTTTTTGGTTGCCATTTTAAAGCATTTGAGAGCATGTTAGCTGAGCAGCCTATCATTTTCTGCACTTCTTTATATGTTTTCCCCTCTCCAAATGTTAAACAACCAATTTTACGCAAAGAAATGCAATATAATCAGCATTTGCTGCCTTCCTTCCTTAAATATGGGCTGTAATTGACACCTGTTTTTTCACATAATGAATGACCTGACCTCACTAAATGAACTCCACACTGCTATTATTTAGAACAAGCCTCAATTAATGATTCAATTACACAAAATCAGCAGCATGCATTTTATGACTGTTGGGTCTGTTTATTTTCGATTACGCTACTACACCTACTAGTAAATTATTCGCCATGTAGAAATATCATTTCTACCAAAAACAGTGATTGATCAGGTTAGTTGGACTGCTATTATTCTGAACTCAACTAGCGTAGTATTTTCGTGAGCTAGGTCACCCATAGTCACATCTTTTTTTGCTATGGTGACAAACCTCCACGTCAGCCACCACCATAAAGGCAAAAGATTCATATTATACATATATCTAATTACGTTCATCATAATGGCATAATTGTTTCAGATGTTTCCAGTGATTTGTCTTTGACTAGCCCAAATATGCAACAACAGACATGGACCAGTCTTTAGACATAACTGAGAGATCTCATCAGTACACCAGGCTACTAGTGATGTGCGGGCTGGCCCGAAGTCCGCGGGTTAAGGCAGAACTTTAGCCTCCATTCTCCCTGCCCGCAGACTTCTTCTGTCCCACTTCCGCCTCTGCGCACACCTTTTTATATACTTGTGCAGATCTTGGCCCTTTTGTGACATCACAGCGGGAGCACGCTGGATTAGGGTCAGGTGTGGAGCTGGGGCGCAGCGAGTTAAGGTCAGGTGTGGGTCAAGTTTTTCTTGACCCGCACATCACTGCAGGCTACCTTAAAAAATTTTAAAAAATAGGGAAGATATAAAAAGTATTGTTACATGCACTTATCAGGCAACCATTAGTTGGGGCTGTTTTAAGAAACCAGAAACCACACCATGAACCCATATTCAATCGCAGCTACAGGCTTGGTTTGCCTTTCACAGCACAAAAGTTTTGATTTTGATATAAAACAGCATATCACATCTGTCTGGCCTAATAAACAGGTGGGCAAACATTATTTAAATAAAAACAGAAATGTGTTAGTCCCATAAATATTTAGCCCACCGTTGTTATGGTTAATTACAAATTCTAGTCTTCTGGATAAGTCTCTAAAAACTTTTCAAAAATTCAGCACTTTATCTTGATGAAAAAAGTTACCATGTTGGATACAAAGTCTACCATGTTGGATAATGGCTGTTGGTGAAAAGCAATTTTCATGACTTGCTACAGTCTGTCAATTAGATAGAAGTACGGGCTTTGACAGACACGTTCTAAGTCATTCAAGTTCTAGGTTTTAAATCACTTCAGTGTAGTTTTGGCTATTTGTTTAGTATCATTGCCCAGCTTGAAGCGGAGACTTCCAGTCTCTTGCACAATTAAACCAAATTGCCTTCTATTTGATTCCACCCATGAAACTAATCCCTACAACATCTTCCATCATACTTCACTTCGAGTGATAGGTATTAGCAGTGTAGAACAATGAGTTTTGAGCTAAAGCCAAGTGTTCAAATTTGCTCTCAACAGACAAAAGAATCCTTTTAAGCATGTGCCGAGTCTGCCCCCACATGAAATTTCAAAATAGGGTCCAAATTATAATTTTTTTTTTCAGCAATAGTTTTTCATGCTACTCTTCCATTAAGCTTGCTTTCGTGAGCTTCCAAGGTTACAGCTGTCCGTAGATGGATTTCTCCAGTCTTTACCAGATTTACCATTGGCCTCTTGGTTTCCTCTCTGATAAAAGCCTCCCTTACCAGGTCAGTTAAATCTGGTGAATGGCTTTCTCTAAGCAGCGTTGCAATTGTGCCATAGTCCTTTCAATTTTTTAGAATGGATTTAACAGGATGTTTTAAGTTGGGAAATTTTATTTGTAACCCAACCCCCGATTGATGCTTTCCTGAATTTTATAACAGATTTTGTTCGTCATGATGCTGTTTGCTTAGATATGTAACAAAGTGGTAGTTTCTAGAACCTTGAGTAAAAGGTATTTGAACTTGTTGGACACTATTCAACAAAGCGTAGGACTACTAAAGGCAACTTGTTGCACCAGAGCTTTTTTAGGGGTTTCACAGCAAGAGGGTTGAATAGTTGCGCCATTAAGACATTTCCGTGTTTTATTGTAAAGTGGTGACTAAACAGAAGTTCCCTAACCGCAGATTTTTAAAAACATCACTGAAATTCGTGTGTGTGTGTAAACATACAGGGCAGTTGGCCCTCTTTTGTATGAATGTGGTGGTGATCTTATAAGTACTACATAGAGAAAATAAATGTTCTTAATTGTGTTGGCAAGTGATTTATTTCACCAGCGTGGGAGTTGAAAGGAGGGCTGTTTGTAGATAATTCTTGCATGTAGTTATCAGCATTTCAAACACTGAACGATATGAGCTAAACTACAGAAGATATCACCTTGGTTATCAATATAAGAGTATACATTATAAGCAAGCAAAGTAGGATTTCATGAGTCACTTTAGTAACTGTACAGTAAAATATGAATTTAACCACAACCTAGTCATCAGCCCTTGAGCTTAAATACGTAAGCACAGAAAACCAAGTTGACTGAATAAACAGAATGTCAAAGTGAGAAGCATTCTGAGCAGTTTCCTGACCGGGTGCCTGATTCAAAACTTCCAAGCATACGTTGTACGATTGAATCTTACAAATGGACAATTAATTATCAGTGCAAAACATGTAGAAGTCAATGGCAGATGTCCTAGTTACAACTAGAAAATATAATCTGAGCTGGGTTTCATACAATAATCCGAAGAATTTTGTGGTTTTCAGGTGATAATCAGACAAAAAAAGTATGATTCAGATTATTTCATGAATTTATTCTTTTCACGTACCAGATTTTTTTTCCGAGTAAATTTATTGATGAAAAAGTGGATGGGAGTTTGGTTGAAGTATTTTTAAGAAAATAATGAGAAATTTTTGGATTTTAGTAAATAACCCCCCTAATGTGCCATGGATTACAAACGTATGTTACATAAAGAATCTCTAAAATTAAAACAGCACACACACACACACACACACACACACACAACACTGGAACAAAGCAGGATGCAAAAAATATATAAATAAATAAAAAAACAAACCCCCCCCCCCCCAAAAAACTGCTTGGGACCTAGGGTTTTCCAAATAAGGGATCTTTCGGTATTTTTGGTGTGGAGTTTTAGAATACCACTCTCTATATAAACCTGAAAGCTAATTTGAAGGTGAACATAAAGCTCAGGGATTCAGCTCAGCAGGGTATTTACGATGTGGTCGGCCGTGGAAAACCTTTCACATATCTGCACGTATGTCCATAGCCTAAAGTTAAGAAAGGTATCAACTAAATGTATCAATTAAGAGCAGTTACAGAGTTGGTGACCCCCCCCCCCGCAGACCCACCCCCCCCCCTCGCAGAGCTGCTTTAGAAGGTTCAAAATTAAACTTGGAAAAAAAAAGCAATTGCAAAAAGTCTTTATTCTGAAAACAACTAAACTGCAAAAAAAAAAAAAAAAAAAAGTTTTGAAGTCTAACAACAATCCTGTACCCAGTGGAACTATGTAGAATAATAACCTTTAGGGGCATATTCATCATGCTGTGTAAAACATAGAAGAAAATCACTGGTCATGTTGTTCATAACAACCAATCAAATCTTTGCATTTGTTTTCTAACTTGTAGGTGACTGTTGAAATTGTATTGCTTTTTGGGTACTATGGTGTATCTCGTGGGTGGCGGATTTTCACCCGAAAGCTCCGAAAACATAATGAAATTGCCCGAAACCAAAAACAACCAACCAAAAATCAATGGGACTGTTCCCATTGATTTTTATGCAACCTCAACAGGCTTGAGATGCCACTAGGCCACTAGGTTTAATAAATTCCGAAAAATTTGTGATTTTCTTCACAAATTTTTCGGATTTCAGGTATTCGGAGCTTAGTAAATAACCCCCTAAAAGTTAAGTTTTATTTTCTGTGGTGGGAATTAGCAACTATAGAATAGGTAGGTGCAATCTAAAGGGCCATTCTTTTCTCAATGGTTTTGTATACCAAGAGGCAAATTTATCAAAGGTCGAAGTGAATTTTCGAATTAAAAAACTTCGAATTTCAAAGTAATTTTTGGGTACTGAATAGGACAAATTCGACTCGAATTGAAAAATCTTTGAGAATTCGACCACTACTGTCTCTTTAAAATACTTAGACACTTCGCCACCTTAAACCTGCTGAATTGCTGTTTAGCATATGGGGGACCTCCTAGATCCTATCTGAGGCTTTTGGGCAAGTTTTGAGAAGTCTAAGGTTTTTTTGAATCGTTCGAAGGATTCAATTGTTCAAACGTACTTCGATCATACTTCGATCACATACGGGTGTTTGCGCTGGAAAAAATACTTCGAATATAAGTACTGTGACATGCCACTAGCCTGCACATGCACTTTTATGGGGGAATTAGCATTTGGTAGGCAGGTAGCGTAGAATTTTTGAGCTTAGAGACAGGGACACCAAGGCTTCCGACAAAAACACAGCTTTATTAAGCACTGGACATTCCCAACAAAAAGGCAACAGAAAAATGTTCAGGTAACAGTTCAACTTCACTGCAGAACATGCAGGGTACAGTTCAGTAAATACACTGCCAAACATTCAGGGTTTTCCCCCCCTCTGGTCGCTCACCATCAAGGGAAACTCTCACCCTCTTGTACCTTGAAGTATTTGGGCTTCACACTCAGCCCTGCTGGCTTACCCTCCTGGGACTCAGACTCACCAGCCTCTGCCAGTCCTTTTCTCTTTCTTTCCCCACAAGGGATTTAGGCTCCAAGCTCTGGAACTCTCTTGCTGGCAGCAAAGCTCCTTCTGCCCAGCTCTGTCTCTCACTGCCCCTCACTTCCCTGGAGAGCTTTGAGCTTTGCTCACACAGCCCTTTTACATTGTCAGGTAGATCCTCTCTCAGCTGCCACTTAATTACCTGGCTGATAGGGAATATTAACCCTACCTGAGCCGAGTATTTCTTTGCAGCACATACAATGCAGTTTAAATGCACTCTTTTATGTGCCTTTTCCTCTAAAACAGTGGTGTTTTCCAAACACCCGGTCACATATCCTCCCCCTCTGTTTCGACCCAGGGGCGGAACACATTGCCATCCCAAAAGAAACTCTCTTAAAGGGATTTCTACCTCTATTCTTTCTTTGGTTGAAGGGCTAGATTGCCGCTTCTCAGTTACACAACCCTTTAAACATGATTTTGACCTTTCTTTAGCATGTGAAAGATCAAACACATACATGTTAATCAGAGTATACAGACACATGCTCTCTTGTAAACTTGAACCTTTTATCTTTAAAGGGCTCACTCTGCCTTTGAAATGCAAGGTTTCACTCACTTTGTCTTTCACTAACGGGCTAGGGACCTGTTTGTCCATAGCGCATCCCTTTAAAAGGGATCTTGGCCTTTCTTTAACCTGCAAGACATTTAACATATGTGTTCCTATGGAGGAAGTCACACACCATTCAGTCTCCTGCTTTTGATCAAATAGGGCAAGATCAGGCACACATACTTCAGTGTATTTGTTCACACCATGAACACTTTGCATTTTACATTTATGGGTTGTAGGGTGCTTTTTACCAGAGATTTGTGTCACACACTCTGACACACATTCTTTGTTAACAGGCAACCCACACTTGACCTCTTCTGTATCAGGTCTTAACTCACATGCCTCTTTAATAGACTCAGCTGGTGCTGAATCTGTCACTTTCACTTCAGTGGGGACAGGCACACATTTTGCTAAGGGACTTTTAACTTCCCCTTTAAATATGCCTTCACATACCTTTCCCTCTCCAGAACACTGTGTTTCAACTCTCTCACAGATGGGCTCACTGGAGAACAGTTGTGTGGTTGGCACCTGCACACACACAGATTCAGGAGGTAGTTTTACATTTTCATCACTCACCTCCTCAGACACTATGTCTGGCTGATCACCATTAACACTCATGGTACTATTTTCCACACCATCATTTGTACTGGCTTTGTTCACACACACAGCTTGGCAGTCTAAGATTTCAGGTCTCTCACTTAACACACTTTTAGGGGTCTCATTCCCACAATTCTGCTTGCACTTATGCCTTACTTTACTCTCCCAGGTTATCATGCCTGAACCATGGGAGTCAAATTCGGATGGACACTTTAAGGCCAACTTATTATCGCTACTACATGAATCTGACACATGTGTCTCTATGGGAGCAGCCACACACACTTCCAACTCCTGAATTTTATTTACTAGGGAAGACACACACACTTTGGCATCTCTGTTACCATCATGCATGCTTTGCATTTCAGTTTTACCCACTGCCTGGGATATAGGGTGTCCTTCCACAACTGGCAATGATGGGTTTTTAAACACATCGAGGGCTTTTCCTTCAAGCCCATGGCCAACAGTTTTAGTCTGCTTTCTGGTTGCATCTTGCTCACAGACTTGTGTTATACAACCAGACACACACTTGGTCACACGCTCAGGGTTAGCAAGCAACTCACATTTGGCATCACTTGTATTGGGACCCAATGCATCCTCTGTCAGACAGACAGATTCTGACTGCAAGACTCCTTCCATGGAATGTAACACAGGAGTCATGACTTCGCTTTCAACCACAGTCACTCCATGTGGCTTATCCCCATTGACAGCCATGTTACCATTCTCCATATCAGCACACTCAGGTCTGTTCTCACTCACTACACACTCAGTGAGCTGGACATATCCCTGTCTCTCTAAGGGATTGCGCTCAGTAGACTGGGACTCTCCACCTGAGTTCAGTTGCAGACACAACTGGTCATAGACTTTGATCAGCTTGGTTATTGCCGCAGTAGACCTTTCAAAGGGGCAATTATCAGCCATATGACCTGGGCCAGAACAACTACTGCACTTTACAGGCTCTGTTTTGTACACAGTTGCAGATTTGTACACATTCACAGACAAGCCACACATAGTGCAGGGCTTAGGTTTTGCCTCACCTTTAAGACATTCACACTTGGAATCACAGACATTCCTCAAAGAGTTTTTCTCCCTTTGCTTTAACCCTTCAGGTAGCAAAACATTAAGGCACATTTTACTCAAGACATTTTCTCTCTCACTTGAGCTACTTTGTTGCAGACACGCCTGCTCTGCTTTTTGGTGTTCCCCACTGTGAATTACCTCACTCACCTTCTCTAGGGACACTGACACATTTACATTGGGGGTCCCCCTTATACTTTTTACTATGGGTGTTACCTCACACCCCACATTCACACACATAGGATTCCCATCTGGACATTGGACAGCAAAATTACACATAACATTTTGCATAACACCAACATTATTCACCGCCTGGTTTGATTGTTCCACATCCATTGATTTGTTGTTTCCCCACAACTCCCAGAATAGGGGAAAGTCTGTTCCCAGAACAATTTCCACTTCACCGTCACTCGCAACCATAAGTGAGTGGATAACAGTCCCTTTGGTGGTTTCAAAATTTAGACATACAGTGGGGTTTGAGTTCTCTTGCATCTCAGGGACCTCGTGCGGTAGTAGAATAAACATTAACAGTTCATGCAACACCACTGACTTAGTTGAGTTAATGTCCAGTGTGACCCACAGTGAAATCCCATTCACTTTCACCTCTACTGACTTTTCAGCAATACCTTTAACAGGCACAGTGCACTGTGATTGCACACTTAACTCTTTAGCTCCCAGGACCTTGCCTTTCCTCCCACAGTTCCAGTCTTTTATCCCCCCAGCCTGCCATTCCCTTTCAACCACCCCTTTAAGAACAGTCTCACCATTCCTGTAGGGCATCCGGTGTGGAACTGCTGGGGATGAACTCTGGCCAAATATGCCAGACTGGACTTGGAAATCAGCATAGCCTATCTCCTTGGTATTCTGCTGGAGCTCCAACTTTGGGGTACCACCTCTTTGGAACCAGTTTCCTGCCTTGGATCCAGATGTAGGGGTCTCCTTTCGCCCAAGCAAAGTTGCTCTCACTTCCTTGGCAGTCTGTTGCAACCCCACAGGCCGCCGCACCTCTAAGGAAGCCTGTTGGTAGAACTTTCTTTGTGGTAGACAAAAAAAATTAGTCTGTTTTCCTACAGACTTTACAGGAGCTGCTGCCACTGCTGCTTGCAACTCACAGAAACGCTCACCCTTCACTTGTGAGGCATTTAGCAATCTCTTTCCCAGACTTGGCACGCTGACTCTTTCCCAGTCACGGTGGAACTGCAGCCACCAGTCGCCATCTTGCTGTTCCTGTTGCTTTCCAACAGCACTCACAGCCTCCTGCTGAACAGCTGTAGCATGGGGATTTACAGCACCAGTTGCCATATTAGTACAGTCTCTTAAGGGTAATGCTTACCAGGCTTTTAAACAGGTGTATGTCTCTTTAAAGATCTGCCCGCATCCGAGCACCAATTGTGACATGCCACTAGCCTGCACATGCACTTTTATGGGGGAATTAGCATTTGGTAGGCAGGTAGCGTAGAATTTTTGAGCTTAGAGACAGGGACACCAAGGCTTCCGACAAAAACACAGCTTTATTAAGCACTGGACATTCCCAACAAAAAGGCAACAGAAAAATGTTCAGGTAACAGTTCAACTTCACTGCAGAACATGCAGGGTACAGTTCAGTAAATACACTGCCAAACATTCAGGGTTTTCCCCCCCTCTGGTCGCTCACCATCAAGGGAAACTCTCACCCTCTTGTACCTTGAAGTATTTGGGCTTCACACTCAGCCCTGCTGGCTTACCCTCCTGGGACTCAGACTCACCAGCCTCTGCCAGTCCTTTTCTCTTTCTTTCCCCACAAGGGATTTAGGCTCCAAGCTCTGGAACTCTCTTGCTGGCAGCAAAGCTCCTTCTGCCCAGCTCTGTCTCTCACTGCCCCTCACTTCCCTGGAGAGCTTTGAGCTTTGCTCACACAGCCCTTTTACATTGTCAGGTAGATCCTCTCTCAGCTGCCACTTAATTACCTGGCTGATAGGGAATATTAACCCTACCTGAGCCGAGTATTTCTTTGCAGCACATACAATGCAGTTTAAATGCACTCTTTTATGTGCCTTTTCCTCTAAAACAGTGGTGTTTTCCAAACACCCGGTCACAGTACTCAAATTCGATGGTCGAATTTCGAAGTTTTTTTACTTCGAAATTCGATCCTTGATAAATATGCCCCCACATATCTCGCTTTAATGTCAGTTACGAAGTAATGGAAACACCATTTATGGAACATCCTATTAACATCTCCTTCTGAATGCTTTCTACAGTATAGTTTTTTTTTGTTTTTTTTGTTTTTTTTAAAATCCCATGGACTGAAATTGTAATATTTTTACAAACATATTATTAGAAGTGATAACGCTGGAGTGCTTTATGTAATTTCCTATGAAAGACTGAAATATTCTGTTACAACCAGAAACAACCCATCCCCCCCTGTATGGGTTATGAATTGCTGCTTTATTGAGCATGCCTTCAAATATTCTTCTGGAGATAAATATGGCATTAAGATCTAGGATGCAATGAATCCCCAACAATGTTTTTGGGATTCAGACGATTTCAAGGGCCTGGCCAAACTGACCCAGCACTCTTAAAATTATGTCACACGATTAAGGAAATTACTATTCACACCTCCCTCCCCTATTCCTTGTGTTTTATTCAGTTCTGGATTAGACCAAATTCTTTATGAACTCCAAAAAAGTGGATCCTGTGCAACATAAAACAAATGTGAAGTCTCTGAAACGACGTGCAAAACAATGAGGCTAGCCAGGAATACACAGTGTCTCGCAAAAGTCTTCACCTCCCTTGGCATTTTTCATGTTTTGTTTGAGAGTTTGCATTATTTAATTTACAGAGCAAGCCTACAACTTTGAAGATCTTTTTTTATTGCGAAGCAAACAACAAATAGGACAAAATAACAGAAATCTGTATTGTGCATAACTGTTCACCCCCCTAAAGTCAGTACTTTGTATAGCCACCTTTTGCGGCAATTACAGCTGCAAGTCGCTTTGGATACGTCTCTATGAGTTTGTCACATCTTGCCATTGGGATGTTTGCCCATTCCTCAAGGCAAAACTGCTCCAGCTCCTTCATGATGGTTTTTGCTTGTGAACAGCAATCTTCAAGTCTGACCACAGATTCTTAATTGAATTGAGGTCTGGGCATTGATTAGGCCATTCCAACACATTTAAATGTTTCCCCTTAAAACACTTGAGTGTTATTTAACAGTATGCTTCAGGTCATTGTCCTGCTGGAAGATGAACCTCCGTCCCAGTCTCAAATCACAGGCACTGACAGGTTTTGCTCAAGAATATCCCTGTATTTAGCACCATCCATCTTTCCCTCGACTCAGACCAGTTTCCCAGTTCCTGCTGCTGAAAAACACAGCATGATGCTGCCACCGCCATGTTTCACTGTGGAGATGGCGTTCTTGGTGTGATGGGATGTGATTGGTTTGCGCCAGACATTGCATTTTCCTTGGTGGCTGAAAAGTTAAATTTTAGTCTCATCTGACCAGAGCACCTTCCTCCATACATTTGGGGAGTCACCCACATGCCTTATTTTTTACTTTTAAGTAATGGGTTTTTTTTCTGGCCACTGTTCCATAAAGCCCAGCTCTATGGAGTGTACAGCGTATTATGGTCCTATTGTCAGATAATCCAGTCTCTGCTGTGGAACTCTGCAACTCCTTCAGGGTTACCTTTGGTCTCTGTGCTGCCTCTCTGATTAATGCCCTCCTTGCCCGGTCTGTGAGTTTTGGTGGGCAGCCCTCTCTTGGCAGGTTTGTTGTTGTACCATTGTTGTGGTACCATGTCAGAAAAGGTGTGTTTATACTGACAGATCATGTGACACTTAAATTGAACAGAGGTGGACTTCATTTCACTAATTATGTGACTTTTGAATGTAATTGGTTGCATCAGGATTTTTTAGGGGCTTCATGGCAAAAGGGGTGAATACATATAATTTGTAGTTTTTCATTTTTTTTTTAAATTCTTATATATATATATATATATATATATATATATATATATATATATATATATATATATATATATATATTTTTTTTTTTTTTTTTCTCTCATTTCACTTCGCCAACTTAGACTATTTTGTGCAGATCAATCACATGAAATAAGATTAAGAAACGTTTAAATTACAGGTTGGAATGTAACAAAATAGGTAAAAGCCAAGGGGGGTGAATACTTTTGCAAGGCAGTGTACCAAATGTGAATATTTATGAACTCTGCTAATTTGGACTGCTCCAGTAACTGGTCCAGTTCCAAATAAAATGCATTAACACATTTCTCACTGTTCAACCCGCAGTCCCATATTGTTACTAAAATGTTCAGACTTTGTCTTTGATCTCCTGCACTGAACAGCCAGAAAAAGATAAGTTTCTAACTCAATTGGCTTTTGGCAGAGAGACCAGAATATGTGGCAAGAGCACTTTAGATACATTTGTAATAACTTAAGATAAGCAAAGAAGCAATTGTAACAATTTCAGATAAGCAGGTCTCTTGGGGAAAATGTTACTTGCAGCTTAAAGCGCAATTCACCTTCATGAGCAAAACCACAGAAATGTGTTCAAACTTTCATAAACTGCCACATTTGTAAAATGAAAAACATTTCTCCCTTTCTATTTCCAAAATGTTGGGCGGTATGCCAACATGTGGATTTCAAAGAGTCGACTCCCCATATTCAATTTCACTTTTTGCAGTGTATCTAAATCACTAAAAATATAGACGAGATCATATGGCCAAAGTATACTTCTGGGAAGCTTCTATATGCACATATTTGATTTTCTAGGACTCCAAATGCTTTACAACCGGACTCGCACATCAAACAGGGGTAATTGCTAATGAAAGTCAACCAGTAACTGCATGTGTTGCCATTCAATAGATTACAGCACACTAAGCTTTTGTCATTATCCTTTTTTAAGCCTGATGTGACACTAATAGAAACAAATCATGATGTCTGCAAGGAGATGAAACACATTTACTTCCAGTAATTAGAGCAGGAAGCTGTCTTACTTGCTAAGAAGTGATTAGATCACCAATATGTAGCTTTACGGAACATGAATTCTCCAAAGACCACTGTATTTTAATTTGGTCTTTATAAAAGCTTTCTAAATGCGTGGGATTTTCTGTACAGCACAAGATGAAGACAGTTCCTTTCTGTACATATTCCAATGTCCTCAGTGTTACAAGCTAAAAATTTAGGTTTCACACTCTGGCCAAATCAAGCAAATGGATCAACTCCCCTTCCCCCTTATCCCCAGTACCTGGCAATCCCAAATTCACACCAGGACTGGACTTAGATAACTACAGAGGATGGGACATTCTCTTACATGCAGGAGCCGATTATTTTTACAATCAAGGCAAATTGAAAGACATAGAAGAGCTACTAATTGACAAAACTCCGTCCGACCTAGATAGATTTAAGTACCGGCAAATCAGGCACTTCCTACAGGCAACATTTCCACCCCATAAAGACAGACCTACCCTCACAAACATGGAACATATCTGGTCCCAGAACGAACCCCCGAAACGTACAATCTCACGGCTATACAAACACATTACAGATCTTAAACCTGCTCCACTTTCTATCCTTAAAGACAAATAGCAACAAGAAGTGAACAACTATCACTGACAACCAATGGGCAAAAATCACTCAATTAGCACACCAATCCTCTAAATGCACTAAACTCCAAGAACTTAACTATAAATTACTAACGAAATGGTATAGGTACCCAACTAAATTGAGCAAGATCTATAAGGCAGTGTCACCCACTTGTTGGAGATGCAAAGAACATCCTGGTACCCTGACACACATATTTTGTGATTGCCCCATTACTCACCTCTTTCTGGACCCTAATACGCAACACATCAAAACTGTCAGACATAGAGATCCAAGACAACCCTCTAGCTGTTCGTCTACACGACAGCCCATTGCCATTAAAGGCATACAAGAAATCTTTTGCTCCCATAATGCCATAATGACTCCGCCAAAGCACTAATTCCCCTTAAATGGAGACAGACGGAAGGCCCGTTGGTAAAAGATTGGCTGCTCAAGATCAAAGAGATACATAAATTTGAGGAGCTGAAGAATGAAACTGCAAACGATTACCAGAATTTTATAACTAAATGGTATCACTGGATTACTTTTACCAACTCAGATTCATACGTCCAGTTGTGTGCCATGTGAAATTCAGCCTAACGTTCTTATACTTATAATTTTACAATTTCTCTTTTCTCTGTTTGCTGACGAGGGGACGGGATCCAGCGGTACCCAATATAAGTGAACCACCCAGACTAGTCTTGCAGGTTTAAATTGGCAATATGGAGATATGTGCTCGACCACCTCTATAACCTTATTCTTTCTCCACCCTCGCTTCTCCCCCTCACCTTTATCTTACTCTCCCACACCCCGAACCCCTTCCTTCCCCTTTCTTTCTTTTTCCTCGCTGTACCCTCTATCTACTGAATCCAAAATCAGGTACTTCAGCACTTTATGGTAAACTTTTTGGCACCCTAAGCGAAATGTCACCTTACGAAACCATATAAATGAGATGGGCCAGACTCAAAACCTGCTACTGATGCTCAGTATGGAATAGTCTCCTCAGATATTCGCTGTAGAGACAATTTGACAGTGCACATTGATATATAGTAAATGCTATCCTATGTTTCTGATATTTTATTGTTTCTGATGCTTTAAATCTGTAACGATATGTACCTGTTTTTCCTTTGTTGAGAAAATCAATAAAAACAGAATTATAAAAAAAAAATTAAGGTTTCACAACAGATTTTAATAAGCTGATGAAGTGCAGTCATTAGTTGATCTGCTCATTTTGTCTAAATGAAGCAGAAACAAAAAAGGGAGTCATTTCTATGCTAAAGGGTGAAAAATGTGTTCAATCTAGAATGAAAAACTGCATTCCAGAATTAGTTTATTACATTGCAAATTTTACATACCTATAGTGAATTTGTTTAAAGGCCTGCTTGAAGGTAGCACTATTTTTGAAGTAAAATAAGAATGTCTTTTGTTTTTTTCGTTACTTGTAGCCTTTTCCCATTTGCAGGTGAATGGATATTGCAAACATTTTTTATTCACACTGCACTTAGTTTGCGGCTACACTAATTACATACAGCCTTATAGTAAAGCAAAAAGCTTGTGTCTGAGAACAGATAAACCCTAACTAAATATGTATCACTAGGCTGCAGTCACTTGCAATAATCAGCCACCCTATGCATTTTACAGAGGCTGTATCCCTCTTTTCAACATGAATTCAATGACTATGGCTTAAAGGAACAGTAACATCAAAACAAGGAAGTGTTTTAAAGTACTTCAAATACAATGTACTTTTGCCTGCATTGGTAAAACTGGTGTGTCTGCTTCAGAAACTACTAATATAATAATAAATAAGCTACTGTATAGCCATGGGGCAGTAAATTGAGTTGAAACAAGTTAAATGGCAGGCAAGCTCTGTAAAATACAATAGGTTTAGATTCCTATGTATAACTAATTCAATTGTATTTTACAGAGCTATAGTATCTGACATCAGACAACGGTGTGGAGCCCCAAATGGTGTCTGTCTTTTCTTAAAATGTCTGTAAAGTTGGTATGTATCCCTGTCAACAGCTCTGATTAACTTAAAGGGTGGTTCACCTTTAAGTAAACTTTTAGTATGTTAGAGAATGGCCAATTCTAAGCAACTTTTTTACTGTATTTCATTATTTATTTTGTATCGTTTTTGAAAGATTTACCTTCACTGACCCCAACTAAAAGCAAATACTCTGTAAGGCTACACATTTAGGGGCAGATTAATCAAAGGTCGAATTTCCAAGTAATGGGAGTTTTGTTTTGTTTTTTAACTCGCATAACTTTTAAATTCGAAAAAGACCAAGCGAAATGTATCAAAGTTTTTTTTTTGCGAGTGAATATGCAGTTTTTGATCGAATTCGAATCGTACGAATCGAAGTAACATCACATTCGATCTAATTCGATTGGAAGTTTTTTAAAAAAGAAAACTTTGAATTTTCAAAGTCTACCAATCGACTCCAAGTAGGTTCTAGGATGTCCCCCATAGGCTAAAACAGCAATTCGGCAGGTTTTAGATGGCAAATGGTCGAAGTCAAATTTTTAAAGAGACAGTACATCTGCCCCTTGTTATTGCTACTTTTTATCTTTCTGTTCAGGCCCTCTCCTATTCAGATTTATTAGACATCAAGTTTAAGGTGCTGTCTTATTATTCCAGCAAAACAGTGAGGTAGTCAAAAATGTTGGTTTGTTCAAATGGACAATATATAAATGACAATCCCATATTTGTAAGCTTTCTGGACAACAGGCTTCTAGATGAATATAAACACACTTGAGCTCACATACTATATGCATTGTAATGACCCTTAAAGGGATACTGTCATGGGAAAATGTTTTGATTTCAAAATGAATCAGTTAATAGTGCTGCTCCAGTAGAATTCTGCACTGAAATCTATTTCTCAAAAGAGCAAACAGATTTTTTTTATATTCAATTTTGAAATCTGACATGGGGCTAGACATTTTGTCAATTTCCCAGCTGCCCCAAGTCATGTGACTTGTGCTCTGATAAACTTCAATAACTCTTTACTGCTGTACTGCAAGTTGGAGTGATATCACCCCTTCCCTTTTCCCCACCAGCAGCCAAACAAAAGAACAATGGGAAGGTAACCAGATAGCAGCTCCCTAACACAAGATAACAGCTGCCTGGTAGATCGAAGAACAACACTCAATAGTAAAAACCCATGTCTCACTGAGACACATTCAGTCACATTGAGAAGGAAAAACAGCAGCCTGCCAGAAAGCATTTCTCTCCTAAAGTGCAGGCACAAGTCACATGACCAGGGGCAGCTGGGAAATTGACAAAATGTCTAGCCCCATGTCAGATTTCAAAATTGAATATAAAAAAAATATCTGTTTGCTCTTTTGAGAAATGGATTTCAGTGTAGAATTCTGCTGGAGTAGCACTATTAACTGATGCGTTTTGGGAAAAAACAAGTTTTCCAATGACAGGGTCCCTTTAAGCAATTGAACAGACACCCTATGTGTCCAACTCAGCACTAATGTATTTTGTTCCATACATAAAGTGGAGTTTGCTTGAGCTTCGAATTTGTAAATACAAATTTTAGCGTGTACTTCTTCAATTAACATATATGTACAATATTCTTATACAAGTATAGGATCTGTTTCCTGAAAACTCCAAATCACGGGATGGCTGTCTCCCATAGACACCATTATAATGAAATCATGTGTTTTGTTTGTTTTTATTATTTTCTTTTCTCTATAGACAGTACCTTATACTTGATCTCAACGAACATATAATGACTCCTTATTGGAGGCAACCCAATCCTATTTGGTTAACTTGATGTTTAAATGAATTATTAGTAGACTAAAAGGTATGGAGATACAAAATACAGAAAGATCCCTTATCTGGAAAACACAAGGTCCCGAGCATTCTGGATAACATGTCCCATACCTGTAACCTGTATTTGACAGTCGTCTAAAGACCTAACTATTGCCTAATTCATCAAGATTTATTCACCATATAAAATATTATAAAAATGAATGAAACAAGAGTCCTGAAGCAGAGATAAAAGTGGAAATGTATGTCAAAAGCCACAGCTCGGGGATGATATTATATTTCCGTGTTTCCACAATACTAACTGCTTTGCCACCAGAGAAAACAAGTGGCAGCACAGAGCATGCATCTTCAAAATAAATCTCAATAATACTTCAGAACAATTAATGCTATTTGCTTCTAGTGGTCCTTTTTATAAGCAAGTTATTACACTATCTACTCTAATGCAATATTCCCTTGCGTACTGTAAATCCATAGAAGCATTTTCCTGCATCCGGGAATGTTAGCATAAATATTGGATTGCAGATATATGATAACTTAATGTAGTTTGTGATATTCAAGGCACAGATGCCACAGATGTCAATTTAACTGTGAATTTTTTTATTCCCGTAATGGACTCTTTATAAAGTAATAAAATATTTATTTAGCCTGTACATTTTAAAAATAGTGGCAGACATTTAAAAAACAGATCCTGCAACTTCAATATTACAGTGCAAATGAAATGCTAATGCAGCGGTATAGAGTGCAGTTTATGTCACTACTAGGTGGAGAGGAAGATCAAGAAAGCAAATTTTTCCCTTCCTCTCCACATTTTACTTTCTCTACACCATGGGTATAATGAAACACGTAAATGCCAAAATGTAAGACATTAAGGGTCGAATTTTGAGTTCATGGGAGTTATTTTAAACTCCCATGATAAAAACTTGTATCGAGTTTGGTCGAATTCAAATCTAATTTAATTCTAGTTTTCGAGTCGGTAAAAGTCGTCCAAGTTTAAAAAATTCTATTTCTTTAAATATAGTTCCTCCAATCGAATCGCTTTGGTTTCCGAAGTCACCCAGAAAACTTCAGGTGACTTCGGAATTCAAAGTGATACATTTGCCATCCCACCAGCAATTCACATTCTTGCCGGTGGGAAGGCATTTGGGGAGATAAGTCGCCCGCAGTTGAGAAGATTTGTCACCCTTAATAAAATGTTACATATCCAGAGGTAATAAGAAATCTTTGTGTTTATGTGGGTTATGAGCAAAGCATTTATTTACCTTCTGTGACAAGGCTGGTAGCAGATGTCTCAGTGTAGCAAACTAGAATCTCTTTGAAGATCACAAGGAAGTAAGAAACATTTTTTTGGTGAATTCAGATTCTGGGCAGTTCTAAGTGAGCAAAATCTGCAAAAGAAAATTATATAGAGTTATTGGCAAAATGTATGCGTGTTTAAAGGCAAATGGACATTATCAGCAACAGATTAGATTTAAAAGATTGATATTTCTGTATACGGGTGTATCAGTCTTTATTAGGAAATGGAGAGTCATGAACATGAAACTTGTATATGCAGGAAAACCAAGACATGTATCTTGGGAAGGTTTGATTTTTGCATGGCAAGAATTGCATCCACAAGTTTATTCAATCCTCATCCAATGGGTCCCACCATAAGATCTGATCATTTGCTGGAGAAATATAGTTGAGCCTGCACCCATCCACTCCTTGTGCTGACTGGGGAGGTTATGCAATAAAAGACACTACATTTGCCCAGGAGCAATAACCCACAGCAACCAATCAGCAGGTAGAACTTACCAGTCACCTGTTTAAAATCAAACATCTATTTAGTTGCTATGGGTCACTGCTTCCAGGCAAATTAAGTGCCTTTTTTAACATTTGGGGGATAGAGTGGATTTTGGCATGGAAATGTACACAGGCCATCACTGTGGACCATCTGGAGACTGGATACAGGATTAAAGCAGAACGTCACATTATGGCAATGCCAGATTAGATGATTCAATATATTATGCTCATTGGGCTGGTGGTAAATTGCTTAATCATTGGCATGTGGGTGAAATTGCAAGTCAGACAGCTGACATAAGAATGAAGAGGGGCAATTTAAAGCACTTGGTCACCTACAAAGCTGACAATTAGCCCTAAACTGCCCCATATCTATGGTCATTAAGTTAAATTACTTATTTGATGGTGCGTCCATGGACTCTAGCAGAGCCCATGCATTTATTGTTGAATATGAGAATTAGACATGAATAAGTGCAAAGAAATGTGGATCCTTACACAAGCTGATAATTGCAGGCTGCTATCTCACTCATACAATCCATACAGCCTGTACAGATTACGTTGGGGTTTGTTAGCCTAGTACAGGACTACTCTTCATCTTATTTGAGTGACCTACTTTAGCTGAATTTTAAAAGCCAGTGAGCTTACAATAAAATATAACATTTGGAAACAAAATATGACTGTTTTGCTACAATTCCTGCTGGCTTGCACACAAAGCAGGCAGAGCTTTGGTTACAGTAATTACATTATACACATATAAAATAGCATTATTGCAGGTCCCGTTCCAAATGAATGAACTGGAATTATTCAATTGTTTTAACACACTGGCGAGGGTATCAGACAAAATCATTCCACACATACAGTATATCTCCTCAGTAACTGCTCTAGTGTGCAGTCATGGAATATTTAGTATGGGAAGCGATTAACATTTCCAGATATAAGCACTAAATGCAAATCCAAGAGTGCTGAAATTCTTGAGTAGATAATTTTTATATACTTAATGCCTGACAGTATTTTGCAGGAAAATGTTTATGATGCAAGTCTTGCAGATTAACTTAAAAAAATTAAAAATCTGTCTGATGTCTGTTCTATATTTCAAGCTGCTTCATATTCTGAATTCCAACTCCTGCTTAGACCGAAATCTGCCTTGACTTGCTGGTAATGTATCCAGTCCCTTTACTATGTTCATTTATAACCTTGAAGCCAACCCATAAGATCTGCGCAGCTGCAATAGTGTTATACCGACCAGCTGGCAAATCACCAACTAGGGCCAGTGCCAGGATTAAAAAATTACCGGCAATACATTTGCCAGTATATTTGTAAGAGTGAGAACCCTACCTATAAATCCTTCTCTGATCTTCTCCATGGCAGATCACTCCCTATAAAGCAAAGACCTGCCTCCACCCTGTCCATTTCCCTGCTCCATACACCCATACCGCCGCCCAACCTGCAAATTTACATGCCCTGTTGCATCACCCCACTCCCTAATGAATTGCCTGCTCGCAACCCAAAGGCCAGTATTGTCGGCACAAGAAGGAGGCAATCTTAGTTACAAGTCACCTAACTGAAGAACCTAGGGGTACTAAACAAAGGGTGAAGTGACTAACGCTGGCGACAATTCGAAAGCGTTACCACTTTTGGCCACTTCGCCGATTTACTAACGGGCACAGGCGACAATTACCTAGCGAAGGAGATAGACGCTAGCACCGATTCGCAATCTAACGGCAAGCGACTTTTCGCTCTGGCGAATGGGCGTTACTCTGCAAATTCACCAAGATACATATTTTACTGAATGTTACCTCTTTCACCAGACGTGCCTTCGTCAGCTCAGACATTGGCTGCAATTACAACAGGCACAATTCTCTCTCTGGTAGCAAAATGATGCTTGAATTGTGCAAGAAAACACTGCATTATGGGGAAAAAAACATTACAATTACACTCAATACTGCAGTTGCACAACAGCTCTGTGGCTGTTGTGTAAGGTTTAGGTTAGTACCCATGATTTCAGTGAAAGCAAACTTTAACACTACAGGGTACAATGACATTCTTTAAATATTATGTGGCAACAGTGGGGAAAAAAAACTTTCTGCTTCAGCACAATAATGCTAAGTATGAGAAAAGTTAGAACCTTTTGTTCAAATAATATCTGTGTGCATGTTACATATGCATCAATATCCATATATGATAAACAGTGTAAGAGTTTTTTTTTTTTTTTTTTTAAATAGTCACATATAGTTACAGACCTAATGACCGTAGTAGTCTAAGCTTTGCCCAATTTACCTTGTATATCTATCAATTTGTATATGTTATCTGTGTGATGGATATACCCACTTATATACAAGCCCTTGTCACTTTAAAAATAGTGTGAATAATGAAAGCAATATTTATGATTCACATCATATGGAATATCTATATAAACTGTATTGTTTAAGTGTCAAGTAAACATTGGTTTCCTTATAAAACAGAATGACATTCTACTGCAATATTTTGTATTAAAATGATTGTACTGTTCTATATACTAAAGCTGGCCATAGACGCAAAGATCAGATCGTACGATTTGAGGAGTCGTACGATTTTCGGACTGTGTGTGGAGAGTCCTGACATTTTTCGTCGTTTGGTCGATCGGACAGGTTAAAAGATTTGTCGGTAATATCTCTGCATGTATTGCCGATCGTATGATTTTCAGAGGGAGACTGTCACTAGCTCTGGTCGGACATAACTTTCGTATGATTGCTGTCAGGGGCAGAACATTGGCTGATCTGTTCTTTTGTACTTTATTTGATCAGAATGGTTAGTGGCAGGTCGGGAGATGGGAAAGTCCGATTCTACGAGGATTCGTATGATCGGATCTTTGCATCTTTGCAAAATCTACTAGTAACACAGTATAACACAAGGTGAGTCAAGTAATGATTATTCCTATTTTATTAATATTGGTTTACCCTACTTTAAAAGGATATCATGGTCCAAACTGAGAAGATGGAGAAAATTGAATTTCATTTACTTTTTGCAATAACATAAATGTCCTGTTACTTATGCAACAGCAGTCCTGCCTGGCTTTTTTCGGGGACTCTAGATTCAGAATACAAATAGAGGTCTCAAAAGACACAGACTATAATTATATTTCATTTACAAGACTTGTTACTTTATAAAACACTGCCATTCTAATAGAACTCTGATTTCCTCCTTCCATGCCAGGGCTCATTGATCTGTGTGTCAGCCTGACGACAGAAATTACAGTATAACATTAGGGCTCTTACAGAGAGGCGTTTTTGCCAGCTATCCAATGCAGTGGATCTTTAAAGGAATACGAACAACAAAAAATAAAAATTGTCTTAAAGTAATGAAAATATAATGTCCTGTTGCCTTGCACTGGTACGACTGGTATTTTTACTTCAGAAACTCTACTATAGTTAAGCTGCTGTGTAGCCAGGGGGCAGCCATGTAAAGCTGAAAGAGGAGAAAAGACACAGGATAAGCAGCTGATAGCAGATAAACTCTGTAGTATACAAACGTATTTGTTATCTACTGTGTACCCTGTGCTTGAATGGCTGCCCCCATGGCTACACAGCAGCTTCTTTATATAAACTATAGTTGTGTTTCTGAAGCAAAAACACCAATTTAACAGTGCAGGGCAACAGTATGTTATATTGTCATTCCTTTAAAACACTAATTTTTTTGTGTAACTGTTCCTTTAATTGCTCTTACACAAAGGGCCTGAGTTCCCCTGCAATAGAGGTTTCCTGGGTTGCACCACAGGGGAGTGCAGGAAGAAGCACAGCCCTTTTTTTCAAATTGTGTTGTACTCATTGTGGCACAGGCAAGTACTGAAAACAAATGGATGTTTTTCCCTGTACAGTGCAAAAAAAGGGGTTGATTTTCTTCCTGCATTCCCCTGTGATGGAACCCAGGAAATTTCAGGGAAACACAGGACCCTTGTGTAAGAGACATTAAAGTGTAATGTAAATTCTACAGCAGACAAATGGTTAAATCATTTCAATGTGATGCCAACATTGATATCAAATGCCCCACAAGATAGCAGCAGGTTACTACAGCAGGACATATTTTATCATTAAAGTCCATCTTAGCTTCGGTAATACAATGCCTACGTTAACCTTTTAAAACGTCATCTGATGCAGAGTACCAGTAGATATTGCAAAGAATTACATTTCCTAAGTTAAGGTCCTCCAGCAGCTAAGCTTGTTTATGAAGTACCTAGCAAGCTGAGAAAACAGACTGCTTATTGCGTACACTCATAAATATTTAATCAAGATTCCATGCACTTAGTGCTCACAAACCAATTAACCATGCAGTCAAGTGTGTGTGTGTTTTTAGTTGATTTAAATTTAAAGGTTATGGGGCAAAGTAAATGAGGGGCAACTTGAAGCATTTGCCCCATGTCACAAATCACCCCAATACCTTTAATGAGCTGACTGCTGTTAATTTTTTTCAGCAAAGCAGGGAGTATATAAAAGCAATAAAGAAACTTCTATTATAGCAATAACATTTACAATTAACTTTCAAAGCTCTAAAAACGTTTACTAATGTATATTAGAGAGTTGCTTAGAATTACATTATTACCCTTTAAACTGTCAACCAGTTATGTTCATGTGAACAAATGAGCAAGATATCTGCTGCTGAATGTAAATATTTAAGTGCATCAAGTTCCTGAAGGGAGTGTTTTCTTTTAAAGAAACCATAGAAGTGTTTCTGAAGTTTTACCAGTACATTATATTTTTATAGTGATAAAACACTTTTTTCATTTTTTGGTGTTACCGTTCCTTTATTTTGTGAAAGGATCCTACTCCGACAGAAGATTGGTTTGACAGCAAGATAAAATAATTCCTATTATCAACATAAATGAAAGTAATATTTCCCATATTACATCTATATAGCAATAGTGTCACTCTGTATTCTTTCATTCTACATATAGCAAACTCACCCAGCCTTTGAAATCGGCAGTAGCCACGTTGCTGCGCAAAGGAAACACTTAGTAAATGGCATCACAATCTAGATGTTGTGTTTATAAATAACAGTGTAGAAAGTATTGCTGTTCCATACAACCCGTTTCCTCTTACAGCCAACTGCAGTCATCAATGAAAAACACATCTATCTTTCACCCCAGAGGGTTGCAATACTCTCCAGGGTTACTGATCTATGCTCATTTGTGCTGAGCCAAAAAAAACTACAAAGATATACTGTATGGCAGGGATTCAGTGCCAGCAAAGCATTTCCACATGGCTGGAAAGTAGGAAACGCTTGCTTTTAAGCCCTACCCTAGTCAGAGGTTAAAGTGGCTTAACGCTTTCCTAGCCTGAGTTTTTGCCATCATGAAAAACTCTGGAATTCAGAATTATGCTTGGTATGTTGTGCATAATGTATGTGCGCTCCAAGTAATACACTAAAGCAACCATATCACACCTTCACAAGTTGTTACACAAGAACTCCACAATGAATTAATAAAAAAAAGGCGTCACAGGAAGCCTAACCTCTCCCCGTACACAAATTGTAAGACGTTATGTGTGTGTTTACCCAAACTTGTAACCTGCAACCCTTTTATTTTATTTATTTCAGGTATGGCCAGTGTGTGGTTGTTAAACTATTCCTTGTAGGATCTGACAGGAAACTGAACTACAATTCTCACAACTTGCTTTGGTGGTATGTGGGTGATTAATGCCCAGGGGCAGGGGATGATACTGACCATTTTGCCACCTGAGGCAGCCTTCCTTTTGCTGCCCCTCACGACACTCAACTTTTCAGCGCAGGAGGGGGCGGGGTGGACAACGGTGCTAGTGCAGAGAGTGCAATTGTGCTCTCTGCACTAGAAGGGTAAAATTTCCAGATTGAAAAATGGAGCAGCATTTTTGCCGCCCCTAGCAACCAGGGGGCGCTGCTGCCTGAGGCGAGTTTCTCAACTCTTCTCATTGGTAGAATGGTAACTACAGAAGAAGTAGACCCAGCGGCTGCAGGAGGTATAGGGGGCCCCAAGAATCCTGAATTAGTGACATATATTGGTCAACCTCTGGATATATTGGGTGGCCCAAAAATGAATTTGCTGTGGTGCCCAGCTATAGTTAAGTCACATGGGGAGGGGGGAGGCATGTTTCTGGAGTCTGCTGCTTGCTAACACCATGCTTCATTAAAAGAAATATAATAGAAGGATGCTAAAATGTAAATGGCCTGTCCAAAAAGTGGCCATAGTTACTGGGATAAAGCCCCCAGTTCCAAGGGTACATATATTCAAAAGCACAAAAATTACCCCATAACTGTGTAGTATATTAAAAAAAATTAAGTACCAGAGGGTATGAAACGCGTAAGGTCTGGGGTCTGTAGTCTCTTTTTAACATGATTTTTTAATAAAAATATATATTTTTAATATTCTACAGAGTTATGGGATCATTTTTGTGGTTTTGAACACCATGCTTTGCCCCAGTAACACTGGCACTTCCTCAGGGGAAACTGCACTTTCTGCCAGTCAGGTGACATTATATGGCCCTATAATATACAGATATAATACACAAAAGCCATGAATATCTTGTAAATGATATCCTTATAAACCGTGAGTTCTGATGTCATTTCTGTCACATGACTCACTGAAACTTGTATATTATAATAAATAAAGTACCCCCAGTTGCAATATATGAGGATATTAAAAATTTCCTCGGAGTTCCATGACCTGTATAAAAACACGAGGCCGAAGGTAACTTTTAATATCCTTATATTTTACAAGAGGGGCTACTTTATTCACTATATAATGACACTTATAGACATAGTAATTTATACATGCAGGTCAATAAAACAGATGAGGCAGGGGAGATAGCGAGGAGATAGAAGACTTTACTATTTTACCCCACCAGCAAAACGAATGATTTGAAGAGGCCAAAAACACCGTCTCATTAGAAGGTTATGGGGGGGAGTGTGGGAGATTAAACAACTCGTGCTTACATGGCCCATTAGACACACCGTACTTGTACGTAATAGAACCCGAGTGCAGATGAATGAGCGGTCCCTGCCTTCTTCACTCTGCCCAGTCAGCAGCGCATCAGTAAGGCAACAACTTACGCAGCTCAGTTACGGCACTTAATTCCTACCTGTCTGTTCGCAAGAAGCCGTCGTGTAATCGCCTCGCCAGCTGCCGTGCGACAAGGATCAGTAAACTCTAGTCAGATTACCGAGAGGGGACAACGAGACTACACCGAGTTCCGCTTAGCTCGCCGGGTTCCTAGCAACAAAATCCAGGCAGATAACGCGAACGGGTCCGACTCCTGAGTAGGCAATACAACTAGGAACTGGGAGTGGCCACTAGTGACTGACAGACACGCCGAGTCCGTAGCGGAAACGCCCCCATTTCCGCTACGTCACAGGTGTACGGGCAGGTGAGGGCGCTCTGTGCAGTGAATGCGTGAGTATTGTATTGGAACTGCTGCTGCTGAGGGAATGAATGAACGTGCGAGAAGCGGACGTTCCGTTGTTTTACACAGTCCTACGTACAGCACAGAGTGCAAGCGATCAGCGTGGGGGCAGAGGCGACTTCCACAAATGAATGGACTGATCCAACCCCAAATATTCAGCTTTTGTATAATTCTTGTTCCAGGTGATAAGATACTCGCTCTTTGTCCTGTCCCACAATTAGATGCACTGAAGTCAGTTACAATCAAGTTGTTCATCCCTTCTCATTCGCACTACTTTCTGCATACCTCCCAACTGTCCCTATTTTTGGAAGGACAGTCCCTCTTTTGACAGCTCAACCTGCAGTCCCTCATTTGTACTGGAAAGCAGGTCCGGACTGAGAATTAAAATAGGCCCTGGCATTTCAGGTACACAGAGGCCCAATCAGCCCACACACAAAGGACCAAACAGCCCACTAAATACTGACTTTCTATGGCACCTTATAGCAGCCCCTCATTTGCCAGAACCCATAGATTGCCAGTCCGGGCCTGCTGGAAAGTCCCTATTTTCTCTGCACTGAACTGCCAGAAAAAGAAACAAAGTTTCTCACTCAATTGGCAGAGAGCCCAGAACAGCTAACAGGTGCAAATAAGATACTTTGTAGCAATTTTGAGACACAAAAAAACAGTTTTTAGATGAGTAATATTTTCAAACTTTCATAACCTGCCAAATTTTGTAAAATGAACAGGGTAATTAGGGGGTGTGACCACGGAAAGGGGCGTGGTCAAAACATTTCGCTGTTCTATGTGTGGAAAAAATATTTGTCCCTCTTTTTACTTCCAGAATGTTGGGAGGTGTGCTTTCTGCACAGGGCTTCCCCACTTTATGGATCAGTGCTCTGGAAATTGACTTGCTATTTACTTCAAGGACGCCCTGCTATAAAGCACAGTCCCCCAGAGAAGGCAGGAATTAGGGGTAGGCAGCAGAGGCACGTGACTAGGGCGCAAAGCTTGGGGGCGCCAGGCACATACCTCATATATGGATTGCCTTTTCTGAAGAGGAGCGCAAGCAGAATTTCGGTAATTTATTTCTTAAAAAAAGACTTAGGGATTTCAAAGTTTAATTTGTCTTTTAGTTGTTGTTGTTCTATACTAACAAATTTTTTAAAAAAAATGATTTTACTGGTCCTTTAATAAATGGGAATTTAAAGAAGGAAAGTCAAAATCATATTTTGGATGATTTTTTCGACAGACATAATATCAAAGGCTATTGTGATACTAAGCTCTATAGTTAGTATAGGTATGGGTATATAGAATTTAATTAAAAGTAGGGAGGGGTGTATGTATGGATGATGGGTTTTCATTTGGAGGGGTTGAACTTGATGGACTTTGTCTTTTTTCAACCCAATTTAACTATGTAACTATGTAACTATATGGATGCCAAAAGTTAGGTACCCCCAAGCGATTGTAATCACTTACCTAATACCCTGGACTGGTGGTGCTGTTAGCCTTGGTTCCTTTCTTTAAAAATAAAACAGACGCATGCACAGTAGAGTGGGAAAAGCTGTCTGCTTTTTTTTTTTTCAAAGTTTGGCATTTCACTCAACTGTGCATGGACCCCTGTGCAAAGAAAGAAGAAACAGGAGGATCATTTCATGGTGGTCGCTGGGAGAAACCCAGGCCAAGTTATCAGGTAAGTGAATTCAATAACTGGGGGTTGTCTTACTTTTGGCACCACCTAGTGATTGTTGCCTTTCCTTATTTAATGCACAATTGTCTGTGGGAAAAGTGCCGAAGTGCTATTGAGCTTTAGTTTGTAAATAACCCTTATTATGTTTCCATACTCTGCTACTAAATTTAGGGCAATAGTTATTTGTACTGTAAAGGAAAATCTTCCAATGAGAGGTAATCTATCACTTTCCATTATTCAAGTGAGACACTTTCCATAGAGTGTAAAGTAAACAGATTGTTGTAAGAATACAAAGTGTTTACTTTTGCCTGAAAGCAATGTGAAATACCTGGTGGAAATTTTATGCAAAGCTGTTTAGTTGGGAAAAATGTGTATTTTATTGTGTACCTCTTTAAATGACCAAGTACACTATTTGTGTTTGTGATATTTATCTCTCAACCGCAAGAATAAACCAGCACACACAATATTTGGGAAAAAAATATTGTGAAATAGATATTTTGGTCTAAACTGGATAATAATTCCTAGCTACGTTCTCAATGATTTCACAATTCTATTTTTCCTTTTTCAAATCCTGCATGTGCTGGTTTCTACCAGCACATGCAGGTGTACTACAAATGTACTACAAATTGGCATCCAGATGTTTTTCCCCTTTGGGGGTGCACCTTCTTCTATTAAGATCTAAAATCCAAGATGAAGCTTTAGCCACATGACCAGGAGCATCAAAGACTTTTCTGAAATTTTCTAGGAAGACAACAGTATTATATAGGAGTGGACTATCAAAAAATCACAAATCACACTTTGGGCAAATTCTGTTTTTTTATTGCGGACACAGGTGCATCTGAAATTGGACGTAAGTGCCATGGTTGTATTTTATCAATCATTTGTACACATTTGTCACAATGATTTATAGTTTCCAATAAAGATCTCTTGATCAATTAGAGAACTTGTTAATTTAATTAATTGAATGAGACGGGAAGCACTGAACCAGTGCTATATGTAAGGTGATTGTAAAAAAGACTTACAGTCTTTTTATTGCTGCTCTCTAACTCTGGTCTTCTTTGCTGGCCATTGGAAGACCACTTGGGCTGGAGGAATACACTAAGCAGGTAAATGTTTCTATAGATGACAGTGATTGAAAAAGCTCCTTATTTACCAGATTGTTCTTTAGGGTAAGAAGATGAACATTCGGTCACACACAATCAAGTCTCCGTACGACAAAAATCTCTGGGCCCCGCCCACCACCACAGGTCCCTCCCCAAACACCCCCCACACAGTAAAAAAACACAAACATGGGAGCCTAACCCCCCCCTTTACAAGTTTAAAAAAAAAAAACATTGGTGGTCAGGGACCCCATAATTTTTTTTAAATGGTTGCCAGCCCCCCTTACAAATTAAAAATACAATTGGTGGTCAGGGGCCCCATAAAAAATTAAAAAAATAAATATTGGTGGCCAGGGCTCCCTCTTTAAAGTGGGTTTTGGGTCTTTTCGTGCCTTTGGCTCTGTTTTGGGCTTCAGCACTTCACATCTTCGTCAACTCAGGTCTTTGGCGCTTTGGGTTAAGATCGCACGCTCTTAAGGGGGGCTAATTATTATTAACATGTATTTATATAGCGCCAACATATTGTGTAGCACTGTTCAGAAAGTGCAGCACAGCGGGGCCCCCTTTAGGCCAGGATCTGGGATGACTGTACCATCTGTGCCCCATTGGGCCCTGCCCACAATAAATCACTTCCAGTGGAGGTGACAAAACATCTGAGAATACTCCTGGCCAAAAAACACCTTACTTGGTACTCATTCACTTGAATGGCAAACACTGGGCACTGCAAAGCGTACCCATTTTGGCCTGAGCATTTTCAGCAAACCTGCAATGCCTGATTTTTTTTTCTTGGCTACTGGTCTTTCAAAAGATTAGCATGCTGTGTCTAGAGGCTGGGGTCAGATAGCAGATAAAAGTCTCTATAATGTTAGAACTAAATCCTAAAAATGAATATGGTTAAAAATATTTTATATAAAGAGAATTTATTGTACCAGCCTATAGTTTCTGCTTTTCAATAGCAGCAATGACCCAGGGCTTTAAACTTATAACAGGGGGTCACCATCTTGTCTGCGACACTCACATGCTCAGTGGGTTCTGAGAAGTTGAGAAGCTAAGCTTAGGGGTTGTTGCAAATTTACAAGTACAAAGTCTATGGTAAATGGCTTCCTATAATTCTGAGCTTTCTCAATATCAGGTTTGAAGATAAGGGATCCCCAACCTATACTGTAACCGGAGTGTTAACTTTTCGTGAAAACTTGTCCATCTCGCTGCACTGTAAAATGTCTTGCCTAGCCCTCACCTAAAGGCAGTGATTCACTATAAATATTCTTGTGGAATGTCAGGAAGTAGCTTTCTGTTTTTCTAATGAAGAGTTGCAGGTGTTACAAACACAGCATCATTTATAATTATTCACTTGGGGAGGTGTTGGATGAAGACTGTCTCTTGTCCCTGGTAGCAAATTGAAACTTCCAATCTTGTAGTAATATATATATAGAATAAAGCGGCCTATACAAACAATAGTTTTCTGATTATACAGAAATTTTCTGATTATAAATAATGGAGATTCTGTTTGTTCAACTGTTAGGAAAAATGTAATCAGTAATGAATACTTCACACATTACTTATAATAGGCTAATCATGTTTATTTTTTTCAGTAATTTTTTGTAGCCACTAGATGTCGCTGAGAAACCTTAAAAAGGAGCCCAGAAGAGCAAATTAAATGAAACAAAGTAAGTATTAAATGGGTTTGGTGTTATATTTGTTTATTATAAACTGTATTCAAGGTGTACTGTACTTCCTACGCATCTTTATAAGTAAAATGCAGTTTATGAGCATTTTAAGCACTGTTTCCATATCTACCAGATCTTAAATTAAATTACTTGAATTAGGGCTCTTGCAGACGAGCGTTTTTACTGTTTTATGCATTCAGCCACAGGGGAGCCTCAGGCAAGCGCAGGAGTAGATGCACTGAATTATTGTCAATGTGGCTGTACTCACACAGACGCATGTAAGCGCCAAACGCAGGAAAAATGCAACATGCTGCGTCCCAACCTGCGTTCGGCGCTTACATGCGTCTGTGTGAGTACAGCCATATTGAAAAAGAATTCAGTGTGTCTACTCCTGCGCTCCCCTGCGGCTGAACGCATTTAACCGAAACGCAGGGGAGCTCATCTGTAAGAGCCCTAAGGAAAAAAGTAGCATGTAGGAGTGAGCAGCAGCTATAGCCAAAGCAGCTGGAACTAGTAGGTGATGGGATTTCCCTTAAGTAGTCATAAGTCATGACCTTGTTATAATAGCCCAATAACAATTATATTACCTATAATACATTTTAACTCTCACGTGAGGTTCAACTTTAAATGATCTCTATATTGTGATGTATGCGATGTTTTTTTACAATTGGTCTTTTTAATTTGTTTTTTTATATTAACTATTTGTTCGACTTTTCTCTAAAAGTTATCTTTTATTCTGCTTTATTCAGTTTTAATTGAAAACTTCTCAAGAAAACATGATTCACAAAACTTGGGGCAACGTGCTGCTCAACAATACAGATCAGCGAGGGGAGCCACTAAAAATCCATAATGGATGCTTATTAATTTTTTTAGCTTTTAATTTATTACAGCTAACAAATGATACATTATTACACCATAGCATTCCACAGTATGTTATATTCTACTACATGCATTTAAGTTTGACTAACCCTAACGTAATAAAGCAAAATGATATTCAAGAGATTCTATTTTACACCAATTATACAATTATGCATGGTACTGGGACTTATTTCTCACACATAGGCATCCTAGTTAGCTTTGAAAGGCCAAAACCTCAATTATTTAACCATTCTTTCCAGATTCTCCTGATTGACCCCTCAACTCAAATGATCTTTTATACATAGGTAACACCTTACCCAGTAACTCCAATGACTGTATTATGTTCACTTCTTTTTTCTATTCATCTACAGTTCATAAGCCAGTCTCTGATTCAAGCCGCTGCCTGGTTGCTAAGGTAAATTGGTTTCTAGCAACCAAATACCTGCGAAATGCAGAGCTGCTGAACAAAAAGCTAAATAATGTAAAAAAACACAAAAAATAAAACAAGTAAGATCAATTGCAAATTGCCTCATAATATTGCTGTCTATATAACACTAAAAGTTACATTATAGGTCTTTTAAAAGGCCAATGCATTGCCTTCTGGTTTGTATTGTGCTCACATTGGTGGACATAGCATCAGTCTGCCAATGTGCATACAGCGCAATTTTTTTTTGACTTATACATCACTAATGGGGATCCCTTATTTGAAAACAATCCAGGTCCCAAGCATTCCAGATCATAGATTCCATACCTGTAGAAACTATTGCACTTTATAAATTAATTGCTTATGTTTTATTTATTATTATTACAGGTATAGGACCTGTTATCTAGAACGCTCGGGTTTTCAGATTAGGGATCTTTCTGTAATTTGGATTTCCATACCTTAAATTCATTAAAATAATTTAAACATTACATAAATCCAATAGGTGTGTTTTACCTCCAGTTGGGATAAATTAAAAGTTACAGTTTCATTAATACAGAGAAAAAGAGAATATTTCTTTAAAAAAATTAATTATTTCAAATTTGTCTTAGGTCTCACTGTGCAGAATGGGGGTTGAGACTGTCAGAACACAATAAATAAACTCAGGGGCTGATTTATTTAAATCTGAGTTCAGCAAATCATAGCAAAAATGTGTGCTTGCAGTTGTTAACCACAGATTTTTAAGATTTATATAGAAAAAATCTATTGGTTTAATTTAATATTTAAATGGTTTCTAGCAGAATGAAGGTATGTGGATCCAAATTACAGAAATATCCCTTATCTGGAAAATTTCAGGTCCTACGCATTCCAGATTATATATTATATACCTTAATTACACAGAAGCAATGCATATCAGCATATTAATTTATTATTAGTATTATTTTTGAGTGGCTCTCTCCTAGATATTCCAGGACAGTGGCAATACTATAGAGGAAATATGAGGGTGGGACTTTAGGGGCAGGGTGTGTGGTATGGTCACCTGTGGGGGCCCAGTGGATATACCACTGTTCCTGGATCACCATTCTTGTACACTTGGGGGCACATTTACTAATGGTCGAATATCGAGGGTTAATTAACCCTCAAAGTTAAATCCTTTGACTACGAATATCGAAGTCGAAGGATTTAGAGTTATTCGTTAGATCGAACGATCGAAGGAATAATCATTTGATTTTAATCCATCGATCGAACGATTTGGCTACAAAGTGTATGGGGACCTTCCCCATAGGCTAACATTGATGCTCGGTAGGTTTTAGGTGGTGAAGTAGGAGGTCGAAGTTTTTTTTAAAGAGACAGTACTTCGACTAACGAATGGTCGAATAGTCGAACGATTTTTAGTTCGAGTCGTAGTCGAAGGTCGAAGTAGCCAAAAAAATACTTTGGAATTCAAAGTATTTTTTATTTTATTCCTTCACTCAAGCTAAGTAAATGTGCCCCTTGGTATTCACATTTCCCCCCCAAGGTGATTCTTATACAGATGCTGCACAGGATCAAAATATCTATGTCAGTTCTTTGGATCTTCATCTTGGGGGCAGATTTATCAAAGGTCGAGGTAAATTTTTGAATGGTCGAATAGTCGAATGATTTTTAGTTCGAATCGTTCGATTCGAAGGTCGAAGTAGCCAATTCGAAAGGTCGAAGTAGCCAAAAAAATACTTCGAAATTCGAAGTATTTTTTATTCTATTCCTTCACTCGAGCTAAGTAAATGTGCCCCTTGGTACTCACATTTCCCCCCCAAGGTGGTTCTTATACAGATGTATATTTTAATTTCACGATTCAAAGGATTTTAATCTATCGATCGAACGAAATTCCTTCAATCAAAAAAAGCTTAGAAAGCCTATGGGGACCTTCCCCATAGGCTAACATTGAGGTTCGGTAAGTTTTAGGTGGCGAAGTAGGGGGTCGAAGTTTTTTTTAAAGAGACAGTATTTCGACTATCGAATGGTCGAATAGTCAACGACTTTTAGTTCGAATCGTTCGATTCGAAGTTGCAGTCGAAGTAGCCAAAAACAACATTCGAAATTCAAAGTATTTTTTATTCTATTCCTTCACTCCTTATTATATACCTATATTTAACAGGGCTTATCTTCTTACTGAAGAGACAGAAGGGTCCGAGACAAAAAGACTAAATAAAGTTATGTTCCTCCACTTTGCACAATGGGCTAGAGCACCAGGATCCCACGAGAGAACCTGATATCAACCGGATATCAAAGTTGACTAATGAGCCTAAACATGTGTTCAGAAAGCTTTGTATGTGTTACGTATGGAATCCCAAACCCAGAACTAGCCTAAACTCTTCTGCCTATAATAACCACCTTTCACATCGGGAGGAGCCTTCCACTACTCGGATGCTGCCAGGTATTATCGTGAGAGGACCACAGAGAGAGTTCTGGGCAGGCAAGGGTACCGAAAGTAGTACTTGAAATGCAGAAGCGTGGTCGAGGAACAGGCCGGGTCAATACCAATCAGGAGAAGCAGTACAGATTAAAGAGAAGAGAGAGTAGTTGAGGTCAAAGGGTGAGTCAAACACACCAATATTGCAGTACAAGTCAGGATCTGAGAGAGTCATGGGCAAGGGTCCTGACAGGCAGCGAATTAGACAAGGTCAAGAACAGATCAGGTACATACAGAAAACTCACCCAGGAACTATAAAATAGATCTTAGGTTGGGCAAGGAAATTTGGACAAGGCCCCTTTAAATATTTAAAATTTGCACCAAGCACTATGACGTCAGACACAACGATTGCGCCAAAACCCGGAAGTAACGAAAGCTTGTGTCATTTGTACGTGAAGAGGAAGGAAGTGGTTGGCATCTCCGCCAGGAGTGGGGTGGGCGTCCCAGCACCACTAAACCACCAGGTATCCTTACAGTATGATTATCATATTAGTAGCCAATAAAGGTTTAACCTTTATGTTGCTTATGTGATGTACAGTATCAAAAGTAATTTCTTGCTAAGAAAAACTGGCATCCCTGTAATTGAAAGATTACCTTTTTTCAATACTTTTGCTTATTTTTACAATAAGGCACTGTACTGCGTTTCATAAGAAATTAGCTGGTATTACACTGCAGTCTATAGAAAATATTAATCACAGCAGTCAATGTGGCAACTCCCACAAAAGTAAAGAGAATGAAATAGTTTTTGAATGCCAATGTCAATATTTTTACTAAACAGTTTTGAAAAAGGTGCGTAATATTAATGCATGAATTTGGGGAGAAACAGAAAGTTCAAAGGCAGATTTAGGCTTTATGCTACATGCACTCTGCAGACATAGTGCACATGCATGATATATGATATAGAAGAAATGAAGCACTAAACAATTCACAACAATTTATCCCTGTGGTGGTAGCAAACAGATTACAATTGAGTTTTCATTGATAGGCATGTCTGGCTTTACAGTTTTTTTCTTTATGAGGCACTCCCTTTGACACACAGACACACACACACTTTTACTTCTCCTACCTATGTGTTTAAAGAAATTATGTTTTGCCCTGACATCACAGACTTTTAATTTAACTCTTTCTATCTCCTCAGAGGTTAAAGCACTCCCTGGGAATTCCTCAATGACTACATTACAGCCAGAACTTGGAAAATGTAGCAAAGTGTTCCTGTTAGAAAATGAGGGCGCTGAAGCCTTATGAGATTTTCACTGACTGTAAAGAATCCAGCAAATTAATTGTATTAAAGTATGCTATAGACCCCCTAATGTAAGTGAAGAGGATGAGGCTTAAGTCCTGATGCAAATAGAAAAGGCTGCTAGTTTTGGGAAAGAAATGATAATGAAAGATTTTAATTACCCAGATATTGACTGAAGCAACAGCACTGCCAGGACAGTTATTGAGAATACATTGCATGATCATTTTATGGCACAGGTTGTTGAGGAGCCAACCAGAATCCATGCTATACTGGTTCTAGTGATCGCTAATGACCCAGAACATATAGCAAATCTGCAAGAAATTGAACACCTGGGTAATAGAGACCATAATGTGATCTCATTCAATGTCCGGTGCCAAAAACAAATATACACTGGGGCAACAAAAACACTGAATTTCAGAAAAGCAATTTTAGCCCCTTAAGTACTGCCCTTCAGTGTATAAATTGGGGTATTACTGTTTTTTGTGAAAAATACAGAATATAAATTATGGTCATTTAAAAATATATTACATTGTTACTGTTCTCAGTTTATTCTCTTAAGAATTAAATGTATGAGCTCAAAGAACCACTATGCGGCGTAATACAGAAGTAAAGAATTAATTAGAAAGAAGAGAAAGGCATTTAGAAACTACGTGCATGTGGGGACAGAAGCCACATTTAGTTAGTATAAACACTTAGGGGCAGATTTATCAAGGGTCAAAGTGAATTAGAAGGAATTTTCGAAGTAAAAAAATTTGAAGTAATTTTTTGGATACTTCGACTTCGATATTTGAATATTCGATAATACTCTCCCTTCCTAGCCCCTGCTGGGACTATAAGCAGCCTAGCAGTCTTCCTGATGCCCTCAGTCAGGCCTGGACTGGGAGTCAATATAGGCCCTGTAATTCCAAGTACACAGAAGCCCAAACAGCCTCCTACCAGCCCAAACAGACCCCTACCAGCCCACAATATGGTAACTTTCTATGGAGCCGTACAGCAGCCCCTCTAGCATTTGCCAGAACCCACAGATTGCCAGTCCGGGCCTGCCCTCAGTCCTTTGGAGGTACATCCGTAGACAGGCATGCACATCTAGAGATCTCCATCTCGATTCCTCTTGTGTCCCAACCTCCAAAATGAAGGCTGGTAAAACAATCGGCTCATTCATGTGCCGAGAAGAGACTACCTCAGGCAGGAATTGTAATATTGGTCTAAGGACCACTGAATCCGCTTTGAAGATAGTATAAGGAGGCTTAGATGATAAAGCTTGTAGCTCACATGCTCTCCTGGCTGATGTCAGTGCTACTAATAGGACAGTTTTCAGGGTGGCATTCCTTAGTGTGGCCTGTTCAAGAGGTTCAAAAGGGCTATCCACAAGAGCATTCAGGACTAAAGGCAAGTCCCAAACCGGAGTGAGTGGCTTAAGTGGTGGAACAATCCTGATTGCTGCTTGAAAGAATCTGGAAACCAAGGGTTCCACTATCCATCTTCTTCCCAGAATCGCGGATAATGCTGACAATTGTACTCTAAGTGTACTCAGGCTCAGACCCTTCTCTAGGCCTGACTGTAGGAACTCAAGAATGTTTGGCACTGATGGGTTCCACAAATCCACAAAATTCTCACTTGCCCATGCCTGAAACACTTCCCAGATCATGTAATACTGGTGAGACGTATTTGCCTTCCTTGACCGCAACAATGTGTTAATCACAGCCTCAGAACAGCCTTGTTGTCTTAACCTTCCCCTCTCAGCTTCCAAGCCATCAGGTTCAACCTGGCAGGGTTCGGATACCACAGAGACCCCTGAGACAGAAGATCCTCCCTGTCTGGTAGGCGAAAGGGATTGTCTGCCGCCATCCTCCTCAACAATGGATACCACGGGCGACGTGGCCAGTCTAGAAGTACCACCACTGCTTCCATCCTGGTGAAAAAGATCTTCTGTAGAACTCTGAATATCAATGGAAAGGGGGGAAAGACATATGGACATAGACCTGTCCAATCCTGGACTAGCGCATCCACCGCTGTCGACTGGGGACAAGGGAACCTGGAGAAGAAGTTCCTCACTTTCCGGTTCAAGGCTGTAGCCATCAGGTCTACCTTCGGGCATCCCCATCTGGTTATGATCATAGTGAATACTTCTGGGTGAAGACTCCACTCTCCACCGTCGATCCGCCTCCTGCTGAGGAGATCTGCCTGTACATTCATTACTCCCGGTATATGAAGAGCAGTGATTTGTAGTAAATGATTTTGAGCAAACTCCATGATCGGAAGTAATTCTATCATCATACTGAGGCTCCCTGTGCCTCCCTGTCTCTTTATATATGTGACTGCTGCCACATTGTCCGAGCGGACTCTGACAGAGTGACCTTGTAGCTCTTTCCTGAAAGCCTGAAGTGCACATGCCACTGCCCTCAGCTCGAGGATATTTGATGGAAGTTAGGACAGCTCCCTGGCCAGATCTGACAGATCTGCTATGTGGGCTCCCCATCCTTGACCTGAAGCATCGGTGAACAGCTCTTCATATTCCGGCTCCTGCAGAGGCATTCCTCTCCTTAGGTTGAACAGAGTTGCCCACCACTGCAGATGATGCTTCAGCTTCCAAGGCAACCATATTGTCTGATTCCAGTTCAACTCTTGATGCTTCCATTGGTCCAAGAATACATGCTGGATTGGGCGCATCTGCCATCTTGCCCATTTGGCCAGTCCTATTGTTGATGCCAGGGAGCGCAAATATTTCATTAATTGTCTGGCAGATAGATAGTCTAGTTCCAGCATGGTCAAAGTCATCTCCCTGACCTTGGAGATTCTTGCCTGAGGAAGAGATATCATTCCTAAGACTGTGTCTATAGAAGCTCCTAAGTATGTTAATCTTTGGACTGGACTCAACTAACTTTTTGCCTCGTTGAGAATCCATCCGAACTCTTGGAGAGTTGCTTTGACCTTGTCTCTGTGCTGTATTAAGATGTCTTTTTGTCTTGCCACTAATAAGAGGTCGTCTAGATAGTGATATAATTCTAGACCCTCTTCTCGAAGCTTTGCAATAACCAGCACCAACACCTTGGTAAATGTTCTGGGAGATGTGGCCAGCCCGAAGGGCAGGCAAGTGAACTGTAGATGATGACAACCTATTGCAAAACGAAGAAACCTTTGATGTTCTAAGGCCACCGGCACATGCAAATAGGCGTCCTTCAAATCGATTGTACAAAGCCAGTCTCCCCTGTGTATGGCTGCCTTTATAGTCTGAATCGTCTACATTTTGAAGCTTTGGATCTTTAGTCCCTTGTTCAGCTTCCTTAAATCCAAAATGGGCCTCCTCTCGCCTGAAGCATTCTCTACCAGAAACAGAGGGGAATAAAATCCTCTTCCCCTCTCTTCTAACGGAACCTCTACTGCTGCCCCCTTGAGAAGTAAGTCGGAAATGTATTGTTTCATTATTTCCCTGCTCGCCACAGATCGTGGCCAAGGGGTAACAACAAAATTGTGAGGGATTGGCTTTTGTATGAATTCCAGCCAGTAACCCCTTCTCACAATGGACAGAACCCAGGAGTCCTGAAAATGTCTCGCCCAGACTTCCTGAAATTGAAGAAGCCTTGCTCCTACTCTTGGAAGCTGGACAGGCCTCCCGTCATTGTGACTTCTGCTGGGACTTGGGACATCTTGGGGCCTTGGCCTTTCCACCTCGAAAAAAACCAGACTGCCCTGTCTTCCAAGATGATGACCTTAAAGTCTCCCTACCAGGCCTATAAGCTTTAAAGTCGTCCTTGTTCCTTGAAAAATACCTGTCTGATTGACGTTTTGGGGGATCTTTAAATCTCCTTGGAGCCTGTGGAAGGAATGTGCTCTTTCCTTCAGATGATTTGGATATTATATCCTCCAAAGCTTTGACAAATAACATCTTGCCCTCAAATGGGAGCCTGCATAATGCATTCTTTGAGGCAGTGTCTGCAAACCAGTACTTAAGCCAAAGGGCTCTACGAGCCACTACTGATGAGGCCATAGATCTCGCAGACAATCTTGTTAAATCACCAGCGGTCCCCAGGCAAAAAGATGTTGCAAGTCTCAGATCCTCCAGAGCTGCCAAAATCGTCTCACGAGGCTCCCCTTCTCTGGTCCTCTGCACTAAATCCTCTATCCACATCGACAGGGCCTTGACCACTGAAACTAATGATATGCCGGTCTCAACATGGCTCCAGTCATCATGTATAACTTTTTTAATTCTGTTTCCATCCTTCTCTCCATTGGCTGTTTCAGGGCAGAAACATAGTCTATTGGTAGTGCAGTCTTTCTGGACAATCTAGCTACTGGAGCATCAACTGTTGGAGGACTGCTCCAAATTTCCTGAGATTCTGGAGGAAAGGGCTATAGCTTCTCCATCTTCACCTCTACCAGAACTTTTCTAGACATCCTTTGCCATTCTGCAGAAATGACATCTTGCACCTCCTTATGCACTGGGAAGACATGTTTTCTCTTCCTGGCAAAAAAACACACCTGTGTCTGTCTGGTCCTGCGCCTCAAGGACTAATGTGTGTCTCACTGCCTTAATAAGGTCTAGAACAAATTTCATATAAAAAAATGGATTCTCTTCCTCCTTATCTGAAGAAGAAGAGTCTGAGTTAATCACCTCAATCTGATCAGAATGCGGGTCAGCAGGTATCTGACTTTCAGAACCCTTTGCCTCTTGAATTCCTAAGGCTACTGCCTGTTTAATCCAGGCTAATAAATCTGACTGAGAAGCATCCTTAGAAGTTGAAGGAATCTTTTGAGCAGGTATACGCTTCTGAGCAGGTGGAATATCAGCGTCACCTTCTAAAATCTCTGCAATATAGTCACCACATAATCTGTTGCCCAGTAATGTAGGCTTTTTAGGCTCTAATGTCCTTATCCTGAGATCTTTGCCTTTTCCTGGCAGTATCTTCAACAGGTGAAGTAAGCCTAGAGTGACAAACACCCAATTAGTAATGCACTTTTTTAGACGCAAAAACACTCAGTAGCTCTAAACCCACTGTGAAGCCTTCGAGGTAGCAGCTTTCTCGGCAGCTGGATCCATCACAGATGCGTCGATGCAGGTGCAAAGGCAAAACTGCACCCGTTCGGAGGCAAAATAAGGCGCCCTTTGATGACGTATATGCTTCCTTGCACCACTACGGACGCAACCTCCCCCCGGCTGTATAGGGACCCACTCCTGAGAAGGCGCTATGGCGATCACAATGGAGGGGCTTTAGGCGGAGAAAGTGCATGAAAAACTGCGCCTGGAATCTGGTCCCGAAGCACCAAGTGGGTAGAGCATACAAATCCCCGGTCCGGCCAGGACAGAAGGAAAAAAGACTGGTGAGGGCGGGAAGGGGGTGGGTATTTGTAAGGTTGCAGAATGACCTAACCACTTAATCTCCACACTGCTATTATTTTGAACAAACCTCAATTAATGCTTCAGTTACACAGATTCAGCAGCATGCATGTCATGACTGTTGGTTTTCTATTACTCTACTATGCCTATATGTAATTATTTGCCATTTAGAAATATAATTTCTACCAAAAACTATGATTGGTCAGGTTAGTGATCAGGGAAGCATTTACATAACGGAGCCCCTAGGCCGCTGCAGTTTGTCACCCTGTTCCTTCCCCTTCATTTCTGCACACATTTTCATCATCAGATCGGGAGCACTGGGGATTGGCAAATGGGAAATGTGAAAAACAACTGTATCTCATGATTAGTCCCAGAGCTTCCGAACCACTGCGGGTGTGGTTGGGCTTCATGCCGCCCCCCAAAATCCTGCCACCCTAGGCCCGAGCCTTAATGGCCTTTCCACAAATCTGGGCCTGTTAGTGATGTCAGACTGTTGTTATTCTGAACACAATTGTATACAACTTTGGACCACTGGAGGACCTCCAAAACTGTGCCACCTTTTAGATAGTATATATACAGCATAGGCCTTGTTCAGCTGGAGCTTTGTACATTGTACACATTACTATGTTATTCCCTAGTCATTTTGTAATGTTGTAAAAAGTCATTTTGTAAAAATTATATGTATGCTTGTGCAGAAGAATTCATTTTATGATCTTCATGTTGTGGTGTTCAAGCACTATCCTTTAAAGCACAGCATTCCTTTCATAGTTTAGGTGGGAGCCCATAGTGGCACAGATTAAGGGGCGGCATGCCACACAATTAGGCATGGAGGATATATGCTGCACAAGTGCCCAGTGTAAGGTCAAAGGATGCACTTTGTGCGCGATCTGGAGGGGGCAACCTGGCCTCAAGTAACTTCAAGATTGTTTTATAAAGCATCTTTACATTTTGGGCAGGCTCCACTTTCAACCAGTAGGCAGCAGTGCTACCCAGAATGCATATGGGAACAACAGTTAACCAACGACGTGGTCCCCAATCCATGTGGCCAGACAGCACTATAAATAGAATAGTGAAAAGTCACTGACAATCGTACAGTAAAAATAAAAACTGGTTAAATAGGCTGTGCAAAATAAAAAGATGTTTCTAATATAGTTAGTTAGCCAAAAATGTAATGTATAACATGTCAGTCAGATCACTACTTTCTGCTTTTCAGCTCTCTTGGGTTACACTGACTGGTTACCCTGGCTACCAGGCAGCAACCAATCAGAGACTTGAGGGGGGCCACATGGGTCATATCTGTTGCTTTTGAATCTGAGCTGAATGCTGAGGATCAATTACAAACTCACTGAACAGAAATGTACCATGTGGCCCCCCTTCAAGTCGCTGACTAACTCAGAGTTATAGAGCTGAAAAGCAGGAAGTTGGTTTCTGTTCTAACATCCAGTCACTCCAGCCTTTATACATTACATTTTTGGCTAACTAACTATATTAGAAACATTTTTTATTTTGCACAGCCTATTTACACAGTTTTTATTTTCACACCGAACTGTTCCTTTAAGACTATAAAGCATGTCAGTCTAGGTAAATAGTAGGTTAACTGTCCTCCATGACTTTCAGAAAAAAATTTAACCGTTGATCTTAGAGACTTCAAATGTCATTCAGGTGTATTGATTATTTTTCAAGAAAAAAAAAAGAAAACTCACGAGCAAATACAGTTCTGCATTGGCGTGGGTCAATACAGAATGAAACTGCCACTGTCTATTAGCCAACACCAGTGCAGTACTATACCTGCTACTTTAGTCATGTCACTGCTGAACTACAGAGCCTTTAGTACCACTTTTTGTTTATAGCGCCCAAGATAAAACTCTGACCAGAGGCAGCACTACAGACAGGAAGTTCAGCCATTGCCTTGCAATAAATGCGTGTTACTGGGTTAAAAAACAAAACCCACACACACACACACCACAACACCCCCTACATATATTTTATGCTTTATTAAAGACACTGAAATGATAAAATGTTAACATGGACAGTTTTATTGGATGGTCTGATCAATAAGTATATTTTGTTAGGATTGACTTCAAAAATACTGAAGACATACATGGCCAAATTCATTTCAATAATCTCCCTTACAAGATTTACATTTCCTGGCTGATGAGACACACTCTAAAAGATGTATGGACAGTGCAAATAAAAATATATAAAATCTTACAGTATCTCATCACAAGCAATCCCTGAAATAAATAAGGCAGTACATATGGTTATTAACTGGAGGTTGACTGTTTGAGATATGCTATCAAGTCTTGTCTCTCGCCCTTCTTCTTAATGCCAGCAAAGATCATCTTTGTTCCAGGAATGTACTTCTTAGGATTTTCTAGATATATCATAAGGGTATCCTCATCCCAAACAATTCCTATAAAGAACAGAAAGATTAGTGTTGTTAAGATATTAAATCCCCTGCAGCATCATTTACCATCTACCCTGTAATTGCTCGATATATCCATTGATATGGAAGCAGATGCCAATCGATTTATAGTTAAATGATATAGCCATAGATTCTAAGCTCTCCAAGCAAGGTTGAGCTTACATGGTTTGTATTTTCCTGAATGTAATGTTAGGTACAGAACAGACAACCATCAGATGTGAAAAAGATTCTCCAAAACATAATGGAAAAGTTCATTTAAAAATGATAAACTATAAAAATATATATATATTTTTTGATATATGTTGTGGCAAAGTTATTAAGCAACTGGTCTTTAAGTATTGCTTTAGTGAAACCTGAAATCCAACAAACCATATAGTTTGAAGGGTTACTATAGTATCCAGAATGCAGATTTTGAAGCTAGATGATTATCTGCCTAATCATATAAAATCCTGACATTTAATACATGACACAAAAGATGTTTAAATAAAAATGGACCATTGCAACTGGTTTTGGAATTCATATAAAGGTTAATTATAAAGGCCAACTCCTCCTTTTAGTAGAAATTGTCTTATGACAGGAAATATCATACTTAGCACTGTTCGAGCAAGAAGGAAAGTAGATTTAAGGACAAAGAGGAAACATTATTTTTCTTCTACCACTTACCCTTATTTTTGTTAGCATCAGTATAAGAAAAGCCTTCTGCTTGACCAGTCTTGCGTCCAAACAGGCCATGAAGGTTAGGTCCAGTTTTGTGCTTGCCTCCTTTTTCTACAGTGTGGCACTGGGAACATTTCTGGACAAAGACTTTCTTGCCTTTCTCAACATCTCCCATGACTGGACCTATGAATGATAGAGTGAATGCTTTCAAATTGGCTTTACAACCCCCCTTTCCACAATCAAGCTGTGACCTACATGACCTCTGGTTTAGCAAGGACACAGAAAAAGAAAGGAGTGATTTGCATGTCTCCGCCCATGATGCCTTATGGGAGAATTAAAACTCTTATTTTGGTATCTAGGCAGTGATGTGTGTTAGGCATGAGACAAGTAAATACCTTCTGATTTCAGAAGGCGTCACTTTGCATAGAAAAAGAAAGGTAGTTTAGAAGAAAAGTCATTAAAATATATAAGGGATGTCCAATCTGCTTGTCCCAACAGCTGTTGTAATAAATCTTACAACCAACAGAAGGTTATGTGAGCTGTATTACAACTAACCCTGAAGGAAACATTTTATGGCCATTCTACAAAGTTCAGATGTCGCTCTTTAGGGCCAGCTCATATAACAATTCACGGGGGAAGGTGTCCATGTGATAGGTATCCCTCGGTGAATGTAATCACACATATTTGAAGCCCAGTACTGGATTTCCTGTATTGGATTCTTGGTGTGGCCCTGGGCCAGACAATGCTCACAACAATACAGTTATGGAATTGCACAGTTCAGTTATAAGGAATCAGTGGAAATTAGATTAAAAGATGGACCTGATTCCAGGGTTAGTGATTAGACTGAATGGAAGTGTCCAATTTGCCACCCTCCCCCCCAATAAATTGGGATTAGGGCAGAGCCAGACGAGAGGATTCGATGAAAAATCGCCTCTTCTTCGTGCAACTAATCTTCTCGCCGGCTGGAATCTAAATTGCCACATCTTCTCGTCTGTCTCTGCCCTTACATTGTTCTTTATTAGGATCACTGCAAAATAAATTGATCACAGATACAACCAACTGCTGGCTTCAATCAGGAACATCTGCAAACATCGGTTTAATGCCCAGACTTAAGGGCTGAGAGATGAGAAGAAAAATTGTCCTGGCATAACCAATGGGCACCAAGACGACATTGGACCTGAATAGAATAATTAATGGGGAGATCTGTATGTCCCCTTTGTATTACTGCACTGGACAAATTGCCCTTGATGACTGCCATCTTGTTTCAAGCAAAACACGAGGTGCACCAAGCGCCCAGATCCAATAAAAACCATCCACAAATATCTGATCTAATCTTCGTGCAAAATAAAATAATAATCTCTTATTTGCAGAAACTGAATCACTCTCAGCACACGTGAGCACGTAATTAATATTGGAATTAATCATTGGTCACGATTAAGCAGCCTAAACACAAGTAAGCACAGTCAGCAGTCTCAGTTACTACAGGACACAGAGGGGGGTTAGAGCAAAACCGTAGGCAAGAAATAGCTGAAACACCCAAGGTAATTGTCCGCGTCTTTGCACAAGGTCATAGTACAAAAGCGAATGAGTACATAACCCTGAGAATTATACTTTAATTCCTCGCTATCTCGCGAATACACCATTAGGCCCTCACCTTGATTTGAATAAGCTGCCAAGAGCTCCTTCCACTTCTATCTCCGACGTTCTACTCCCAAGGACAAGCTGCGCCCACTCCTTTGTAACCGGTGTTTTTGCAACCAAACTCGACGACCGGCTCATGACGACAATACTACATTATCTGTCTGCTAACCAATCAACACGCTATTATTTCCCTTTAGTGTCTACGTGACGTTAGGTTGAGCCGGATGTGAGGGGAGATAGCGATGTGATGCCCCTCCCATTCAGCTGTCTTGCGAAAGCGCGCTTACACTTAATGCTGGTGACGTGACCTAAGAAAGGACACGGGAAAGGCCCTGCGTCTTAGAAGTGTCTGAAGTGTGAGAAATAGGCTGTTGGCTGTGTGAAAATCGTCAAGCGGCTTATTTCTCCATATAGGGATGTGGGGGACGCCAAAATGATGTTTTATACATTTACAATTACCTATAAAGACCAGGGAATTAGTAATGTTTTCTATGTTACATTTAATTCGGTAGCTGGTACACTGAAACCAATCCAGACGCTACTCATGTCTTCAAGAAAGAGCCTTCATTGGCATAGCTATGAAAGGAATCAAATCATGTGACTGCTGGGAGACCCAGGGTTTAATGGAGGCCATATGGTAGCACTGATCAGTGTCATCAGTATATATGAAAAATATCTTGCCACCTTTTCTGGAAAATATAATACCTTTCTATATATTTATCATTTTACCCTATTAAAAACATTGGGATCAACCATCAGTTTTACAGACCAGGCTGTTAAAATACCAGCCAGGTGGCGACCCTAGTCCCTTAAAGGAGAAATCAACCTGTGGGGAAAAATCCCCTCCCCCCACCCCAGGTAGCCCTCCCTCCAGTGGCGGAACTACCGGGGGAGCAGGGGGTGCGAGCAGCCAGGGCCCGCACCCCCGGCAGTGCGTTCTCCCCTGAAAATGCGGCCGTACGGAGGGGGGCAGGGCCCGGCTGAGCGTTACGCACCAGGGTCCACCCCCCTCTAGGATCGCTACTGCCTCCCTCCTCGGACTTCCCCCCCAAGGCTAACTACCCCCCCAGGGATATGCCCCATACTCCATACTTACACCTTGGCGCAGATTCTTCCAGCGAAGTTCCACCCGTCTATCTTCCGTCTCCTCTATAAGCTGACTTAAATTCTCAGGATTACAGAGGAGCCGGAAGATGGACGCGTAGAACTTCACTGGAAGAATCTGCACTGTGGGGTAAGTATAGGGCATCTCCGGGGGGGGGGGGTAGGTAGCCTGGGGTTAGGAGGGAGGGCTACCTTGGGTGGGGGGGTTCCCTTTTCTCCACAGGTTGATTTCTCCTTTAAGGCATCCCTAAACTGATTTTGCTGTGGGGACGCTGTCATTTTTTCATACAGGAGAACCACTGGCAAAGAAACCACGAGAATCTGCATTATGTCAAAATAGGCCCTGGAATATCATGTGCACATAGGTCAGCCCCATTAAGACCTCATTTAAAGAACAGGACTGAAATCTCACATCAGCCCATCTGGAATTTACAAGATTGAGACAAAATCATTAAAGTAGGTAATGATGTGGTGACCTCGTTCCTGTCCTGTATCTCAGGGGAGATCCTGGTTGTTTGGTCAGCCTGGTGGCTTATATGATTGTCGCTGATTGCTAAATCCTCAGATTATTTGTCAAATCATGAATGAGTCCCTTTTTCCATTACAAGGGACTAGGCCAAAACATTTTAATTTACTGTAACCCATGCAGTGGGAATAAGATAATTATTAGTTGGTCAGTAATGTTGCTGCTTGTTTGCATTACTAACTCTTGTTTGTAAAAAACACAACTATACAAAAATAAAGGTAACTATAAAAAGCTATAAATCTTTATGATTATATAGCTGCCACAGGTCACAGAACGTTTTACTACAGTGAACATTATTTAGTGTCTATAATGCTTTTCCCAAGGTTACATGGATGAGACACAAACTGTCAATAGGCCTCCACAAACCACATTGCAGTGAATTTTCAGAATTATTCATTATAGTATTGACATTGGCAGAAAGCAAAAATGAATAGTGTTTAAAGTTACAGACTTGTCAGTCCATTGGTATTTCTATGACTGGGAGTTATTTAATTAAATGAACAGTAACGCCAAAAAACTAAATTGGGTTAAAGTAATGAAAATATCATGTATTGTTGCCCTGCAAATCCAGTATGATCGTCAGAAGATTAATGACAAACTTCGAGAGGCAAGAATTAAAGGATTAGACTCTTATTTCATTTCATTTTTGAGATCTCCAGCATGTTTTAGGAGGCCACCGCCCTCTTCAGGTATTAACATACTCAAAACCTGTATATATAATATAAAACACTAAGGAGTTAATTGTGTATATATATATATATATATATATATATATATATATATATATATATATATATATATATATATATATATATATATATATATATAGTGTCATGTATATATATATATATATACTGTATATATAGTTATAGTGTCATATATATATATATTTATACAAATAATTCATACATAAATTGACTGAAAACAAAATTCACTTTCTGATAAAGACAGGAAGCAAAGCCAACATATTAATAAATAAAACTCCCAGGACTGTGGATTTGTATATTTATAGGAACAGTATATTTATAGGAACAGTAACTGCAAAAAATAAAAGCATTTTAACGTAATTAAAATATAATGTAGTGTTGCCATGTACTGGTACAAACTGTGTGATTGCTTCAGAAGCACTACTATAGTCTATATATAGACAAGCTCCTGTGTAGACATGTGAGTAGCAAATCTGAAAAGAGAAGAAAATGCACACATTACTTTGCAGATAACCTGTGTAAAATACAATGGGCTTATCTTCATATGTAAGAAAAATCCATTGTATTTTACATAGCTTATCTGCTATATAACCAGTACCGGCTAGACATATTTCAACTTGAATGGCAACCCCCCCCCCCGTGGCTAAAAAACAGCTTATTTATTTTAAACTATCGTAGAATTTCAAGCAAATACACCAGAGTTTAACCAGTGCAGGGCAACAGTACATTATACTTTTAATAACATTCTGTTTTGGTGTTACTGTTCCTTTAAGACATAGACGGACAACAGAATATATTTCTTGTCATCTTGTTGGAAATCTTTAAAGCTCTGTTTAGCAATGCATTCTTATTACGTGAAGTATGTAATTATATCTATACAATAGAACCCCTATTTTAAGTATTTCAGAGGACCAGAAAAAACTGATATGAAATCTGGAAAATTAAATTTTTTTTGTAATGTGTAAAATGAGGGGAAAAAAATAAAATCAGGGCTTCTCAAATTGAGGTTTCAATGTGGTATAAAGGCAAAGATCTGAACTGTACTTTTCAACATACCTAAAAGCAGTGAGAAGGGAAGGGAAAGAGGTAATCCTTACACAAATTTCAAATCATTCAATAAAACGAAAATAACACTGAGTACTGTAAGGTAATTACTTTTTTTATTACTTTATTCTTTTAATTAGAGGTGGTATACAAATGGAAGAGAAACATACTTACCTGAAAAAGAAAAGGATCACTAATGTGCAAATTAAATATTCATAGCATTCTTAAAATGTTATTCTTTTTTTCCAGTGGTCTTCATTATTTCTTTAATTGTTTCGGCTAAGGGTTTGTTTTTATACTCCAACAGAGAAAACATTGATGAGACTACAGGTATGGGATCCCTAATCCAGAAACCCATTATCCAGAAAGCTCTGACTTGCAGAATGGCCATATCCCACATACAGCAATAAATAAAAAGCCGATACCTCCTTATGCATCAAACGGGGTGGTCCCAAGCTTAATTCCATGGTGCTCTTAATACTGTGTGTTAAGAGCACCATGGAATAAAGCTTGGGATCACCCCGTTTGAAGTAATAGTGTTATATGTCCACTTTCCACTGTGTAGCACTTTTCTTTAGATAAACAATTTCTCTATAAAAGAGAAGAAAAAGGAGAAGAAAAAAGTTAGTCTTTTTAGTTCTGTTGATTGCTTGCCATTCCTGCTTCAGTCTCTCAACTGTAAAATTGTTTCACTAATAAAAACGGATCAGCGCGTCTGGCAATGGAGTAAACAAAAAGTAAATTATAGTGTAGTATTTTCAAAATAATCCAATTGGACACCATGGGGCACATTTACTTATCTCGAGTGAAGGATTACAATAAAAAATACTTTGGATTTCGAAGTATTTTTTTGGGTCGAAGTACTGTCTCTTTAAAAAAAACTTCGACCACCTACTTCGCCACCTAAAACCTACCGAGCATCAATGTTAGGTCAATGAAGGTCCCCATAGGCTTTCTAGCCAATTTCTGATCGAAGGAAAATCGTTCCATCGATGGATGAAAATCCTTTGAATTGTTCTAGCGAATATCGCTAAATCCTTCGACTTCGATATTCGAAGTCGAAGGATTTAACTTCGAGGGTCGAATATCGAGGGTTAATTAACCCTCGATATTCGACTATTAGTAAATGTGCCCTCATGTGTGATACATACATGATGATGTAATATATTATTTCCCCTTTACATGTTATTTCACTTTTTCAGACAATAAGAGGATATCCCATGTGCTTTCCCTTTTAATGACCATTAGATCCTTTAGGCATGCATACGTGATTGCTCCAGATGCGGTTCGCTGGTCCAATCAGCTTCCTCAGAGGCCTCTCTGTAATCACAAGTCCTTATGCAGGTTTAGCGTTCGAAGTGTGGAGAATGGTGATTTTACCGGCAAGTTGTATTCTACTCTTTTCTCCTCGTGGCTTTCCCCACAGCTCGTGATGACGTCACTTCCGCCTGACGCGTTTCTCCGATCCAATCGGGCTTACTCAGAGGCATGCCTTTTGCCTCCAATAAAGAACAATTATATTTTAGTTGGGAGTACACATACAATGTACTGATTTATTATTACAAAGAAAAAGGAATACTTTTTAAAAATCTGAATGATATACATATAATAGAATCTATGGGAGATGGCCTTCCCGTAATTCAAAGCTTTCTGCATAGCAGGTTTCTGGATAACAGATCCCAAACCTGTATAATATATGTTTTTACTGCCCATACAAAAATTCAGCAAGTACAAGAGAAATGATTTAAAGCTCTCATACAATGTTAGAAGTATAGAAAGCTCCAAACTGTCAGATTTCTTTCCATCATACAGAAAGCACTATAAGGTGACCTACATCTTTTGTCCTACCATAGACTAGAGCAATGCAAGTGTTTTTTTTTATAGAGCCTTTATTTCTATCTAAAAGAATATTAATACATTTCCCAGCAATTTTCCATGAAATGAAGGCCTACTATATCTCAATACTGTTTCTATCAATTAACAGCAGTTGTGGCAAGATAGAAATTATTTTTTAAACCATTGGTGAAGGTTCAGTAAAGATGCAAAAAGTACAAGTGCAAAAAAGGGCTTCTCTGTAAATTTACTACATACCTGGTGAAAAACATACCATACCAGCTGATCCAATAAGCCATGCTGAGGATAGTTAGGGACTGTAAAAGACATGACATTGGAAAAATAAAATTGTGTTGCAAAACAGAACTTTTTTAAGTTAGGGGGTGCCCTGCACCAAAATGTTTCCTAGCAAGTCATGCTACATAAAATATAAATTCTACACAAATTATTTATGTAAAAATTCATGAAGTCCTTTATATGTGAAATAAATACAGACTTTTAAAAATGAGCCTCAAAGTTTCAACAAGGAACACTGCTTTGGAGTTCAGCAACTGCCTTGAAGTAACAGTAGGTGAGGCTATAAAAAAGCATTGACAGAGTGCAGTATATTTTCCAGGACTGCTGCACCACTAAAAACTCTCCCAACCTCCTTTATCATGTCAATGGGAATACAGTCATGGGAAAAAAATATTTATTTTTGAAATCTGACATGGGGCTAGACATTTTGTCAATTTTCCAGGTGCCCCCAGTCATGTTACTTGTGCTCTGAAAAACTTCAGCCACTCTTTACTACTGCACTGCAAGTTGAAGTGATATCACCCCCTCCCTCCCCCTCTAGCAGCCCATCAGTAGAGCAATGGGAAGGTAACCAGATAACAGCTCCCTGTTAGATATAAGAGCAACACTCAATAGTAAAAATCCATGCCCCACTGTGACTCCTTAATGGTAGTAGAAAAAATAACATGTCAGAAAGCAGCTCCATAGTGTATAGGATCAAGGAAAATGACCTGAGATGGCTGGTTACACACCAATAATATTACAACTAAAAAAGTACACTTGTTGGGTTAGGAATTAAATTTGACATGAGTGAATTATTTGCAGTGTAAACAGTATGATTTAGAAATAAAAAATACACCATAAAAATCAAGACAGAATCCCTTTAAATCAGGGCAACTTGAATTCCCTTATATAAGAGCTGAGCAACTAGTGGTCTCTGGGCCAATTTGCTTTTATGGCCTTTAGAATTATTAAAATCTTCAGAGACTTTGTATGACATAATTGTGGTATAATAATCCAGCCCCAAACCATGTAATATAGTGAATAATTGGCACACTGCAAGTAAAATTTTTTGGTGGCACTGCTACTTTAGTCTTATATTTGTCCAGTAACGAAAGACTAAAAATTTCCCATATGCATTTATACTGCACTATCTCCATGTGATGTAGCGTGGACTTGCCAAAGACATTCGCCTTTCCAGGGCTGGTAAACTAAAATAATGCATGGCTATATTTCAGAAATAAAAGACAAATGTTGTTTCAATCTAAAATATGTGCTTTATGCAGCAATCAAAATGGGAATGTGCAACTAAAGTGGATGTTATACTTTTACGGCATACTCCACCTAGTGGCAGAATCCCAGCATTCATTTTTTTAAAAATAAATATATATAAGGATAGCCTGTATTACATTATCAAAAAGAATAAAAGAGTATAGTACAAAGAAAAACAGTAAAACTAAAGCAACTGTGATGGTGTATTTTTTAAGGTTTTTGTTTCCTTTAATTATTCAAAATATTATGGGCATGGTTTAAAGGATGTTCTGAATTCATTATAACAAACAAGGAAAAGTTGCGCTCACCACTAAAGTGATTTTACTGGCAAGTTGGATTCTACTCTTTTCTCCTCGTGGCTTTCCCCACAGCTCGCTCGCATGCCTTTTGCCTCCAATAAAGATCAATTATATTTTAGTTGGGAGTACACATACAATGTACTGATTTATTATTACAAAGAAAAAGGAATACTTTTAAAAAATCTGAATGATATACATATAATAGAATCTATGGGAGATGGCCTTCCCGTAATTCAAAGCTTTCTGCATAGCAGGTTTTCGATTAACAGATCCCAAACCTGCATGAATGGATGTGTGAAGTGTTCTAAAACCGCGGGGGTACAGATGTTAGAACAACATTGTATGTAGCAGACAGGTGGTGTTGAAGGCCCCCGCCTCTGTTCAGGAATGGTTTCTCCACCTTGACATGAATCGCCTCTTTCACTCCTATTTCAAACCAGCGGTCTTCTTTATCCAAGATTTTGACCTTGCTATATTCAAAGGAGTGTCCCTTGTCTTTTAGGTGTAGAAAGACAGCCGAGTCTTGCCCTGTAGAGTTCGCCCTCCTATGCTGAGCCATTCGCTTGGTGAGCAGTTGTTTTGTCTCCCCAATGTATAGATCAATGCACTCCTTGCTACACTGGACTGCGTATACCACATTGCTTTGTTTTTCTTTAGGCGTTGGATCCTTTGGGTGTACCAGTTTTTTTTCTCAGTGTGTTGCTAGGTTTCAAAAACACAGGGATGTGGTGTTTGTTGAAAATCCTCCTGAGTTTCTCAGACACTCCAACTACATATGGGATGACTATGTTTTGCCTACTATGTGTCTCCGGCTGGTTATTTCTTTTGGTGTTCCTGTTGGGCTTGGTTGCTGCTGTTTGACAAAGGCCCAGTCTGGGTAGCCACACACTTTCAAAGCTCCTCTGAGATGTTTATGCTCCTTGTCCTTGGACTCTGTATCAGTTGCCACACATTCCACCCTGTGGTGCAGAGTTCTAATGACACCCAGTTTGTGTTCCAGCAGATGGTGGGAATGAAACAACAATATGAGTGGGTTTCCTGTATTCTTCCATTTTCAAGTTACCCCCTTTTGGATGGATATCAAACAGTCCAAAAAGGCAAGTTTGTTCTCGTGGACATCTTCCCTTGTGAACTTGATGTTATTGTCCTCTGAGTTAATGTGTTCTGTAACACCACCACTTCATTGGATCTGTGTGTCATCCACATAGTTCCCTGGAAAGTAAGTAAGGCCCTCCTTTCCACTTCCTCCATGTACAAGTTAGCTACAATGGGAGAGACTGGAGAACCCATTGCACAACCATGTTTCTGTCTATAAAAAAGGTCCTTGTACTTGAAGTATGTGGTGTTAGGGCACAAATCTAGCAACAAACATACTTGGTTGGGACTGAGCTTCATTCTGCTGCTGAGGGTGTTATCTTGCTGCAGTCGATTCTCAATTGCCTCTGTCGTAGGTATACATGTAAACAATGAAGTGACATCATATGATACAATTGTTTCTTCTGCCTCTAGTGTAACACCATGAATCTTGGTTACAAAGTCTTTGGCATTCTGGATATGATGTACTGTACTACAGGCAAAGAGAAGGGGCTCAATGCCTAGTCCCCTCCTATCAGTCCTATGAAATACTGACTCCACAGCAAATACCTCAGCGTCTCACTGTATCATCAGGGCAAAATATATATATATATATATATATATATATATATATATATATATATATATATGGATAACACATATAGGATAGGATAATAAATGCTGCAATTTACAGTAGTTGTCATATATACATTGCACCTTTATTTACTGCAGTATATGTATTGCTTTTCAGTCCCAGTTAACAAAGGTTCAGGCCATGATGAACTCACAGCTGCCCATTGTTTTTTTCACTTTGCACATTGTACTCTATTGTACTTCCATTCCTAACTGCCCTTTGCTGCATTGTCCCTTGCCCCATGGAAATAATAATCCCCCCTTTAATAAATGCAGCTCAAAAATCATATAGGAATGAATAGAGAGTGGCAGAATTTTACTGTGGTGAGCTTTAATTTCACTTTTTGATAAACAGGTCCATGTAGGAAATGCACAAACCATACTTTTTTTTTTAAAATTAGCTCTAATCGATCAACTGTTTTAAGATTAATGAAAGCAAAGTTCTAATTTGTTTGTTATAGGGTACTAGTATTAGTGAAATTTGACCTAATGTGTGAGGGTTATAAAAAGAGGAAGATGGAATGTACTGGACTGGAGTGTGACTGATTAGGGTAGGTTAGGTCACAGAAAGAGATCATGAGCAACATTTTGCACCAGGACGAATTAATCTTTAAATAATCCTGTTTTATTACATTGAAGCACAGACCATGCAGGAATTGCCTTCTCTCCATCTGAAAAAGCTATACCATTTGCACCCTATACAATTATAATGCCCCCAGAAATAAATATGCAGGACTCCTGTTGGGGTTGTGACCAACTGACTTGGAAAGCATTATTTGTTAAATTGTAACTTCTTGTGAGCAGAGCTCTCTAATCCCATTTTATTCTGTAATCCTTTTTTGTTATATTTTTGTACATTTATGAAATGTATGATTCACAGCTATGAAGAATATCTCAATAATGTATATAACTTGTATTGTAGTATTAATGTCAATTTTAGTAGGGTAGATGGAGTTTAACACTCCTTTCGTACTGGATATAGCATGTCTTATGGCAGGGTCTGTCTCAACTTTTCCATGTTCTTTCTAAACAATGGTCCAGATTCAATTAATTGAGAAAAAGTTTTATCATGTGAAAATTTGAGATGCAATTCAATTCAGAAAAACTTATCTCACTGTTTATAATGTGAAAACTCTATTGAAGAAAAGTTTTTTTCTCCTCGAATTGATTCTCATGCATGATAAACCATGAGATAACTTTTTGTCACTGAATTTAATTTGGCCCAATATGTCTAAAGTGTTCTAAAGCAGGCCCGGACTGACCATCTGTGACTTCGGGCAAATGGCCATTGGCCCGCCGTCTATAAATGGGCCGCAAAGCCTCTCTGCACAGCCTGCTGTCCCAATACTGTAGATTAGTGATGTGCGGTTCGAGAATTTCTATTTTTTGTGGGGGGGGCCCTGACCACCAATGTTTTCTTTTTAGCTTGTATGGGTAGGGGAGCTTGGTCGCCACATGTATACAGGTATGGGACCTTTTATTCAGAATGCTCGAGACCTGGGGTTTACCGGATAATGGATCTTTCCAAAATTTGGATCTTTAATAAGTCTACTAGAAAATAATGTAAATATTAAATAAACCCAATAATCTGATTTTGCTCCCAATAAAGACTAATTATATCTAAGTTTGGCTCAAGCACAAGGTTCTGTTTTATTATTACAGAGGAAATGAAACAATTTTAAACATTTGGATTGTTTGATTATAATGGAGTCTATGGGAGATGGCCGTTCCGTAACTTGGAACTTTCTGGATAATGGTTTCCAGATAACCAATCCCATGTCTGAAGTGGGCTGCTTTGATTTTTTTTTGCCAGGGCTGCTTTTTTCTCCCAATCCGGCTCTGTTCTAAAGGGTAGATAAATCCAGTGTGTGACAAATATAATTTCATTTAGTTCTTTGTTGTAGAACTATACTGAATACTAGGAACAGAAAAGGGATTTTATTGAAGTTCTGTATGTGCCATATTTAACTTCTGTGCTGAATATCTGAATTTAGTGAAAGTTGTATACTGTAATTACACAATTAGCATTCCTATTTTTAGTTAATACACAGGGTTATTATTTATTACATATTCATATGTTATAACATATTGACATGGTCGTACAAGAGAAAATGCTTGTTCATACTCTGCACTGTCCTTCAAAGCCAGCTTTTCCTGTGAATGGTATGTACCTACAAGCAAGAAGAACACATTAGACACAATTATAGTAACGTTAAAGAATCTATTATCCTTACTGTGCATGTACTTTTCTTTATCCATTAAAGTTGTTAAACTGGTTGGCTTTGTACATTAAAGTGAATGTTAACTTTTTGGGGTTATGAAAAGTCAAATTATTTGTGATGATGTCTTTGAATCAATTATTTGGGGGTTATTTATTAAAGTCTGATTTTTTCTTATTGGCCTTTTCAAGGGGAAAACACAATTTTTTCGTTGAAAAAAAAAACTAGAATTTCTCGGGATTTTTTAAACCCCCAAACAAATCCAAATTAAAAAGTACTCCAACTCAGACCTGCCAAGTTCATGTAGAAAAGTCCCGAAGATATCCTGATCTGCACAGGGTTTCGTGCAATAATCAGAAGATTTTGTGGTTTTCAGGCGTCAAATCCGAAAAAGTCACAGTTTTCTGCGACAAATCCAAAACAAGAAATTTTTGGGAAAATGTATTGATAAATAAGGGGAAAAATCTGTTTGGATTTCGTAGTAGTAGTTTTAAGAACATTTTCAGAATAACACATAAAAAAAACCCCTTTATGTATCTATGGAGATTGTACTATCATTATTTCAGTATAGGTCATCCAGGAATAGATGATAATTTCTACATGTACATGTTTGCTCTATTTAAATGTTGTTTTTGAAATATAAGGTCCTTTTATTAGAATATTACATGATTTAATACTTCTTTGCATTTACTGTAAGTCTGGATTTGCAATACATTGAATAACTGTAAAGTGAATATTATTCTGTTTAAAAAGAAACAGTATTGGGTTCATGCGGAACTACAGGGCTCAATAAAATGTGAGAGGGGAACATCAAAAGCTGCAAAAGCAACACGGTGTCAGAGCAAAGAATTTTCAAATCAACCTGTATATTTATCTAACCCTTGGGCTGCTGGCAAATAATCCTTCAAAGCGATGAATACAAATATAAATAATGAGAATATGGAGGAAGAGGAGAGGAAATATAATTAGAATATAAGAAAAGACATTTATGTGCAAAGTTGCTTGTCATTTCCATATGCTAGTTTCAGTGTCATCTGATGATATTTTGCTTTCATGTAACTTTACCTGTGTGCTTCAAGGCAGCTGTATATTTACATAGCTAATCGTAGTACATTATGCACATACAGCACTTATTACCACAATAATTCTAATATTAAAATTGCTTCTGATGCATTAAAATACATGCAAATTAATATACATGCTCAATAACAGTTGTGTTTTTGCAAATACCGCACAAATTGCACCTAATATTTTTATTATGGGGTATATCTTCACTTTCAGGAAACCAATATGCATGGAGTTCATATTGTCATTAGCATGATTTGGGGAAAGTCAGTAACAACTTTCACCTTAGCCTGGTAGTGGAATACTGTAACTACAGCCACATCTGGGCTGGAAATAATTCACGGATTCCCTGGTGTGAGTGTGTGTTTTTATGGGCACAAAACCATTTATAAACGGTGTGCACAATTTACATTCATTTTAGTGGTTGCATTTGTTAGAGTCCTTTTATCTTTAGTGTATCTTTAGATATCATTTTTGATCCATCTAGTGAATCCTTGTAAACTGGGTTATTGTTTACCAAGTGCCCTGGTATCCAAGGTTCTCACAATGTTAATTGTGCAGGGACATCAACAAATGTGTGCACATATGATAAAACATGATTGCTAAAATGTATCATTATATTGAGCTAAAAAGGATCAAGATACATTTTCTTTATTGACTTTTGCAGTAGTCGAATGTAATTTTATGTTCAATTCTTTTTTTAGGTATCCTAAACCACCTGATGTTTCTATCAAGTGAGTAAAGTAAATTGGATGTTTTCGTCCATGAAAAATGTTTCCTTTTTCTTTGTTAATTTTCTGTCAATTCAGTATTAAACAGATACACACAGGCTTATCAGCAGAGCACCTGTATCAGTCACATATATCAAAGATTGCCATTTTCCAAGCTACAGCCGACCCAAAGTACCTGACTGCATATTTTCTCCACTACATCCAGAGACCCCATCACGTGGATATGACACTATAGTTTTAAGGAAAACGAGTGGTATGTTGTTATGGAAACTGCAATATTGTTTGTTGTGTTACATAGGCAGTGGCATAAACTATGTGAGTTACATTTTCTACATTTTACATTTTCAGATTTCTAGACCAATAACTAAAACCAATGTTGACATACTTTGAATGATCTAGGAATATCACATTATAGCACTTCCATTTTTCAGCTTTGGGCAATTTTTAATAAATATTGAAAGTTTAATGTATATTATTTTTTTATTCAAAGTTTCTATATATTTTTTTTTTGGGGTCAAATAGTAAATTAGATTTTTTTTGGGGGGGTCAAAACTCTCAAATTCGAATTGTGAATTATCCAAACTCAATTCAAATTTTAATTCAAATTCGAATTTCGAGATTTATCAAACCTATACCCTAGGAATAATTAGAATTGGACTATTTGCCAACTAAAACCTGCCGAGTTCATGTAAAAGTCAGTGGGAGAGGTCCAGTGACCCTTTTGTAGATGTTAATAGCCTTCTTGACATTCAAGTTTTTTTCAGAGAAAAAACTCAATTACTTAAGAATGTGAATCTTCACCCAGGACAAACGTAAAAAGAAAACCATTACTTTCAGCCCAAACTATAAGGTCCTAATACATAAAAATCCATATAGCGGGACTGCCGATTGATACATTTCATTTTTAAGAGATTGCAAGCTCTAATTAGCACGCCCCTCAGTATTGTGTTTAATTTTATGCATGATCTAAACACCCTTTCTACTACACAGCACTGCAGAATATTATGGTGCTTTACAAACATTTGTTAATATAATAGCAGTGTTTTCCTCATTTGTATTAGGGATGCACTGAATCCAGGATTTGGTTCGGGATTCTCCCAGAATTCGTCCTTTTTTAACTGGATTCGGATTCAGCCGAATTCTTGTGCATGGCCGAACCGAATCTGAATCATAATTTGCATATGTAAATTAGGCGTGGGAAGGCAAATCTCATGACTTTTTGTCACAAAACAAAGAAGTAAAAAATATTTTTCCCCACATTTCCTTTCCCTCCATCTGCAAATTAGGATTTGGATTTGGTTTGTTATTCGGCTGAATCTTTCATGAAGTATTGGATTCGGTGCATCCCTAATTTGTATGTAAACCTGCACTGCACTAGTAAGCCCCAATAAGGGTTAAATCAATCAGAAGTTGGGGTCTCATCAACAACTGCCCTGGGTGTGCAGTAAACCCCAGTAAGTGAGCTTAAGTTAAAGCATATTAAATAAAAAATAATTTCAGGTGTAAAGCTTAATTTACCTCCCAGGTTACATTATGCTTTGCATACAAGAGAAAGCTACAGTATGAGTGCTAGCAGTTGTGCCAAATGCAGTCATACAAATAGATGTACTGTATTTTGTATTAATTTGATGCATCAAGAGAATATAATAACATTCATCTCTCATCTAATGTAGTTGCTGAAGTCTAAGTGCAGTCACAACTCTGTAGCTCCTCCTACTGACCAGTTCAGGTCCAACCATAGCACTGGACAGAATTTTCTGGCAGTGGAAATTATGAGTGAGACTGGTATTGTTGAGGTGTTATACCAGGTGATGCTATTGCATGCTATGTAGTAACCTTACAATGATCTGTGACAGTAATTGCATATTATTTTTTATTTAGTTTCCCAAATCTAATTGAGAGCACAAGCAGATTTATTATCCAATGCCTCCAAAAACCATTGCTCCCAATCACTTTTACAAGTCAGAAGAAAAGCCTCTTCTGAGACAACTGTCTGTCTGCAAAGAAGTCTGATTAAATCCCAGTGGTCAACATCTTACAGCCGCAGCTTCCCAGGTATGATATATCCTCAGATCCAACGGAGAACATTTGTATCAATAGCAGTGTTGTCAATAGAGATACATTACTTGTTAACCATTATGTCCTATGGTTGCCTTGAAAGGAAGCTATTGTGGGATGATTCTAACCTTTCTTCATTGAGCTAGGCACTAAGTCTAGGCACATGGGACAACTGTTCTGCTCATGGGAAGCTATTTAATAGGGTGAATGCTCTGCTCAGCATATTTACTAAAATAAAGAAACTGATAGCATTTGTAGGTCCTTTAGTGACCTCTGGTGGATGTTTCATATTTTTCAGTCTTTGGTAACTTTAATCAGTCACCCAGGGATACATAGTCATTCATATACTTGCTACTCATCCTTAATTTTAGTTGCAAAGCCAGTAAGCACATGTAGCAAACAAAAAGCACTCGTGGTGTAATCGAATAAAATGTACTATGTTTCCCACAGGTCTAGTCATCTATAGCAGCCAATAAGTATGTAGCATACACTGGTCACTACTTTAAAAGCAAATATTCTATTGGTTACTATGGGTTACTGAACCTTAGCACTTTCTGGGTTTTTTTCATTACATATTTCATTAAATAAGGGTTAGTGTGTTTTAAATCCCGCAATTTCCATTCATATGAAGGGAACAGTATTTTTGGGTGCATTGTCATACGTTTGCCATCACCCTAAGATGTGCTGTCAGGGTTCTTCTTTCTGACTTCCACTGAAGTGCTCTTTTTACTTCAGTCCACTCCTTCTTTACTAAGTACTTCTGCCTCAGGCTGATAGGAACCATCTACTGTCAACAGAGCCAAAGTGGCCAATGCCTCGGATCCCCCCCTAAATAATAGCCAATAATTCTCCTGGGCCAGTAGAGATCACATCCCTCCGACATGGCATGCCTACACTAGGGCATGACTCACAGTAGGGACAGGATAAGCTGTTAATGCCTCTACTTATTTATATCATTTAGAGGCCCATTTATCAAAGGTCGAATTTGGAATTCATGTGAACTTTTTTAAATTCGAATATACTCACAATTTCAACTGGGATGTTATTTAAAAAAAATTTGAATGGCTAATATTCAATCTAATGGTTCCGACCTTCGAACCATTTGAATCGTATTCGATTAGTACGAATCACGTTTTTCTCCCGAAAAAAAAACTTGAATGTCAGGAAGGACCTATGCCGTTGACTTGTACATGAACTCAGCAGGTTTTAGGTGGCGGATATTCGAATTAGGACTGTTTCCATGGTCGAGTGGTGATAAATTTCAATTTCAAATTTACATTCTAATAAGGCGATTTAAAATAAAACGTGTGAAATTTGACACTTATTCACAATTTACTATTCGACCCTTGATAAATCTGCCCCTTAATCGTAACCACAATCGACATCAATGCGTCTAAATTTCGACACCTGAATGGAGTCAGCTTGTTATTCCTCCTAAAATGTTTACAGATATAAATCAACCTGAAGGTCTTCAAATGTTGTTTGACAGCTGTTGTTTCAATGTACTGGAAACTTACAACTAAACGGATACATGCTGAACATTAAGAAATCATCTTATATTCTCATGAGCTTTATAAAAGCACAAGGCTTTAGGCCTAAAGGTTTCTGAACATCTAGCTAAGCCTCATAGTCCTAACAATGTTCCTTTTACCGTACTTTGTCCAAAGTGATCATTGGTGTTAGAGAGAAAAGTCTTACTGAAAGTTTTCATGGCTATTGGAAGCCATATACAGTACATATTAACATACATGACTGATATTGTCTCTTACATTGCATTCCTAGCATCTAATAATGAAGCCCTGCATTTACATATATGTTGTTGCCTTTTGTTATTGAAAAGATTTGTCACTGTCTGTTTTTTAGATTATGGTGAAACAAAATGTTTGCATCCTAGTAGTTCTTGTGACCCAGGCAGTACTGGACAGTTGGATAGAAGTGTGAAATTGGTAAGAAAATGGTAAAATCGTGCATTTTTGCATTAACCTCACTATGTAGTACCTCAGATATGGGAAATGTAATTTAAATATTCTGTCTGCATAATTCCAATATAGAAGACTCCCATGATGCCTGAAACAAATGGATAAATAAAAATACAGCATACTTACGGAATGGGAACTTTAATTGATAAACATATGGGCAGGGCCGGGCCAAGGGGTAGGCAGGGTAGGCAACCGCCTAGGGCGCAATCACCCAAACCCCCTCTGGGGCTTGTTTTAGCCTATTTAAATTGTAAAGGTGCTACCTGGAATGTGACTTGGCGTCTTCCATGCTGACGCACTGTTGCGCATGTGCAGTAGGCTGTGGTGCGTGGCGCGTCCATACGTTGGGCTTGCTGTCACAGATACAGATCATGGTGGGCTTGGGACTGAGGAATTGGAAATATTGGTAGCTGCTGGGCTGGCACAGGTACAGAGGGGGCGTGGGCTTGGGCAGCAGTATGGCTGGGCTCATTGTTGGCTGCTGGCTCAGGTACAGATCATGGGAGGGCTTGGGCAGGCCTGCCACCTTGGGGAAAATATTGATGGCTGCTGGGCTTGCACAAGTAGAGGTGAGAGTGTGGGCTTGGGCAGTAGTATTGATGGATATAGCTGGGCTCATTGTTGGCTGCTGCCTTGGGGGCAATATTGATGGCTAATGGCTGCAGGGCTGGCACAGGTACAGGTGGGGCTTGGGCAGTATTGATGGATATGGGCTCATTGCCTGCTGGCACATGTACAGATGGGGGGCTTGGGGCAATATTGATGGCTAATGGCTGCTGGCACAGTTATGGTGGCAAGAACCATGGGGCAATATTGATCGATATCATATTGGCTGCTGACACAGGTACATAATGATAAGGTGGGAAATGCTAATGCAGGACGGCAGGGTCGAGGTTGGGGGCGGCGTTGATCTGAACTCTTGCCTAGGGTGCCAAACTACCTTGGCCCGGCCCTGCATATGGGTTACAAGACCTTCAATCTGTTAATTAAAGTTAGATAGTGTTGTTTTGTCTTTTATTATTATTATTACTATTAATAATAATAATAAATTATTATCATTATGTAATTTGGTAATGTGAATATTTTATATAAAATAACTACTTTTCTAGATCTTACAATCAGAACCTATAGAAGGAAGAGCCACCTGTTTTCAAGCGTCTGACAATCCCTCACCAAGGAAAGAAGTGTCGAACTTGCCACTCACGGGCCAAAATATACAAACTAGTTTAGAGGAAGAGAATGATTGTGGGATTCCATACCATTCTAAACATGACATGTCTCCAGCTTGTGATACCATGTCCAACTACTTTAGCACAAGAAGCCACTGTCTTGGAGAAGAACACAAAGCTTATTCAGCCAAAAATTGGCAGTTTAAAGAACCAGAGTTACGCAAAATCACAGATACTGACAAATCAGATGCTTTGTATTCAGCTAGTGCCTCAGGAAGGAGACTTGAAAATAAAATCAATATGCGATAATGAATTACATCCCAGTAAAGATGAAAATAAATATTCTGATCTAAAGAAATCATTGGCAGAAAGTGTTGCCAATGAGATGACTCAGAAAAGCCTTAATTGATGGTGCAACAAGCAAAGGGTATCACAAAAACCAGTTCCAGGAGAATTATGTGACAAAAAGGAGGCACAGCAAGGCCATAACTTACTTGAGCTGCAAAGCTCATTTTCCAGAACTAAAGCATACAGAGATTTTCATCAAAACTTCCCAAACAATGCAACGGATTTAAGAGTCAATTTGAATTCAGGGAAAAAACACAATTTTTTTGGCTTTCATTCTTTTTATTTCCACAATTGACAGAATGCAAATATTCCCTATGAAAAGCAAGGTTTCGCAAATTGACGTACATTAAAGTTTGATCTTCAAAAATAGATGTAATGTAAATGTATACTTTCTCATAATGTACTAGATTTCATCATTCATTATGGCGTAGCTGGAGTAGGTGGGTTGTTGTAGTGTTTACATGTTTCCTAATGTAACCACACTGCCAGTTTTCTTGTCATTTCACATATATACACACATGGGGGCAAATTTACTTATCTCCGAAGATGCGCCAGCATTGACTTTGCCAGGGCGCCGCTAATTCGCTAAAATCCGAAGTTGCGCTCAGGGAGGCGAAAGGTAGCGAAGTTGTACTAGTGTTACTTCGTCAATCAAAGCGAAGTTACGCTAGCGATGCCTAATTTGCATACAGCGCCAAGTTAAAGTACAATGGACGTATATGTAGCAGCAAATACATTACACTACACAAGCCTGAGAAAGCTTATGAAATAAAATAGAGTTGTTATTTTGCTGTATACATGTGTCCACTGTATAGTTTAGGTGCCATATGTTAAGAAATGTAAGGGGGAAGGAGGGTACCCATACCTATTCAGCCTATCGCCCTTAAAAAAGTAAAAGACGCCAGCGTTTTTTGGGACTTAGATAAAATTTCAGATTTTTTTGAAGCAAGCGATATCTACTCTATTGCACTTCGCCTGGTCTGAGGTGGCGAAGGCAAGTCTGGCGCAATAGGTAACGTTCAGTAAAATCCGCTAGTTAGTGAATTAGCGTAGTTACGTCCCTCAGCCAAAGCGCAACTTCGCCTGGTGTAAGGTACGAAGTAGCGCTAGAGTAGTCCACTGCGCTAGTGAATTTACGCCAGCACCTGTTAGTAAATCGGCGAAGTAATAAAATGACGTCACGCTAGCGATTTTGCGCTAGCTTTAGACGCTTCGCGGTTTACTGAATTTGCCTCATGGTGTGGGCTGGAAATACAGTCTTAAAAACTTGCATGAAACGTGTAATTTTTCTGAAAGTTACCACAAAATGCAGTCCAGGGCAGCAGTGAGTGAAACTGTTGGTACTGGTACGTGCATACTGGGCCATGCCTTCTGTATTTCTTCTGCTTAGACCCGGACATTTTCCAAAAGGCTCCAGACTGCTCGGACTGCAATGTTGACTGGTTTCGCATTAGGACATAAGGATTTGGGCAGGTGATACTGTGCTGAGCTCTACCACCCAAGATATAAGAATGCAATTCAACCACCCAAAGCAGTCAGACATATTGTAATAAAATATCAGATTTGATAAATGTGGTAATTCAGGAAAATGTTCTAAAAAGTGAGTTAAGTTTTGAAAAATGGGAAAAAATATTGAAATGATATAGAATGGTCAATTCTAAGCAACTTTTCAGCTATTTGCCATCTTCTAACTCTTTCCAGTTTTCAAATAGGGGGTCACTAACCCCATCTAAAAAACACATGCTCTGTAAGGCTACAGTTATTGCTATTTTTTATTAATCATCTTTATATTCAGGCCTCTCCTATTCATATTCCATTCTTCTATTCAAATCAATTCATGGTTGTTAGGGTATTTTGAACCCTAGCAACCAGATTGTAATTGCGAACTGTAAAGCTGCTGCATAAAAAGCTAAATAACTCAAAAATCACAAATAATACAAAATGAAAACCTATTGCAAATTGTCTCAGAGTATGACTCTCTACATCATACTAAGGGGCACATTTACTTAGGGTCGAATATTGAGGGTTAATTAAGTAAGAAGTAAGATCCTTCAACTTCGAATATCGAAGTCAAAGGATTTACCGCTATTCGTTCGTTTGAACGATCGCAGGATTCGAAGGATTTTAATCCATCAATCGAACGATTTTCCTTTGATCAAAAAAAAGCTAGGAAAGCCTATGGGGACCTTCCCTATAGGCTAACATTGGTGCTCGGTAGGTTTTAGGTGACGAAGTAGGTGGTCGAAGTTTTTTTAAAGAGACCGTACTTCGACTATCGAATGGTGGAATAGTCAAATGATTTTTAGTTCGAATCGTTCGATTCGAAGTCGTAGTCGCAGGTCGAAGTAGCCAATTCGATGGTCGAAGTAGCCAAAAAAAAACTTCGAAATTCGAAGTATTTTTTATTCTATTCCTTCACTCGAGCTAAGTAAATGTGCCCCTTAAAGTTAACTCAAAAATGAACAACCCCTTTAAACTAACACTGAACCTCAAAGTCTATTCTAGCATAGGTATTCCCCTGTACTAAGCACACCTGTGCACACAAATATGAAGGTATTGTACACCTTCCAGCTAAAATAAATCTTTAAGATTATGTATTAGAGAATAATTCTGCATTATTGCTTTATGTCTATGTTTCAGGAAAAAATGTATGTTACATTTTAAAATGGCTATCCTAAATGGCGATCCTGACACCATTGGACTGGCTTCCTTTGTAATATTCTGCCTCTGGTATGTCCTGATAGGACTCCCCAGTGTTGGTTCGTATTATAATAATTATAAAAATGAAAGCAGTTTTACACTCCTAATACCTTAATTCTATTTAATTGTGGCTAGCAGATAGACAAATGACTAATGCATGCAGTGATTCAGGGTTGTACTCAATTTTCTCACTCCTCTTTAAATTTCGAGCAACTTGTAGAAGAGTAGCAGGCAGTGGTGTAACTTGGGACTCATGGGTCCCACTGATGCTGGGGGCAGGATAAAGAAATGGGGATCTCATTCTATGCATTGCACTGATGAGCCTCAATAAGGGTTAAATCAGTCATAAGTTTGAATCTGATTAGCAACTTCCCTGGGTGTGCTGTAAAACACAGTGGGCGAAGTTTAGCCTAAAGGATATGCCATAAAATTTCATGTGTAAAAATCAATTTACCTCCCAGGATACATTATGCTTTGCATACAAGTGTATTATGACATTATATACTATAGAGAACTGCAGTATGAGCACTAGCAGAACTGCTGTTCTGGTCCCAGAGAAATGTTGCAGCAAAGGACAACCAGGCTGCTGCACAATTGTGCAATTTGCATAACTTACATATGAAGTTACATATAAACTTCAAATCTGGAAAAGGAGAAAAGGCACAGGATACCCAGCAGATAAGATAAGCTCTGTAGTATACAATGGGATTCAGCAGAACTTATTAGCTGCTTCTTTCTTCAATTTTCCCAGGGCAAACGCATGTGCAGTAGAATGAAATAGCTGGCTTTTAGTTAAAGTTCGGCTTTCGTGCAAGCGAAGCCGCACGAAACAAGAAGAAGACAGAAGAGGATCGCTGCATGGTGCTCGCTAGAATAACCCCGTGCCGGTGCAATTTTCTGCTGATAGGAGCACGGCCCGGGCTTTCAGGTAAGTAAATAAATTCACTTGTAGGTGCCTAACATTTGGCACCCCAAGTGTGAAATGCTTCCCCTTTAATCTTTCAATATACATGACTGGAAGTGTGCACATCAGAAAATCATTGGGACTTCTCCATATGCAACCTCGACAGGTCTGGGATTCCGGATTTTCTGATTCGGCTTTTCCATCCTGGGGGTTTAATAAATTCCGAAAAATTTCATTACCTCTTGCGCCAGACTTGCCTTCGCCACCTCAGACCAGGCGAAGTGCAATAGAGTAGATAGGGATTGCTTCAAAAAAGTGGCTCCATTAGGTCAACAAGCATCAGTGTGGCTCCATGAATTCAAAGTTGGTTACAGTGCAAGCCTACCCTTGTTTGAATTACTAGTGTGGATCGGATTTTCACTGCACCGTCTTGTCTAAATCATGGGAGAGGCAGGGTTAGTGCCATTAATGCACAGGTTTGGGAGCAGGGGAAGGGCTACAGGTTGGTTACAGAGAGCCTTTTCCCTATAATTCCTGCTCCCGGACAGCTAGGCCTCTTTTCTTTCTTTCTCTCTATCCATTCAGTTTCATCTATCTATTCATTAAAAGCCAAAACCCTCTAAATGTAAAAGCTTTGCAAAAATGTACCTCTCTGTCTGCCAGAATAATCCAAAAGACTGACTCATATTGAAATAAAGCTAACATTTCTTTAATAAACTTTGTAACTGTAAATGTTCCCTATTGATAAAGTTATTGCAAATGGACAATTATTTTATTACAAAACTACAATAAACTCTAGACCATAAACACATATTTTTATACTGTACTAATATATATTTGTTTTTTTGGATTACCTTTGTTAGGTTTACTTCCATCATTTTCTCCAACTAGTAGTACTGGCAACCAGCTGTCCAAAGGTGTATGCGTTTTTGTTTAATACAGAGGCTAAAGCTTGTATCCCTTAAAGGAGAAGGAAAGCTCCAAGACAGTTTATTACCAACAGATTAGCCACAATAGTGCAAGCTAGAACGCTATATAAACAGCTCTAGACACTGACTGTTTGTTTAGGATAGAAGCTGCCATATAATCTTGGTGTGACATCACTTCCTGCCTGAGTCTCTCCCTGCTCACATACAGCTCTGAGTTCAGATTATAGCAGGGATGGGAGGAGGGAGGGGGAGAGGAGCAAACTGAGCATGCTCAAGCCCTGCCCCTTGAGGTTTATGCTGAAAACAGGAAGTCTGATACAGAAGCCCATGTGTATACAATAGAAGGAAAGAAATGCTGTGTTTCTTTTGACAGAGGACTCAGAGCAGCATTACTTTGAGAGTTTACTGGTTTATTTATATAGACCTTTCTAATAAAGCTTACTTAATTTTAGCCTTTCCTTTAACCCTTTAACCGCCAAGCACGTACGGCGTACGTGCTGGCGGTTCAGGGCTCAGGCTGCCAAGAACGTACCATGTACGTTCTCCTGCAGCTGAGCCCTACTCTCTGCATCGGCGGCTTTTGCCGCCTCCGCAGAGTGTCAGAAGGGTTGACAGCCCCCTGGGCAACAAGGCTGGGGGCTGTCGAGTCGGATCTGCGACACGATTGTCGCAGATCCGACTTCAAAGTCGCAAATGCGCTGGAAAAAGCGCTGCTGCGTCATACTCACCTCTTCCTTCCTGAACAGCCGCCCACACACTTCCTGCTGCGCAGTAACTCTGCAGACACGCTGTTCTGGCTGCCTCCATCTGTTCCAGCGATCCTCCTGCTACAAAAACGGTAAGTGCACGTTTTTTTACCGACTTACCTGCATTTACACATACCTACAGTACATTTATACACTTACACAAACATTTTAGTAAAAATTTGTATTTTTTATTTTTTATTTTTTTATTTTAGCACACTTGGTCAATTTTGTACACTTATTTACACTTAATTACATGTATTTGCACACTTAGACAACTTTTATTAGTGCACAAATATGTATACACAAAAACTCACAAACAGGTTTTTTTTTTTTTTTTTTTACTTATTCATTGTACTGTTTGTTTTGCCTAAAAACATGTTATTTTGACAGCGTGACTATTGGATAATCGATTTCGGCCACTAATTACGCTGTCGGATCAATTATTTTGTTATTTCATTGATTTACGCTATTTTTGTGGTTTTATTGCAATTCTATCCCTGCATTATTGTTCCTTTTGAATCTTTAGTATTGTTTTGCTGTTTGGTGCTTTGGTATAGAAAGATTTATTTTACTTAGTTTGATTCGCCAGAATATATGCTTTCCAAAAATATATAGTTTTCTGGGAGTCTTTTTACATTTTGTGGGTCATACGGCACATAACGCACAGTTGGGGCTCTCTTTTCTGCAGCTTAGTTGGCCAGCGTGAAAATTCATATGCATGTTTTTCATTTGGGGTCCGTACACGCCACATACTTTGGAAAATCTTTGCATATTGGGCATCAAACTATTCAGTAGACCTCTGACGTCCATATTTAGGGTGATTTCTCTTTATACGTAAAACATTGTGTGTGATAAATGTGGCAAACTGCAACAATTTTAGGCGATTTTCAGAAATGTTGTAAAAACCTCTACGTTTAGAAAAGCTTTGCAGTTTGGTAGTTTGGTGTAGAAAGACGTCTTTATCTTTGGTGGATTCGTCAGAATGTGTACTTTCCAAAAACATATGGTTTTCGGGGGTTTTTGCTGTTAGGAGGGTCTTGAGGCACATAATATGAAGTCAATGGTCTATGTTCACAGAAGGCGAATCGGCAGCGGAGTAAATCATATGCACTATTTTCATTTGGGGTCCGCATATGCCAGCTGCCTTGGTATATCAATGCATATTGGGCATCAAACTGTTCAGTAGACCCTTGGCATCAATATTTATGGTGTTTTACAATTGTATGCAAAAAATTGGGTGAAATAAATGCGGCCAATTGCAATATTTTTAGGCAATTTCAAAAATGTAAAAACTGTTGCTTTTATCGCCAAATTTAGGAAAGGCTTGCGACTTGGTACTTTGGAGTACAAAGACATGCATACCCAATTTGGATTCGCGGGAATGTGTACTTTCCGAAAATATATAGTTTTCTGGGGTGAATGTGCATTTTTCTACCTTTGCTCCCCCCAAAACTATGTTTATGTGTTGATTTTGCAGTACCTAAAGTGACAGACCATATGGGGGTCTTCCTTTTGGGGGTCCTATATGCCACGTGCTTGGGTACACTATACATATTGGGCATCAAACTGTTCAGAGGACCCTAGGCTTTCATATTTGGGGTGATTTCTCTTGATACCTAATAGTATGTGGGTAATACGATGCTGCAGGTTAGAAATTTTGAGGTGACTTTTGGAAATGTCACCAAAATCACCAAATTTGGGAATGGTTTGCGGCTTGGTACTTTGGAATACAAAGACATGCATACTCAATTTAGATTCGTGGGAATGTGTACTTTCCGAAAATATATGGTTTTCTGGGGTGAACTTACTTTTTTCTACATTTGCCCCCCTCAAAACAATGTAAATGTGTTGATTTTGCAGTATCTGAAATGACAGACCATATGGGGTTCTTCATTTTGGGGCCCCTGTATGCCACGTGCTTGGGTACACCTATACATATTGGGTATCAAACTGTTCAGAGGACCCTAAGCTTTCATATTTGGGGTGATTTCTCTTGATACCTAAAAGTATGTGGGTAATACGATGCTGCAGGGTAGATATTTTGAAGTCATTTTTGGAAATGTCCCCAAAATCACCAAATTTAGGAATGGTTTGCGGCTTGGTACTTTGGAGTACAAAGACATGCATACCCAATTTAGATCCGTGGGAATGTGTACTTTCCGAAAATATATGGTTTTCTGGGGTGAACTTACTTTTTTCTACATTTGCCCCCCTCAAAACAATGTAAATGTGTTGATTTTGCAGTACCTGAAATGACAGACCATATGGGGGTCTTCGTTTTGGGGCCCCTATACGCCACGTGCTTGGGTACACCTATACATATTGGGCATCAAACTGTTCAGAGGACCCCAGGCTTTCATATTTGGGGTGATTTGTCTTGATACCTAAACGTATGTGGGTAATACGATGCTGCGGGGTCGAAATTTTGAAGTCATTTTTGTAAATGTCCCCAAAATCACCAAATTTAGGAATGGTTTGCGGCTTGGTACTTTGGAGTACAAAGACATGCATACCCAAATTAGATCCGTGGGAATGTGTACTTTCCGAAAATATATGGTTTTCTTGGGTGAACTTATTTTTTTCTACATTTGCCCCCCTCAAAACAATGTAAATGTGTTGATTTTGCAGTACCTGAAATGACAGACCATATGGGGGTCTTCCTTTTGGGGCCCCTATACGCCACGTGCTTGGGTACACCTATACATATTGGGCATCAAACTGTTCAGAGGACCCCAGGCTTTCATATTTGGGGTGATTTGTCTTGATACCTAAAAGTATGTGGGTAATACGATGCTGCAGGGTCGAAATTTTGAAGTCATTTTTGGAAATGTCCCCAAAATCACCAAATTTAGGAATGGTTTGCGGCTTGGTGCTTTGTAGTAGAAAGACATGCATACCCAATTTAGATTTGTGGGAATGTGTACTTTCCGAAAATATATGGTTTTCTGGGGTGAACTTACTTTTTTCTACCTTTGCCCCCCCCCCAAAACGATGTAAATGTGTTGATTTTGCAGTACCTGAAATGACAGAACATACAAGGGGGGGTCTTCATTTTAGGGCCCCTATATGCCACGTGCTTGGGTACACCTATACATATTGGGCATCAAACTGTTCAGAGGACCCTAGGCTTTCATATTTGGGGTGATTTCTCTTGATACCTAAAAGTATGTGGGTAATACGATGCTGCAGAGTAGATATTTTGAGGTGATTTTTGGAAATGTCACCAAAATCACCAAATTTAGGAATGGTTTGCGGCTTGGTACTTTGGCGTAGAAAGACATGCATACCCAATTTGGATTCGTTGGAATGTGTATTTTCCGAAAATATTTGGTTTTCTGGGGTGAACTTACTGTTTTCTACTTTTGTCCCCCCCCAAAACGATGTAAATGTGTTGATTTTGCAGTACCTGACATGACAGACTATATGGGGGTCTTCCTTTTGGGGCCCCTGTATGCCACGTGCTTGGGTACACCTATACATATCGGGCATCAAACTGTTCAGAGGACCCTAGGCTTTCATATTTGGGGTGATTTCTCTGGATACCTAAAAGTATGTGGGTAATACGATGCTGCAGGGTAGATATTTTGAGGTGATTTTTGGAAATGTCACCAAAATCACCAAATTTAGGAATGATTTGCGGCTTGGTACTTTGGCGTAGAAAGACATGCATACCCAATTTGAATTTGTGGGAATGTGTACTTTCCGAAAATATATGGTTTTCTGGGGTGAACTTACTGTTTTCTACTTTTGCCCCCCCAAAACAATGTAAATGTGTTGATTTTGCAGTACCTGAAATGTCAGACTATATGGGGGTCTTCCTTTTAGGGCCCCTTTATGCCACATGCTTGGGTACACCTATACATATTGGGCATCAAACTGTTCAGAGGACCCTAGGCTTTCATATTTGGGGTGATTTGTCTTGATACCTAAAAGTATGTGGGTAATACGATGCTGCAGGTTAGATATTTTGAGGTGATTTTTGGAAATGTCACCTAAATCACCAAATTTAGGAATGATTTGCGGCTTGGTACTTTGGCGTAGGAAGACATGCATACCCAATTTGGATTCGTTGGAATGTGTACTTTCCGAAAATATATGGTTTTCTGGGGTGAACTTACTGTTTTCTACTTTTGCCCCCCCCAAAACGATGTAAATGTGTTGATTTTGCAGTACCTGAAATGACAGACTATATGGGGGTCTTGCTTTTGGGGCCCCTGTATGCCACGTGCTTGGGTACACCTATACATATCGGGCATCAAACTGTTCAGAGGACCCTAGGCTTTCATATTTGGGGTGATTTGTCTTGATACCTAAAAGTATGTGGGTAATACGATGCTGCAGGGTATATATTTTGAAGTGATTTTTGGAAATGTCACCTAAATCACCAAATTTAGGAATGATTTGCGGCTTGGTACTTTGGCGTAGAAAGACATGCATACCCAATTTGAATTCGTGGGAATGTGTACTTTCCGAAAATATATGGTTTTCTGGAGTGAACTTACTGTTTTCTACTTTTGCCCCCCCAAAACAATGTAAATGTGTTGATTTTGCAGTACCTGAAATGTCAGACTATATGGGGGTCTTCCTTTTAGGGCCCCTATATGCCACATGCTTGGGTACGCCTATACATATTGGGCATCAAACTGTTCAGAGGACCCTAGGCTTTCATATTTGGGGTGATTTGTCTTGATACCTAAAAGTATGTGGGTAATACGATGCTGCAGGGTAGATATTTTGAGGTGATTTTTGGAAATGTCACCTAAATCACCAAATTTAGGAATGATTTGCGGCTTGGTACTTTGGCGTAGAAAGACATGCATACCCAATTTGGATTCGTTGGAATGTGTACTTTCCGAAAATATATGGTTTTCTGGGGTGAACTTACTGTTTTCTACTTTTGTCCCCCCCAAAACGATGTAAATGTGTTGATTTTGCAGTACCTGAAATGACAGACTATATGGGGGTCTTCCTTTTGGGGCCCCTGTATGCCACTTGCTTGGGTACACCTATACATATCGGGCATCAAACTGTTCAGAGGACCCTAGGCTTTCATATTTGGGTTGATTTCTCTTGATACCTAAAAGTATGTGGGTAATACGATGCTGCAGGGTAGATATTTAGAGGTGATTTTTGGAAATGTCACCAAAATCACCAGATTTAGGAATGATTTGCGGCTTGGTACTTTGGCGTAGAAAGACATGCATACCCAATTTGGATTCGTGGGAATGTGTACTTTCCGAAAATATATGGTTTTCTGGGGTGAACTTACTGTTTTCTACTTTTGCCCCCCCAAAACAATGTAAATGTGTTGATTTTGCAGTACCTGGAATGTCAAGACTATATGGGGGTCTTCTTTTTAGGGCCCCTATATGCCACGTGCTTGGGTACACCTATACATATTGGGCATCAAACTGTTCAGAGGACCCTAGGCTTTCATATTTGGGGTGATTTCTCTTGATACCTAAAAGTATGTGGGTAATACGAGGCTGCAGGGTAGATATTTTGAGGTGATTTTTGGAAATGTCACCAAAATCACCAAATTTAGGAATGATTTGCGGCTTGGTACTTTGGCGTAGAAAGACATGCATACCCAATTTGGATTCGTGGGAATGTGTACTTTCCGAAAATATATGGTTTTCTGGGGTGAACTTACTGTTTTCTACTTTTGCCCCCCCAAAACGATGTAAATGTGTTGATTTTGCAGTACCTCAAATGACAGACCATATGGGAGTCTTCCTTTTGGGGCCCCTATATGCCACGTGTGGGTACACCTATATATATTGGGCATCAAACTGTTCAGAGGACCCTAGGCTTTCATATTTAGGGTGATTTCTCTTGATACCTAAAAGTATGTGGGAAATACGATGCTGCAGGGTAGACATTTTTAAGTGATTTTTGGAAATGTCACCAAAATCACCAAATTTAGGAATGATTTGCGGCTTGGTACTTTGGAGTACAAAGACATGCATACCCAATTTAGATTCGTGGCAATGTGTACTTTCCGAAAATATATGGTTTTCTGGGGTGAACTTACTTTTTTCTACATTTGCCCCCCTCAAAACGATGTAAATGTGTTGATTTTGAAGTATCTGAAATGACAGACCATTTGGGGGTCTTCCTTTTCAGGCCCCTATATGCCACTTGCTTGGGTACACCTATACATATTGGGCATCAAACTGTTCAGAGGACCCTAGGCTTTCATATTTGGGGTGATTTCTCTTGATACCTAAAAGTATGTGGGTAATACGATGCTGCAGGGTAGAAATTTTTAGGTGATTTTTGGAAATGTCGCCAAAATCACCAAATTTAGGAATGGTTTGCCGCTTGGTACTTTGGTGTAGAAAGACATGCATACCCAATTTGGATTCAGGGGAATGTGTACTTTCCGAAAATATATAGTTTTCTGGGGTGAACGTACTTTTTTCTACCTTTGCCGCCCCCCAAAACGATGTAAATGTGTTGATTTTGCAGTATCTGAAATGACAGAACAAACGGGTGGTCTTCCTTTTGGGGCCTCCTATGCCACATGCTTGGGTACATCTATTCATATTGGGCATCAAACTGTTCAGTGGACCCAGGATTTTATATTTGGGGTGTTTTACATTGATACCTAATGATGTGTGGGAGATATGTTGCTGTAGAGTGGAAGCTTTGAGGTCATTTTTCAAAAAATTCACCAATTTCTATAAAACATTATAACTTTAGGAAACAATTGCAACTTGGTGGTTTGGAGTACAAAGATATTTCTACCCATTTTTGATTCACCAGAATCTGTTCTTTCTAGTAATGGGTAGTTTTCTAGGGTAAACCTACTGTTAGCGGAATGTTTGGCCTTGAAATCAAAAGTATGCCGTTTGGGGAGTGTTGCTTTGGAAATTTGGTTGTGTACTGCTTGTAGATTTTGAGCTATACAAGTGAGAAATCTCCATAAAACTATATATATTTGGTATTGTCGCGTTCAGGAGACATAGACCTTTCTAAATCGGCTGTGTTCTCGTACATAAAATGAATGATGTTTCTGATATATGTGATTGTTCTTCGTGCAACATGATTTTTTTCATTTTATTTGACACTTAGAATCCAATATTTTTTTAGAGAAGTAGAATTACACCAAATTCTTGCATATTGTGAAAGTTCAGGTTGTCCTGAAGAAAACAATATATTGTTTTCCTGGGTTAACTAAAAGACCACCCCAGGAAAGGCCCTTAAAGTGAAAGAGTGCAAAATATCTAAAAACTGCTTGGCAGTAGATGTTCGCATCTAGGACAAAACGGCTGGCAGGGAAAGGGTTAACAGGACTCTCTCATTGAACCCTTACAAGCCTCTTTATACTACTTACTGTACATATACATGTTCTAATTACCCAGAATTCAGCAGTTCTTCATGCATACAGCCTTACATTTATTTAAAAACATGGCTACTGGTTTAATTGTTTCAATTGTTTATTTTATTTACAACTCAAGTGCAAATGCATCTTTTTTAATATTTTGTATTGTAATGTGACTAATGATATTATATTGCTGCACACAGAATGTATACACATGTCAGGACGTCGAGATTAGAGAACTTTACAGAGACGGCTTTGAACGTGAAGGTATAAGATGTAAGTCGATACACAGCAGGGTGAGAATAGTATGGTGAGAATGTTTAATGTTGGTTTCTGTTCAGTAAGATTCTCGCTCTAGTAATGGGAAATCTTCCGACTGGAGTATCTTCAGCTCACACAGGTTTCTGGTTAGATCTGCATTTTTTTCTTATAACTGTAGCTCAAACTCTGTAGCCTGTACTCAAAGCACAAATGGAAAGAAACCCAAATTAAATTTAATAAGAGATTTAACAGGTTTTGAGAATATTTGTGGGATGAATAAATATATACAACATTAAGGGGGTAATTTATCAAGGTATTTAGTATTTCTAACAAATAAATTCCGATCAACTCCTACTGCCCAAATGGACCTTATTTATCATTAAAAAAGAAAAAAAATTGGGTCGGGCAAAAATCCAATGACTTCTGAGCTTTGCCTGAAAAGTATGATTTTTTTGTACTGATAACTGTTAATCAGGCGGAGGTAAGTGGTAGCTATCCAAATGTTGTTGATATTGAAATTCCATCAAATTCCCACTGGGAGATGTTGGATATTGTTGAGCAACAATATGTGGAGGGTGACCATTAGCCCATTCCTGATGCAGAAAATGACAATAAAAAATCAGTGCTAGCAAATGTCTCTTCTACATATAGTAAATATGTGCTAGACCTTATTTTGCAATATTGGCAATGGGAAATCACTATGGTCACGGATGAAGAGAGAATGTGCCAGTGGACAATAGATTGGGACAAACACTTTAATACATGTTCTTACTCTCTTACCAAGAAACACTGGGTTTTAAACCCTGATGACTTATTAATAATTGTCTCCTAGAAAACATTAAGAAAAGTTTGGTTGATATGCAGGAAAACAATATTCGGCCAATTTTGTAGCTCATAGCCCACCTCCCAGTAATGTAAGGGGTTGTTATTCTGCAGTAGGTCTGCATCATTCAAACTTGGTAAATCCAATTTGTTTACATGACATTGTGGAATCACTTGCACATTTTCCACATCAACAGCACCCCTAGCATTTCAGCCATTGGACATTTAATAGATACGGGAGGTAAATTGTATATCATTTTTATCAATGTTCAACCAGGGTTTTCCAGAGATTTAAGCTTCAATTGTTTAGATCTAACTGGGCATTGGATAATTTGACTGAATCAATAAATATTGATTTGGAAAGTTAGATTAAATCGAAAAATATTGGTTCATTTATGGTTGTCTTCATCTTCAGGATTCATTTCCCTAGAGAAGCCAATATAATAAGTGGTCCAATCCAGTACAAGGCTGTGGACAATGATCTGTTTCTTTATAAAGGATTTTTTACCCTAATAATTTGATACATTTAGACATGGGTCATATGCATTGAATTAAATTTTTTTATTAACACTGATCACAAATTGATTCAGAACAAATTGTTCTGAATTGTTCTAGTGTCATTGGATTCATTGTTTGGGATCAATAAGAATCATTGTGGATCAATAACAATATCAATTAAATAGGCAGCACATAGTTACTTTTCATAAACCCTTGGCAGAAAGGCCACTATCAGCTGATATGTTGATAATAGATAGTTTGGTGATCTCAAATATGTGCATACGTTATATATATATAATTAGTGCATATAAATGCACTTTTTAGAATAATAACAAAACAATAACAAAAATATGATTTACTCCTTATTAAAATATAAGTAACAATGCACTAGACTTTATCACTGCTAAATGTGCATGTTGTATTGGTATCATTGCATGGAATGAATTAGTATATGTGAAGATTTTAGTTATCAGTTACTGTACCTGTCATCTTCAGGGTTTTTTACGTCTTGTAGATAAGGCTTCATTCCATATTGTAATCTTTGTTGTGGTGTTTCTCTTCCAAACCTCTGCGGTAGATTGGCAAGAGACTGTGTGTAACGTCCACCTTGACTTGATCTGCCAAACCTCTGAGGCAAATTGGCTAAAGACTGTATATTAGCCCTGGCAGGAACATATCTTCCAAATCGCTGAGGTAGGTTTGGGATGCTTCTTGCTATATTGTCTTCAGAACCTCTTCCAAATCGCAGAGGTAGATTAGCGGCAGGTTTATTACCCCTCTCTTCTAAAACTAGCCTCTCACTCTGTAGTGGTAGATTGTTATACTTGTGTGCTAAAAGGGAACCTATTTCATTTTGGATATTTGACTTCCAATATTGGAGTTCCTCAGAGTTAATTGTTCTTTGATTTCGGATATCATCTGTGGGCTGTAAAATAAAATTAACAATATTGCCATTAATTGTTTTTAGCAAAGATAATATAATATAAATTTTATTTTGGTTAGTATTCCAAACCTTAAACCTAAGCTGTTATTGCAAATATTTTCTTCATCAGGGAAAAAATTTGGTCAATTTTGTATTCAACTAATTGACAGAATACTGTGTGAAGTGGCAATAGTGTTGGCCCATCGGTTATAGTGAGTGTGCCCCAATTTAAAGCTGTTGAACAGCTTTAGACAATCAAGGCTAAAGGGAAAGTAAAAAATTATGAATTTAATAGCTAGGAAACAGGCATTTTAAGCATATAAACTTGAGGATGAAAATGTTCTTCTGCAATTTGACTTTTCATAAGTAGAAAACAATTTTTACTCCTATTTGCATGTGAAAAATTAATTGAAATCTGATAAATCTGAACCTATGACTTAATTCTATCTGCCTTCCAAGACTTTTTTTTTTTTTTTTTTTTATAAATTCTTTATTTTCCATTAGCACAGCCATATATCACCGCCATCACATACTCGTACATATATGTTCAATTACATCATATACCCTTACTGTGGCAGATCAAAATACGCAGAAAAGTACAGCTCAGTGTTTTGTGCCTGAGTAACAAGATCAGAAACAGAAAAATATAAGAACAAAAGAAAACAAAAGGATTATGCCATAAGTGTAACAATATATGGTTCTGCATCTTTTTGCATGAAAAAGAAAAAACAAAAGAGTCACTGGCGAGCATAGGAGACAAAGAAGAACAGATCTATATAATGTAATAAGGCATAGAGGAGGAGGCCCGCTGGGGTCTCAGTGAAGCCCCCACCAATAATAATTAGAGTGATACATAGGCATTAATACTGAAATCGAAACCCGTCTATTTGAGAAGAGCCGCACATTCCGATGATTCCAAGACTTTTTTTTAACTCTGTTATCCCTGTCTTCAAACCCAGGAAGAGCTGATATATTTAAATATATATTTAAATAAATCTATGGTTTACAAGAATATTTCATATTAATTTAAGGAGGTTATTTATTAAAGTCTGAATGCAAAAAGCTCGAAACATTTTTTTATTTTTTACTTTAGAATCTGAATTTTTAGTGGGAAAAAAAATGAATTTTTCATAAATTAATAAAGCCCAATTCTGCAAAAAATCCGAAACCGAAAATCCGGCATCTTGATTTGCCCAGGTTGTATATAAGTCAATGGAGGGGGTCCCTATCCTATTTGGAAGTTTCTGTGGTCTGCACTGGAATTATCCCGAAAATCTGACTATTACTGGATTTCTGGTCTGAAATTCTAATAATTCAGACGTTTTGAGGAAAAGACCTGAAAAAATCGAGCAATTAGGGAAAAAATCATATTTTTGCTTGATTCTCAACGAAATAAAACATTAAACACATCTGAAACATATGAAATGAAAGATTAAGCAGAGCTTTGCACATGGAAGCCTTGAAGCCCATTAACTTGATATATTTATATATTCTATTAAAGATAATGTAGTGAACAAAGTTATAAAGAGTAATATAGCAGAGAGGCAGAATAAACCAAACAATGGTCAACACAGAATTTGATGCAAATTAAAAGTACAAAACATCAAGTAATGATTTGAGTTGCATTTTAGCGTTGCACCTTTTTTAATCCAAAAAAAGGAGTTGTCTTCTCACCTCTAGTAAGTCATCATCTTGGTTTTCCAGACTATTTCCAGTGTTCTCTGCAGAACAGATAGAGGATATAAAAAAGATGGCGTAAGAGCTCAGGTAAAACAGGATAACCTTACTGGCAGATATCATCTCCATGTTCTTGTAATGGTCAGCTGAATGTGCCTCAGATACTTTCTGACTACCTTATATATAGAGTAAGGGCACAAACTATGAATATGACATGATGACTGTCCATTAATTAATGTTAATTAACGGTACAAATTCAAAGTAGAGAAAAAGGAATGTGGAGAATTTGATTGCAGAGAGCTCTTCAGTATCACCCCTGCTTGTAAACATATTGATTTTTTTTGGAAACAAATATTTTCCATGTAATTATTGACCAATTAATTAGGCTACAGTGGAGGCTATAACAATTGAGACTTACGCAAACGATGTTCAATTAGTACATGCTTCTTTTGTTTCTTTACAACTATTCAGTGTTAAGGGCTGGAAATGGTTTTCATTCATTTAAAAGGTCTTGAACAAATGATATGAGGTCTTTTGAGGAGCTACTGTTCCTGTTCTTCCCATTTCTTCATGTCTATGCACCATGGATTTAACCATTTGGAGAACTGTATTACAGTCTAATGGTCTTCTTCCCTTTTATATAGCTTTCTTTTAACAAAGAGGTTGTCAAATCTCATAGTTGATATACATTCCAATCTTTTGGTTTTTACATTTGTAAAAAGGCTTTCAATCTACCATATTCACAGGGGCAACAAAGCAACTAGGAAGGACTGAAGGCACCTGATTCATTTTTTTTCTCACTTGCAGTTTTTTTTAGAAAAAAATCTGGGAATTCTCTAGAATTCTCAGGGGTTGTTAAGAATGTTAAGAAGTTGATTTACCAGTAAAGTCAATGTAGCCATAGTCCTAACTCTAGTAGTGCAAGAAATTTTTTTGAGGTGCTTTCACGCCTAGATTTTGCTGAAAGTCTCCTATTGGGTCCAAGGGCACTTCGCCAATGAGGCAAGTTGAGGCTGTCGCCTAAGGCGGCAGCACCCCACTAGGTACCAGGGGCGCCAAAAACGCCATTCCTGGTACTTTAAGAGCCGAATTTCCTGTTTTCAAACTGGAAATTTGGCTCTTCTAGCGCAGAGAGCGCAGTTAGGCTCTCTGCGCTAGCATACTAGCCCTCCCTGCCACCATCGTGGACCCCCTCAGGTGCAAAAAGGTAATCACACGGGGGAAGGGCGCAGCAGAAACTGATTGGGTCTATAGGCTTAAAGCTATATTCACTTGCCCCCTGCCACAATCTGGTTCGGGTTACCAATGCATCACCACAACAGTCAAATCTGAATGTATTGCTAATCTGACATTACACAAACAGACAAAGGCGTAACTACAATTTACATGGCACACCCTGCAAAATAATCTTCATGGGGGCTCATTGAGAACCCTTAAAGAGGAACTATCAATAAAATGAAAATTTAATATAAGCTTCAGCATATTGAAATAAGAATCTTTCTAAATATAAACAATGAAATATTCTGTAAGTTTCTGAAATAATCAAGTTTATGTTCACTATTCCTCTCTCAGCATCTGTTTCTCTTCATTCTGTCTTCTTGCAGGAGTTGGGTGTTAGATGAATGATCCAATATATTTTATAGGGGGGCTTCTTTTGCCTAGAAGATGGATTAGAGCTCACTCTATTAAAATCACCAGAAATACTGTCTCTCTACATGCAGAATTTGTGCAAAAGGAAGTTACTTTGTTTATACTGGAATCAGTTATTTGAATAAGCTCTAATTCATCTTCATCTGGAAAGAAAGCCCCCCTATAAGATATATTGCATCTAACTGTCAATGATTATCTGACACCCATCTTCTGCATGAAGAGAGAATGAAGAGAAACAGATGCTGAGAGAGGGATAGTGACTATAAACTTGATTATTATATGCAGAATATTTAATATCATATTGCAGGGCCCCTAAAGCTGTAATTCTTTTTGTCTTTAGCAAGAACAGGCTATATGGCTGATATAAACAGAAATTCAGAAAAAATACAAAAAAATTAAGGGCAAGAATATCTGTGGAGCTGGGTTAAATCTTTCTTATATTTTAAATAGTAGCCAGGTCTGGATGAAGAAACTATGGTTGTAGCAGCACTAGGTTATTACTGTTTGGTTTATATAAATCTTGATTTATGATGTATTGCAATTTTTTTGTTTCACTCTTCTAGTCATAGGCTGAGGGCTTTCCTCAAAAAGCTTGGGGAACCCTGGAACTACTACCAGGTTCAAGCTGGAGATAGTTCCCCAGTCTCATTTCATGCGATTCATCAGAGCAGACTTAATGACGCATGTGTTCACTATCAGCATGTTCATACATACAGTACATCTGTAAACAGTGTCAATGTGCATTCAATTTATTGTTAATTTTAGTGCTTTGTACTTGCACTGGCATTCTTTAATGGGCTCTTTAGTATCATAATTCCTTTACCATAAAAAGCCAGCAGGTGGGGTTACCTAGTGGTTTGTTGGGCAGTAGTCTGATGTTACTGGGTGTATGGAAGGCCAGTAGTGATGGGCGATTTTGAATAAATTTTGGGAGATTTTGAATGAATTTGTGAAACGGTGAAAAATTCGCCAAATGTCTATGGGCAACATTTTTTTTTTTAAACACAACAATTTTTTTACCCATTGAAGTCCATGGGTGTCTTTTTTTTTGGCGAAACCTTGCAAAAAAACGTTGTTTTTTTAACACGGAAATTAGTCTCTGCTAGTGCAGGGAGCGAGCGCAATAGCGCTATCTGCACTAGCGATGCACCCCCCCGGACCTGCTCCGAAGTTAAAAGTTAAAAGCACAGAAAGGGAGGGGGGCGGCAGCAGCCCCTGAAATGTCGCTGCAAAAAACTGTGCTAAAATACACTTTAGTTTTTTCCTAAAACCTCAACAGGAAACCTTTGATTTAATGTGGTCAGTTAACAATGAAAGAATCATCTGCTTCTAAGTAAAAACTTTATAAACGCACAAAAACTAACAAATCAGCCACTAACAAATAGCTAGTTTTAACCAACCCCCATCCGACCCTAACCGCCCTCCTTGAACTTGTGCCCGTCCGCGACTTCCGGGTTCCTTTTATAGACCCGCCCCAACGATGATGTCACAAAAAGGGGCAGGGCAATAACGCACACAAATATAAAAAAAAAGGAAGTTAGAAGCCAGCAGAGCGGAAGTATAAGGTGGCAGGTGGGGGAAGCAGGAAGAAGAGCTCAACCAGGATCTGCCCGCCACCGAAAACCGGAGGTGCAAGGTTGGCCCGAACCCGCCCGGGTCCTGCGGGTATCGGAACAGCCCGCACATCACTAATTACATCGTATTAAAAGATGTTTGTTGTCAAATAACACTGTGAACAAAATTAGACTTATCAGTCAATATTTATCAGCCAAAATAAAAAAACTGAATCTTTGTCCAGTTTTCCTATCAAGCAGGGTCGGACTGGGGGGCCCAGGGCCCACCGGTACTGCTATCCAGGGCCCCCCCGTCCCCCTACTGCGCTCATGTGCGAACGGCGCCCCCTCGGCACGGATGCACAGACGGTGCCCCCTTGGCGCAGATGGCGCTGTGCGGCGCTGAAAGAATTTTTTTTTGAAAAGCCGAACATCGGGAGAGGGGTCTGGCCCGGCAGGGGCCCATGAAGGTCGGGGCCCACCGGGTTTTTTCCTGGTGTCCCGCCGGGCCAGTCCGACGCTGCTATCAAGTCCTTTTATTTTCATATTGTCTTCGAAACCCAGTAAAATATTTTGATTTCCTAATCACATGTCTATGTAATTTCCATTTTAGTTACTGGTAACTCTTTAAATATCTTTTTATTAGGATGAACATTCTTTTCAGTGTTTTAAAAATATGTAAAATTTGTAAACGGGTCCCTGTTAGTGATGAGCAAATATGTCCCTCACATTGAAATCAATGGGTGTTTATTCACTGCAACTTTCTTTGGCAGCAAATTTTTCTGCACAGAATAGATTGGCGTCTGAATTTTGCAACAACTTTATTTGGCATATAGTCAACATACAGTACATCAAGGTTCTTTGGGCTTTTCGTTGTTGTGTTGTTTTCGTGGTAGAACTTTGTGGCTTATGTTTAACCAGTGCCGAAATGCAGAATTTTGCTGTGAATTCATACCTGCAATTTTGCTCATCAAAGTCAAAGTAAACTTTATTGTCATCCATAGCAGTATATGAATACACAGTGAGACGAGACGACATATCACAAAAAGGCACTTAAAAATGCACAATAAATATGTAAACATGAAATATGCAATATATTGGCAGAAATTGGATATATCACTCGTCCCTGTGTGTTAAGACAGACCAGCATTTGGGCTAATGCGTCTAGAGTGAATGTCTGTAGTAGCACAGATAGTTGGGTATGTGTAGCCAAGCAGCCTAGGCTGCACCAGGAGTGCACTTTATACCATACCAGCCTAACAATGAAAATAATTTTAGGCTTGGGGTAGTTGTATATCCTGAATTTACCTGTGAGCTGAACCAGCAAGTGGTGAAGTGTCAGTGAAGAGTCAATCATTGTGAGTTTTACCCAAGTCTGTTTGGGTAACCTAACGAATTTATGTTTCCCACTACAAGCCATTGCAATGCCTATTTTTGTTCATAATTGTCTAAGAACTGGCATACATTCATGAATAAAATGTACCACATATTGCATACATGGCCTTCTTCGTCTTCTTCATTATATGTGGGGCTCTCCATTGGATTGAAGGGGTCTGCAGGGTAACCCACATAAACCAAAGCAACTTTTACCAAAAAGACTCCTAACAAATTAATAATTGTTTATGACCATACTCTAATAACAATGTAGAACATCTGTACATAATTCTAATGCTGAGGATAATTATCTGTTAATATATATTATACTTTTGCTTAATTAAAACATGATTATGTCTTATTGTTTGTGCATTCCTGCTCTATTACTAGGCACTGAATAGCTGTTAGTATCTCAGCACTAAGGTGCTGCTGCTATGTGGAATTTACCGTTCACATTCCTTTCTGTGCTGAGCAACAAGAAAAATAACAAGAAATAACAGAGGATGTGTATTTTTAACTCAACCCTGAAGTTAAATGAAATTTCTTTAGAATAAGCAGGGGTGTGATTAAATTGATCAAATGTATTACATTTTTTATCCAGAATGGATGAGCAAAGGGGGAGCATGTTCTCCCAACACTGAAAAGTTCCCATTTAAACAGGGCAAGGGCCCCCACAACTGTGCAACTAGGTTTGCCACCTATATAGTAAAAATGATGCTCGATTACAGTTATTAATAGGACTAAAATATAAAAATATAGGACAGTGTATTCGTTTTCCAGGAAAGGTGGCAACCCAAAGTGCAACTGTGGAGTGAGTTAAGGGTCCAAGACAGTGTAATGGCCATATTTTAGGAAGTGGTTTATTGTGAACGGTTGCAGGTGATTGGCCAGGGGCTGGAGGACTCTATGCTAAACCCATTTTGTTTTTCAAAATTTCTGCCCTCCCACCCTAGAGGTTTGTGAGGTGGGTGATTCTGGAGGTTACGTTATAGTCACAGATGAGGGGAGTTGGGCTTCTCCATGTGAATTAGCTGTTGCATAGGTGATGAAAAAGGGGTGTAAGTACTTGCGGATTAGATGGAGGAGATGTAAGCCTAGAAGGAGGTTAAGGCGAGTCTGGGAGATAAACTTTTTAAGTGAATAGCCAGGCCGTACCGTCACTGGGTCCAATCAGCCCAGCTGCCAAGCAGTTTTACATATACTGATATATGTGGCTTCACTTGCACATTAATGTTTAACTTCTGTTTTTTAATTATAGTAAATTATGCTGTGGCCTTTTCATCCTAAAGTAATTTGTCAGTGTCTAGTCAGTTATTACTGGCAATTCTGGGGGTTTATAGTTGCCAAGTATGGTAAAAGTAAAACTTTCTTGTTGTAACCTGTCCATTGGCAGAAGCAATAATATCTGTACCAATTTTTATGTCTGTGAGCCTGTCTCTTATACTGTCTGAAACAGTATATTCACTAAAATCACCTTTAGTTAAGAGAATACATAAAAGCAATCTTTCTAATGTCCACAAGAGGGTGCAACATTCATTCAAATAACGCCAGCTTCACATGTGTTAAGTGATGTATGATAATCACCGTATTTAAATTTACCAGTGCACAGCTCAAATCAAAACAACTCTTACCCCCCCAAAAAAGATGATTTTGTGTATAGATTCTGGAGGCTTATGGACGTCTCTATTCTTCTGTAAGTAAGCATGTATTGGAGCATGTGCAGTTGGAGCAGTCTTCTGGTCATAGCAACTGCGCATGCGCCAAAAGTGCCGGAAATTGCCAAAAGGAAGAGGACCCGAAGAAGACCGGAGATCCAAAAGACGGAGCTCACAAGCTCCTCTGTGCTTACAAGCTCCTCTGTGCTTACTCTGCAGAGATACGTGAGCAAACTTTAAGGGGCAATTTCAGGGGTAACTAACTATACAAGGGGAAAGCAGGGAGGGGGGGACTACCTAGGAGGAGGGGAATTTTTTTATTGAAGTGGTTAGCTCTCTTTTAAGTCTGCTAAAAATCATTTAAACATTAAACCCAATAGGAGTGTTTTGCCAGCAACATTTTTTTTCATGCAGCTTAGCTGGGATCAAATACATATTTATTATAGCCTGTTTAGGCCGACAAATCAACCCACAAGGGACATGCCTTCCAATGGTCCTGGTTTGTGCCAATTAACTATTCTTTCTTCTTCCATCTTTCTATTTGCAGGTTTATCACACAATACAATTGGAGCACACTCCCTTGAGCTCCAATGATTTTTTATTACACATTCTATATCTTAAAACTCTTTATATTTCTGAACAATATGTAAGAAAATGCAAATAGCGGAAAAAAGCAGACAGATAAAATAAAAAGGTGAAGGCGGTAGTATGAGGAAGGAAATCGTTTCTGTGATAAGACCAATATGTTGTGGATGTGATTTTGGACCAGGGGTATTACATGACTAAACTGGAAGCTGGTTTGGCAAATTTTTAAGTTACAAAGACAAACCTTTTATGGACCCTCAACACCAACAACATCCCAGGTTGAAATAATTATTGTGCAGCTGATACAGTTCAGGGATCAGAAGTCCCTAGAGCGGGGTCCCCAATCTTTTTACCCATGAGCCACATTCAAAGAGTCGGGGAGCAACAGAAGAATGAAACTAGTTCCTGGGTGGTGCCAAATACGGACTGCGGTTGATTATTTGGTGGCTTTTATGTGGACTGGTCAAGAATTCAAAAATAAGAACCAGCTTGGAGGCCACTGGGAGCAACATCCAAGGCATTGGTGAGCAACATGTTGTTTGTAAGCTGCTGTTTGGGGATCACTGCCTCATTATTTTGCCTCTCACGCTTCTGTCTTGTCCCTAGAGAGGGACCTTGGTTTTGCAGCCACAGTGGGCCCCCAGTGCTCCAGTGCGGTTTAAAACACACTTTTAGCCAGTGTCTAGCCCTGTTTTGAATGGAAATAAATTATGGATACAGCTTGGGAGAATATGTCTTTTCTCTAAATAAGATGCCATGTGCAAGTATTTTGCTCTTTAAGACAGTTAAATATACATTTGTGGCTTAGCGCAAATGCCAATTGATTTCAGGCTGCACTGCAGATCTGTACACACAGGAGGATACTAAACACAGAGTTCAGAGTCTCTTTTCTCTCCTATAGGAACAGACCCACAGGGCACAATGAAATCAAGTAACATTTGTGATGCGATGTGGTAGAACACATAGAACTCCACTTTATGGCAAGATTAAGAGGGACCTACAGCTACAACTTCTACTATAACCTTAAGAGTTTATAAATTAAGATGTATATTCTCCAGGAAAGTGTATTATTACATAGTGCTGAGATTGTTCAACATATTTAGTAGAATAGGTACTATACAGTAGTTGTCCAAACATATAGTAGATAAACACAGGCTTTCTTTTGATAAATGGAAGCCTGACAATATGGTTTATCAGGGGTGCTTTGCCAATGAGGCGCGTTAAGGCTGTCGCCTCAGGCAGCAGTGCCCCACTGGGTACCAGGGGCGGCAAAAATGCCGCTCCTGGTACTTTAAGAGCCAAATTTCTGGTTTTCAAACCGGAAATTTGGCTCTTCTAGCGCAGAGAGTGCTGTTAAGCTCTCTGCGCTAGCATACTGTCCCTCTCTGCCACCCTCGTGGACCCCCTCAGGCGCAAAAAGGTAAGCTCATGGGGGAGGGGGGGCAGGAGCAACTGCTGCTGCCTCAGGCGGCGGAGGGCCCAGGATTGCCCCTGTGGTTTATGCTGCATTACATTAGTAAGACAAACTTTCTCCACTGGGTTATAAAGTCAGGGCAAGGCCAGACGTGGTGCAGTTTATGCATATTTATGCCTGGCTGTTCTTTTTTAAAAATGCAATGTAAAAACACCGCAAAAACGCCACGTCTGGCCTTGGCCTCAGTCTCTTTACGCGTGGCTGAATCCCAGATATGCTACTGAAATCCATTTACGTGAACAAGCTTATCAGTCACAAGGAAATGGGAATTGTGACTCCGAGTTATTGTGTGGATTCCAAACCCAGCAAACAGCCTTGTTCAAAACATCCTTCTACCATCAAGAGAATTTTTCCCCACAATATAAGATAATTATAGGATATTATAGAAAACGTAAGAGGTGTCAGTTATTAAGCATAGGGCCTGGTGCAAAATGCAAAAGGTTTATGCACTGCATGTTGTTTAAAGGTGTAGAGAGGCGCTTTTGCTCATTTAACCGTTATACTGTAGAGTCTATGGATAATGGTTTTATGTCATAAGAGTATGATTTTTACTATGTCCAGTAACTCATAACAACAGTTGTAAATGACAGTAGAGCGCAGAGACTCGCAAGAGAAGTGCAGGACTGGGTGCTTGTGGTTTGCAACCTGTGCTGCACTTTTTGGTGCACTTAAGTGCATTCAGAAATGCAGATGCTGCTGATTGCTCTGTTTTCTATGGGCTCCTATCTCTATTGGGAAAACAAATGAAGGTGCAAAGTATGATCAGGTCCAGTAACATGGGCGTCCACAGAGGGGGGCGAGAGGGGGCAGTGCCCCCCCCTGGGACTGTGCACATAAGTTTCCACCTGTTCGTGCATTGGCCCCAGCTTACTGTGGTTTCTGTCGCGATCCCTTGAAGATTTTTCTTCTGTGCAGCAGAGTTTTCTTTTAGCTCCTTCCCTAGGTGCTCGCTCCCCCCTCCCTTGTCACAGTGCTGCTATTACTTCAGCTGTAACAGGGAGAGAGAGCAGCCAGGGAGCATCTGATTGGCCAGTAGCACAGATTGCGAGCGCAGGAGAAAACGAAGGAAGGAAAGCCCTATCTATTGCAGTCTGCAGCCTTGTACTTGTGAGTTCTGGGGGTATTTATACAATTACTTGCCCCTGTGCCACATCTGTTTGTGAGTTCTGCTGGTATTTATGTATGTACTTGCCCCTGTACCATCTGTTTGTGAGTTCTGGGGGTATTTATACATGTACTTGCCCCTGTACCATCTGTTTGTGAGTTCTGGGGGTATTTATACATGAACTTGCCACTTTGCCATCTTTGTGTGAACTAGGGTTGCCACTTGTCAGACAACCGGTATTTTGAAGGGTTGCCCGGGTCAAAACTTCCTGGATGGTTTTTCAAATTAGGGAAACTGTGCAGGATTCCCTTGATTGACCCGGCGATCGGCTGATCGCCATGGCATAGCTCCACCCCCTGATGGCAGTGACACACCCACCTACCTCACAGGCCCGCCCACAGATGCCTCCTTGCCCCACCCTGGAAAATTTTCTGCGGACACCCATGTCCAGTAACCTTTGGTGACATCAGATATTAAATAAATCATATGTGCATTTATTTGGTCAAGGAGACCCCATTGATTTCTAATCATTTACATCAGATTTTATATTTGTTGTTCACTGAAAATCTGAAACACTGTAACACACAGTGATCAGAAGAGGCATATGTTATCTCTGGTATGAGCCTGTTTTACCTTTCTCAGATCCAGGTGTCCTTGTTCTCTCAGACTGCTGCTGCCACCAATTGGCATTGCTGAGGCTATCATTGTGTTCCAGTTCCACTGTGGGCTTGAAAAAATATCAATATATCATTCGCCTTCAAAAACATAAGTATTGCTTGACTTAGAAATACAAAGGGTCGAATTTCCACCAAGGAATTATTTGCCCTAAAGTGTGGTGAAGTGGAATCATTACAGAGGATGTGTTTGCAGCTAATGGTCCTTCTTGTTTATTATTAAAGTAAATGCAATTTTTTTTTCTTTTTCAAAGTTCCTCAGGTTAAAGCACAAAACTCCTGTACCACATACAAACAGAATAAAGTCATATTCAGCTGTCAGAGTTTTGGTCTGAACTAACTTTATTTGCATTTTCTTTCTTGCCTGTATTACGAAAATGATCACAAATTTTGGTCATTATCCTTAAAGGGCATGGAAACCCTAATTCACGGGAGGAGGGTGCCCCTAAGTCTTTTCCCCAAAACTGATGCTCCTTTGTTTTAAAAGGGATATTGTCAGGGGAAAACATGTTTATTTCAAAATGCATCAGTTAATAGTGCTACTCCAGCAGACTTCTGCACTGAAATCTGTTTTTCAAAATAGCAGACAGATTTTCTTTAATATTGAAATAAAGTCCATAAAATAGTAGTTAGAGGAGAGCACTCATAGAAGCAGATACCGCTAAAACATTTTATTATTGACTACAAATCACACAACATGTTTCGGGCATGGCCCTTTCTCGATGAGAGCTCTCCTCTAACTACTATTTTATGGACTAACTATTATTTTATGGACTAATATGGGATTGCGGTAACCCTTTATGGAGGATTGAGGCACCGGCAAATTTATTCAAGCATCGGCAGAGTGAAGGAACAATCTCCCTCTTATTTAATTAAAGTCTATGGGCATCAAAATGTTTTTGACGCGCAGTGAAATTTTTTGTCGCACAACACCATACAAGTCTATGGGCGTCATTTCTGCTGCGAAACAAGGCGAAAAAATTCGGCCATCCCTAATGGCGAATGGTCGAAGTCGAATTTTTAAAGAGACAATACATGATAAATTTCCAATTCTTTAATTTTTTTCAAATTCAAATCAAATTTGGACTATATTTTTTCATTTGAAAATTCACCTCGATCTTTGATAAATCTGCCCCTTAATTCATACATAAATATAGGGCTTTTACAGGACTTCGATAACAACACAGACAACATATACAAATGTGGCCTGCCCATCAAATGATTAAAAAAAGATTGTAAAAATGTGTAAATGTTACAACTTTTAAAGGCAAAAATATGAAGAAACGCCAAGGTTTTTTTTATCATTTTAATAACTTTTCAGCATACAGGATATGATGTCACTGACATAAGATTGAGGAGGATGTAGCTTTATCTTATCAGTTCGACAGGTCTAAGCTGGTGAAGGAAACTTTGGTGAAAGAGCTAACATTCTGTAATGAATTAGTGGAGTAACGATCGTTCGCCTGCCGATAGGGCGCAAAACAATGCTAGCAACAGTCTCTTTCGCTAGCAAATTGTCCTCGACGCCTGCAGAAGTGGTTTTTGGCGAATTTTCGCTTTGCCCTTTAGTAAATATGCCCAAGCATTTTGCATAATAGATTCTATACCTGTTTAACTTTACACTGTCTTATTTGGCATTTTTGCACCTTTTTATTTGCTGTGCTGCAATAAAAGAAGTTATACATGCGTGTTTCACTCTGGTGGGTGTCAAAGATTGTTGCACCCATAATAATAAATTTCCTATGTCACAAGGAGGCTACCAGAAAGGAGTGTGTGAACCTGTAATAACAGAATAATGGTTCTGAAACTTGCACCTTTATAAAAATCTTGTCCAAAGTTATGCCTGAACCTTTCATGATGGCTGCCTAGGAACCTGTCATCACAGATTACATAAATGGATTTAATACCCTTATAAACAGAAATATTAGCTAAAACCTAGGGTTGTTATTTCTGTAGAATCCCGCTAATATCTGAGAGTAGGTTATTATGCACTATGATGAAGTATTCTCTTAATTTTCATGAGTCTAGCAGGAAATGTTAATATCAAAGTAATTACTGGCACAAATATAACATAAAGGCTATCTCCATTAATCCATGTTCTGCAAGGTCATAGTTATAACATACAATTGATTTTCCTCTTTGTTCAATATTTGCAAAGAATACTAGCAAAATATCTATAGTGAGCCAGTAACACTAAACACAAAACACACTGTAATTACCCTGTGGCTGTTATTGATCACTGTATAATAAAGGTTTTTTTTCTAAAACTGATGTGAAATGGATGACTTTAACCTTTATATATCAGTTATATCTGAAAGGTCAACTGTGTTTCATTTCACATTAGCCTTCTAGAGGATAAAAAGAAAGTAAAGCACTGAACAATTTATCTTTTTTCTATTCCAACCATTGCCAATTGTATGCAATTCAGACACAGTACCGGTAGGTTAACCTAGAAATTATTCATTGGGATTATAAGGAGAGGTTGCTGGAATACAGGTATGGGATCCATTATCTGGAAACCTGTTATCCAGAAAAATCCGAATTATGAAAAGGCCGACTCCCATAGACTCCATTTTATCCAAATAATCCAGTTTTTTAAAAATGATTTCCCTTTTGTCTGTAATAATAAAACAGTACCTTGTACATGTTCCCAAGTAAGATAGAATTAATCATTGCTGGAAGCAGAACCAGTCTATTGAGTTTATTAAATGTTTACAAGATTTTCTAGTAGATGTTGCGGAAAGATCCGTTATCCGGAAAGCCCCAGGTCCTGAGCATTCTGGGTAACATGTCCCATACCTGTATAACCAAAATATGTATTGTGTCCTACATAAAACAACATTTGTGTAATTTTGATTTTACGCTGATTTATGTGAATAACAGAGTTTCGTGCAAATATCTATCTTTTGTGGAAAGTGCCTAAATTATGGTAAAAGTCTGTTCTCTGAAAAAAGAGTTGAAATGTTAAAGGGGTTGTTCACCTTTTATATTAACTTTTGGTTTGATGTAGAGAGTGATATTTTAAGACAATTTGCAGTTGGTTTTTATTAATTGTGGTTTTGGAGTTATCTATCTTTTTATTCAGCAGCTCTCCAGTTTGCAATTTCAGCAATCTGGTTGCTAGGGTCTGAATTACCCTAGCAACTTTGCACTGAATTTAATAGAAATTAGACTATGGATAGTAGAGTGCCTGAATAGAAAGATGAGTGATAAAAAGTGGCAATTACAATACATTTGTGGCCAGTCAGAGCATTTGTTTTAGATGGGGTCAGTGACCAGCATCTGAAAGCTGGAAAGAGTATGAAGAACAAGGCAAATAATTCAAAAACTATAAAAAAATAAATAATGAAGACCAATTGAAAAGTTGCCTAGAACTGGACATTTATAACACACTAAGGGGCAGATGTATTAAGGGTTGATTATCGAGGGTTAATTAACCCTCGATATTCGACTGGGGAATGAAAATCCTTCGACTTCGAATATCGAAGTCGAAGGATTTTGCGCAAATAGTTTGATCGAACGAATAATCGTACGATGGAACGATTAAATCCTTTGAATCGAGCGATTCGAAGGATTTTAATCCATCGATCGAAGGATTATCCTTCGACCAAAAAAAGATAGCCAAGCCTATGGGGACATTCCCCATAGGCTAACATGGACTTCGGTAGCTTTTAGGTGGTGAACTAGGGGTCGAAGTTTTTTCTTAAAGAGACAGTAATTTGACTATCGAATGGTAGAATAGTCAAACGATTTTTAGTTTGAATCCTTCGTTTCGAAGTCAAAGTCGTAGTCGAAGGTCGAAGTAGCCCATTCGATGGTCGAAGTAGCCAAAAAAACACTTTGAAATTCGAAGTATTTCTATTCCTTCACTCAAACTTAGTGAATGGGCCCTTTAGAGTTAACATAAAGTTGAACCACCCCTTTAAACTTGCAACGTATTGCTTAAAGAAACAGTTCAGTGTAAAAATAATAATTGGGTAAATATATAGACTTTGCAAAATAAAACATGTTTCTAATATAGTTAGTTAGCCAAAAATGTGATGTATAAAGGCTGGAGTGAATGGATATCTAACAGAACACTACTTCCTGCTTTTCAGATCTCTAACTCTGAGTTAGTCAACAACTTGAATGGGGGCCACATGGGACATACGTAACTGTTCTGTGAGTTCTCAATTGATCCTCAGTATGCAGCTCAGATTCAAAAACAAACAGTTATGACCCATGTGCCCCCCCCAAGTCTCTAATTGGTTACTGCCTGGTAACCAATCAGTGGAAACCAAGAGTGCTGCAAAGGAGGAAGTAGTGTTCTGGCTATTACGTTAGACAGTCACACCAGCCTTTATACATCACATTATTAGCAACTAACTATATTAGAAACATTTTTGATTTTGCACCGCCTATCTATTTATCCAGTTTTTATTTGTACACTGAACAATTTCTTTAAAGGGGTTGTTCATCTTTGAGTTAACTTTTAGTATGATGAGATCGTTTGCAATTGGTTTTCATTTTCTATTATTTGTGGTTTTTGAGATATTTAGCTTTTTATTCAGCAGTTCTCCAGTTTGCAATTTCAGCAATCAGGTTGCTAGGGTCCTTATTACCATAGCAACCATGCATTGATTTGAATAAGAATATGGAATATTAATAAGGGGAGGGTCGGAACAGAAAGATGAGTAATAAAAAGTAGCAATAACAATACATTTGTAGCTTTACAGAGCATTTGTTTTAGACAGGGTCAGTGACCCCTTTTGAAAGCTAGAAAGAGTCAGGAGAAAAATGCAAATATTTCATAAACTATAAAAAATTAATAATAAAGTCCAATTAAAAAGTTGCTTAGAATTGACCATTATATAACATACTAAAAGTTAACCTAGGGTGAACTGCCCTTTTAAGACAATAAAAGATGGGCATGAAAGTCTTTAGTCAATCTCTATAGCTACATATGCTGGGTGCCAGTGGTATACAAAATGTGCAGGAAGAGGAGTGCAGTGCTGGCAGGGAAGGAAGGATCTAGGGTATGAGCTGCGTTAGATCTCCACTTTCTGAGCTGAGCCGTCTAAAATAACACACTGTATATATAGTATTCTACTGTTGGCAAACAAATGATTCTCATTGATTTTTCACGCCATAAAGAAAGCTATTTAAACCATAAGCAATTTAGTTGGCAGATCATAAAAATATAGGAATTTGTGTCCTTAATTCCTGTTTTACAGCAAGTGTCATCAACAATTTTGATAGATCCAGAGTGATGAACCCTGACAACCTGGAGATAATTGTAGAGGCAGCTTTTTTTGGGCTCCGACTTGCAGCTTTTTTCCCACCTACAATACTTTCACTGATCTTTTAACATCCATTTTAACAACTAATTTACAGAGAAGGGTAGATACTTTGAGGTTATATCCATACAATTAAATCCATGGTACTTATAAGGTTAAAGCGCAGGGCTCTAAGCATTACAGAGGCCCATGGGATAGGTAGGTAGGTATGTAAAAGTGACATTTTATATTGTGTAATATTTGTTAGATGAAGTTAGTCTGTACATTAGAAATTATGCAACTTACCATTCCCAGCATCCTACCAACCGTTGAAGACCTTTCTGTATTGCAAGTTCTTTGCTTACATTGTCTAATAAACACATCAATTTCAGTGATATATGAATGTGCAGCCTCAATACATAGCTTAGCAATACAAAAACCTGAATTATTATGTTTAAGGGCTAACAAAAAGCAATGATCATCAAACAAGGGCATGTGCTATGGAAAACAGAATGTCTCATTTACTTTTTGTCCTGTCCTTACCTTCTACAATAGGAAGAGAAGTAGATATGGGGCTTAATTGCAGCCTGTGCACCTGTTTATTGCATGTTTAAATGACAAGTTAGGGGTGATAAGAGAATGCTTATGTGCTCCAATGCCCCTTTTGAATGTAGAAGCATGCAGACAGAGCTGATACTGTATATGTGGTGGAGGTTTCTGCTTTCTGGTTTTGAAGGAACCTAGAATGTAAGTGGTACTGACATGGATTCTTTTAATTAAGATAAAATATGTGATAAAAACTAAAACAACAATTGTCTCTAATCAGAGTACTATTAAAAGTTGGTTGCAGAAAAATACATATATCAAACTGCCAATTAGGATCATGCTGATGTGAGGCAGGAACCTGGAAACAGCTTGAACACTGCTTGAGATCATGAGAGCAGGTTGTCATGAGAGCAGGTTATAAATCAATTGGCAGGTTGTACTGTGTGTCATTCTAAACAAGATATACTTGCTCCTCTTTAAGTGTCTTGGCCAAATACCAATCCCCAATTTAAGTTATATGTACTCACGCCAGCTTCACACACACACTCCTTGCAGATTCCTGGAATCCAACACCGGACCCTAGAGCTGCAAGGCAAAAGTGCTAAACATCAAGTCATCGTGCTGCCCCATTTGTCAGATTTAGTTGGAATTAGGACACTTTTTGTATAAATTTGGCATTCATTTGTTAAAATTGAATTTAATATGGCTGTTTATATTAGCAACATTAGTCTATTGCCTTACAGCTATTGTTGGGGGATGCTGGGCAGTGTGTTGTTAGCCCTGAATGTTCTTCATCATTAATTTATAAAGAAGATACATCAGCTGGGTGCCCAGCTTTCCAGCTTTATCAGGAGCCCCCTCTTCACTAACTGATCCTGAAACTGTATTGTATTTAAAGGAGGACTAAAACTTAACTAAAGAAGTAGCTAGAAATGTTGTACATCATGTTTTGTGCTTCTGTACCAGCCCACGGCAACCACAGCCCTTTAGCAGTAAAGATATCTGTCTCCAAAGATGCCCCACTAGCTCCCCATCCTCTTTTCTGCTGATTCACTACACATGCTCTCTGCTGATGTCACTTACTGAGCTTAGGGACCCACTCACAATATATAGTACACATAGAATAGAATACATACAATATAAGGCTGATTAGTAATTAATACAGATAATTACTACATGGTAGCACAGAAACCAATGCAACTAGCATCAGCATTTTAACAATTAGCCCTGTAGCATCAGCTTATATTACAGGCCAACCTCATTTTCTGCTGGATAATTAGTGACGACCCCTAAGCTTAGCTTCTCAACAGCTGCTCAGAGCCCACTGAGCATGTGAGTGTCACAGACACTTTCCAAGATGGTGACCCCCTGTGACAAGTTTGAAGTCCTGGATCATTGCTGCTATTGACAAGCTGAAACTTTAGGCTGGTGCAATAAGTTCAGTATATAAAATATGGCATTTTTAATCATATTAATTTTTACGGTTTAGTTCACCTTTAAGGTGATATCTGATCAGAGATAACTGCTACGGGGGTTTTGCAGACCTGTGTTGCAGACCTGGCTAATGCACTATGCTGTTTATCATCTCAGTAAGTTTGGGTTTCTGTTTCTTTAATATACAGCAATTTCCCAGCTACTGTACATGTAAGCATTTAGTCAGACGAGAATGGGACAGCCACAGGGGCTAAATTTGATTAATTACACAATGCACTAAAAATCCAAATGAAGGAATTCCAAGACATTTTAGTGCTATGACTATTACACTTTTAAGTCTCGCCACATGAAAGGATGAGGTCTTTCTAGTGACCCAATCTTTCTAGTGATATAATCTTCAGAAGCCCCTGAAGATTCTCCTTTTCACACAAATGCCTTTTTATATTTTGCCATGAGTAATAGGTCTACAGTGACCCTGAGAAAAAGGGAATACATCCTGCTGTTCTTTTTAAATGTTGCTTTCATAGACAATAAAAAAACACGATTTCATACTTAACGGAAAATAGAAGAATAGAAATATAGAACTGTAGACCGGAACTCTAGATTGCTAATGGTATAGGAATATATGTTAATATGGAACATATAAATACGTATATGTTACATCAAGTGAACTCAAAATATTTGCTACGGGTTGCGGCCCCATCCAAGAATATATATATATTTTACCTAAAAAATTAACATTAAGCCAATGTTTTACCAATGTTAAACCAACCAAGATGATCTATTTGCCATGCTAGTTAGGCGAGTAAAAGCAGGTAACCATAATGAGTTTTTGTCTCCCAGGACCCTGTGTCTGAGCAGACCACTGAAACATCATCACCCTTCGCTTGCTAGTCAAGTACTCACATATCCATGGCAAGTATTTCTACAACTAAAGATGGCCATATATGTTAATATTTTTAAAAGATCGTTATCGTAAACCCAGATTATCTTGAAACGATCGTTTAAATGTTTTATTTGTTCATCAACTAAAAAGACCATTTCAAGCGATATTGTCAAGTTGAAGCCAGGAAAACTGTGGGTAGCTGCATACTTGGCCCTGCAAACAATTGGACAATGGATATATTTCACTACGAACAATGAAAATCTTCTAACATTACCGATCGATTTTCTGACCAATGTTGAATGAAAAAAAAATAATTAGATGCACGATCGTTTTTTATTCATGGCAGGCCAAGAAAAATACAGGAGTGGCATATGTGGAGGATTGTGAGAATGGTTACAGACAACCCAAAGATCACCACCAAAGACCAACAAGAACATCTTTCTGCAGATGGTGTATCTGTACATTGTTCTACAATTCAGAGCAATTTGCACAAAGAACATTTGTATGGCAGGGTGATGAGAAAGAAGCCCTTCCTGCATTCACGCCAGTCGCTTGTTGTATGCAAAAGCTCATTTAGACAAGCCACAGTCATTTTGGAACAAAGTGCTTTTGACTGATGAGGCAAAAATTTAGATATTTGTCTGTGTATTGCTGAGTGGGGTCTGCTATATTACTTGCATAATTAATACAGAATTTAGCTGAACACCATTCAGACCAGCAAAGCAATGTTTAATATTATTTGCATACATCTTCATATGCCAATAAACACATTTTCCTGCCTTCACTTAGCATTGATCCTCTATTTTTATTTTATATTACCTTAAGGTAATGGAGACTTTACAAATAAATAGGGAGATATCTGAATCAAGTGGCTCATCTTTTTTTTTTCTTTCATTATTGACTTGCAGCGGAATGGTAACAGGAGTAGACATAAGTATGATTAACGAACGCTGAGTGGTGGCCAGCTTCGTATAATTTACAGTATTTCATATCCTATCCCAGCCGTAATGTAGAATTACCTGATGCAGTCTAATGCTTTGCCACTGTCTACCACAGTGTTCCTTTAGAGGATATGCACATGATGTAGATTTGCACGTGATGTAGATTTTCCCAGAATTCAAGCATTGTGGTTGCAAGGGGGTGTTGCACCTACACAATAGCAGCCAACTGCAACCAATTCTCAACATTAGTGCAATTAGAATTCATTGCAAATCACATGCAATTGCACTAAAGTCTCGTTGATGAAAATTTTGCGGGGTGCTCAGGGAACCCTGGAGCGACTGCCTGGTCTGCTTGGTCTGGAGGTGGCAGAAGCTCCAGGGTTCCTCTACCCCAGTAGGTAAAACAGCAATTTATTCGGAATGGGAGGCAGGAAAGAATGAGCTGTGCTGAGCGCAATTATATGGAAGTGCAAGGCACTTATACTGCCTGAGCTCGGGACAAACTCACAACATCCACAGAAATATTAACATGTTTTTTATAAAATTAATGCTACAATACAAGGATGATTAATTTATTCAGATTAAACTCTTCTCTAACAGAAGAACCTCATTTTCTGCTTAATAATTTTCAACAACTCCTAATCTTAGCTTCTCAACAGAAGCCCTGTGCACACTGAGCATGTGCAGTGTCACTAACATTTGAAAGATGGCATAACAATATATGAGAGGGGGAGCTGCTGTGGAGAACTTTGAAGGCATGAATGATTACTGTTATATGGTTGCTGAACCTGGTACAGTTAACTCCTGCATTCCCATGTGCAAGAGTACAGGGCCTTTATAAGGGCTCTTTATAAGACATCAGCCTGGGTGCAGTCCATAAGTATACATAAGTGTGCTATGTTGGTTCTTTTTTTATATATATAAAAAAATGATTCTCTTCTATTGAAAGCCTGTGTGTTAAAATGGGCTGATTGGTACACAGACCTCATTTACGAACACTCATTCTTTTTCTCTAAACGTTCTTTGAAATATTGTTGACTTATCCTTTTGCCCCTTTATTTATTTCTTTTTATAACAGAATATTTTGAGAATTTGTTTCCTAGCATGTTTTGCCCATGAACTTGCTTTACTGATCTCAGAAATAAAATAATGGACAGCTTTGGGCCATAAAACCTTTCAAATTGTTTTTCACAGAAGGGATTTGCATGCTGACTCATTGCTGCTATATTTATAAGTGGTTAGCTAGGCATGGCAATGGCAGGATTTCTAATAAAGCTATGGAAATTACAGGCATTGCAATGGGAGTTGAATAAATTTACATTCAAAGTGCCTTGCCATTCCAGAATTTATTGCATATTACCTTGTTTGTGCATGTCTGTTTTGATGGTTATTTTTATAGTGTAAAATTGGAGGTTTATGATAATATTCCCAGTAGTAATATATTATGGAACTGACATATGGGATATTATATAAACTTGAAATTTCATCCTTGGCTAAATCATAGCTTGATTTGCGCTGTGCTGCACTACATTTTGTGATTAGAATGCGGAATTTTTGCCAGAACAATTTTTGTATTAATAACACCACGTACCCTTGAGCAGTGCCATACCTATACTATCACGTGTTGGATAATCTTTATGATTTAGTTTGTGTTGCTTCCTTCTATAGCATGAAGCTGTACTGTGATTGTTCTGTACTTTGTATGTGATGAGTGAATTAACTGACCAAGCAAGTAACAAAGATAGGGTGCACTTTTCAATCATAATAATAATGTGAGTGTGTTCTGGGCAAGTAAACAGGCACAGCTTTATGCACAATCTTTGTGAATAATATTAAGGCTTAGGACAAGGTCATGCAGAACCGTGTACTTATTGTCTCTGTGGCAGGTCTTAAGAACAGTGCTAAATTATAAATAAACAATGTATATTTTATATAAATAAATAAAGGGTCCAAAGACAATCTTCATTATAATTAATGTTAGCGCCAAATAAGCAGGCCCGGATTTGTGGCAAGGCCACAAAGGCCTTGGCCTGGGACGGCACAGATGAATCGCGGCATGCCACCCAGCCACACCTGGGTAGGAGCACAGTTTACTGCGCTTCCAGAGCCCTTTGCAACTGTTTGCCATTGTGCGTTGTGGGGGGGATGACATTAAGATGGTAGATACCTGGCTGCGTGCACGTGATACTGGGAGTGCGGGTGCAAGCAGGCAGTGAATGCTGTTGGCCTTGGGGCGCCGGCAGACTAAATCCGGTCCTGAGCAGTAGTCAGTAATACCAAACTGTAACCGATAATGGAAATTACCTGGGTATAAAACCCTGGGCCAGTCATTTTAGGGATGTGGCACACAGGGAGATTAGTCGTCAAGTGATAAATCTTCATTATTGCGGGAGACTAATCTCCCCAAAATGCCTTCCCCCCGGCAAGAAAGTGAAGCTGGTGGGATGGTATGTGTGTTGCTTTGCTTTCCCAAATCGCCTGAAGTTGCCTCACAAGAACAAAGGTGGATCTGAGTATAACAAATTTTCACTACAAAATCTCATGGTTGACAAAGTATGGTCTGGGTGCGTAGCTTATGGGACAAAATCACTTGAGTTTTGAAAACAGCATTTGGTTTTAATGGATGGATAAAACCATGTTTATCCGATTGTCTGTGAAGTGGTTTCAAGATTCAAGCTGCACAGTACAGTACAGTGCTGCACCATACGTTGGATTTATAATCAAGCACAAGGTGAAGAGTGCAAATTGCAAGGGCCATTATCTCTAGCACAGCAGGAAATTGCATGGGCCCTAAGGATCTGAGTTGTCTTGTAATTGCACCTGGGGCAAATGTAAGTGAGGCCTATAAATGTAATATATAGCAAACAATTCTAATTGTTAACATTTCTGTGTTCTCTGTAACAATAAAACAGTAGCTTCTACTTCATGGTAACTAAGCTGCATACAGTAAATCCATATTGGGGGCAAAACAATCCTATTGGATTTATTTAATGTTCAAATGTTTTTAGCAGATTTAAGGTCTGGATATTCTAAATACTGAAAGATCCCTTATTCAGAAACCCCTCTGTCCTAAGTATTCTGGTAGCTACAAATCACTGATATAACGCTAACAATTCTTTGTTAGGTTCCTCCAGGAAACCAGTCAGGAACCTGACTATGACCTGATATGTTAGCGTTTTTTATTTTAACTACTTTAGATGTGTAAAAGCTATCTGCTGATTGAGCCTGTGTATTTCTAGAGATTACATTTCAAAATCATACAATTAATTTCATCACACATTATTAAAAAAAGAGAATCAATGTTGATTTCTGGAATTGATATGTAGGGAATTAGTGCAAACGCTTATCCCTGTAAGGGCAGAAGCACAGAGCCTGTGTCTGTGTACTGTAAGTTGTTACCTAGCAACCAGCTATTCAGTGCAGTAGGAAGTGACACAGCAGCTAGTGAGTGGCAGGCAGGAAGAGGAAGTCACAGAGACTGGCAAAAGAAGAAAGCCTGGCATAGAGAACCACATGGTGAACCGAGAAGGAAGCCAGAGAGCTGCCGGTGGACCCAGAGAGCTGAGAGGCTCCACCAAAAGCAGACATTTAGATCAGGTTGGCACAGGGAAGCCACATACTGTGCCTGGAGAGACAGAGAGTGTGAAAGGAATAGAGACTGGGGGAACAAACAGCAGGAGATTCCTATCTGAGCATCCAAAGGAGCTGGTAGTCACAGTGTATGACTGAATGTGCTGGACTCGCCTGGAGAGAGCTCTAAAGTATCTGAAGAGGATTTGTGTGAGTATTCTGTTTAAAGGGGCAGCACCCTAAAGAGCGCTGAAGATAAAAAGACTGCTTATTAAAGCACTTTGCCTTTTTAGTTAGATAGACAGATTGCGCTAGCATGTTAGTTAGTGAGGCCCTATTGCCACCGGTTAGGAGTGCTGCATGTATTAAGGGCAAACCAGAGATAAACATGCTGAACATAATGAAGCTGTGACTTTCTAGTACATACAATAAATTATTTCTTGTGTTCTGCTTCATAATAAACTCAGAATCAAGTACAATCGCACAAATTGACACTATTCAGTAATAGTGGCATAAAAGATACTTGCATTCAAACACATTCCATGAATGTGTGGGAGGGTCTTCCGAATGTTAAAGGGAAAGTAAACCCAATTGGTTCTCACCACACAGATTACGATGTATAGATTTTAGCAGATTTTATTCACTGTACACACCAGAGGCTTTTTATTCAGGCACACATACACACACCAGCATTTCCTTCTCCAGACACGTAAATTACACATTTTCCTTTGAACCAGTTTCTCTTGAGGTAGGCACACCTTCCTTAGGACATTGGATCCCACCTAACCGCCTAGTTGTCCGGGATATGCTCCAACCATATCCCCCCACTCTCCAATAGTGGCCCGATTAGGGTTGCCACATGTCTGGTTTTGACTCGGACAGCCTGGTATTTTGAAGGGCTGCCCAGGTCAAAACTTCCTGCCAGGTTTTCCAATTAAGGAAAACCGCGCAGGATTCCCTTGATTGACATGGCGATCGGCCAATTGCTGATCACCGCGTCATAGCCCTACCCCCTGCCCGATCTCCACTGTTTGAAAAGGTGGCAATCATAGGCACGATACCTTCAGGGTGATACCCCTCCACTCTTCTAGGTTAGGCCCTTTTTATCCAAATCCTGGACTGAAGCCTTGGTGTCCTTCCTACCTAGTCCTAAACTTCCATTGGTTCCCTCACTTACAGAGTGCCCGTTGAAAATTAACAGCAGACTTTTGTCTAAAAAAATATTCGTGTCATTTTGATGGCAAGTGCTGTAAACTTGCAAAGGCAACTTGCATGTCATTTATTAATACGTGTAATTAAACATGCTTTAGTGCATCTGTCACAATTGTGGTGGGAGCAGATCCTTGTGCTAGAAGACAAGTTATGGGTAAAAAGCATGGTGAATTTCATCCTTTGTACTCTCCAGTTATGATTGTAAATGATTCCCTATGTCTCATACTTAGCTTTACATATCTTCAAAAATATCTGCTTGTAAGTAGGGTTTATTTATCCTTTAACTGCTGTGAAGCAACCATGCTGGGGTTTCTGTGGTATTTCAGGAACTGACTTTCCCAGTCCATTTGCTTTTACATTGGTTATGGTTCACTTGCACATAGCAAATAAGTTAAAAGCATTTTGGGTTTTGTTCATGCTTGTGAATTGCAAGGTGCCTGCTGCTGACACTCCACCTTTTCATGCAGCTGTGACACAAGTTGCTCTTCTGAAGCACATACAGCTTTATACTGTACCTCTCTAAGTTATGAACAAAAGCCATTTGAAAATTGGCGTCATGTAATTCTGCTCCTTTTCTGAAAGAGGATCTGCAGAAGAGAAAATCTGTTTTGGAAGAAACAAAAACTGGCCTCTAGGGGATTTTTGCAATGTGTGACATGTGAAATAAACACCCTTTTCCATTTGCAAAAAGGCATAGCTGTGCAATGTATATTCTGTACTCTGTGCCAATTAGACAGTGTCTTCCTTGGGTTATTTTCTTGCCAACTGGCGCTTACATGAAGCGTAAAAGTCTCAAAAGATGTAAAACAATAAAACCAGTCATCTTAGAAAAACACACTTGGAGACAGATATGCAAGTCTGTAGAATAGGTGTCACTGGGATATATAAGCTTGTTAGAAATAATCTCTTTACCATCTTCCATAAAAATAGGAAAGGAGCAGTCTGTATGGCCAGTTTAATTCTGGAGGATAATTTAACTCTTTAGAGTTTTGCTTGGAAGGTTGCATTCTTACATCACTGCCCTGTTTTTGAAATACATGAAAGCAGCTTTCTAATAGTAGGTCCCGTGCTCCATGGGGGGGGGGCTAAATTCAGTGACAATGAGGACCAGCCAGTCATTTAGGGTGTGATTTAAGGATGTGATCCAATCCATGGAATCTTAGAAGGGTGACTCTTATGGACATGTTTTAAAGGACTGACAATATAATGTATTGTTGCCCTGCACTGGTAAAACTGTTGTGTTTGCTTCAGAAAGACTACTATAGTTTATATAAATGAATGTATATTGCAGAGCTTTTCTGTTATCTGCTGTGTATCCTGTGCCTTTTCTCATTTTTCAGCTTTGAATGGCTGCCCCCATGACAACACAGCAGCTTGTTTATATAAATTATAATAGTCTTTCTGAAGCAAACACACCAATTTTAACAGTGCAGCATGGCAGTACATTATATTTTCATTACTTTAATTAATTTCTGGTTTTACTGTTCCTTTAAGAGAGCAGGGCAAATATGTCCCACAAATGTAGCAAACTTCTGAAGACCTCTGCACTAAACACATCAGACTCAGATGCTTCTGGGAGGCAGTGGGGGCAGGAGTATATAGCATATAGCCTATGACGAAGTGTCATGCTGACCCGAAACGTGTAAGGCTCGAGATGATTGTTTGAATAAAGATTTTTTCTACTTTTTAATTGATTTGAGTATTGGTCTGATCTATATGTGGCTTCCTGGAGTACTCTGAACCTATCTTGTTTAGATGAAAGGGGTTCTGTGAAGCTGTCAAATATTTACCCTAAGTATACACAGTAATTGGTATAAGAAAGAAATTGATACACAGGTATGGAATCCGTTATCCGGAAACCGGTTATCCAGAAAGTTCCCAAATTACGGAAAGACTGTCTCCCATAGTGTCCATTATAATCAAATAATGCAAATTTTTTTAAAATCTTTTCCTTTTTGTCTGTAAAAATAAAAAAGTACCTTGTACTTAATCCCAACTAAAATATCATTAATCCTTATTGGAAGCAAAATCAGCTATTGGGTTTATTTAATGTTTACACAATTTTCTAGTAGTTCTAATGTGGGAAGATCCAAATTACAGAAAGACCTGTTATCCGGAAAGCCCCAGGTCCCGAGCATTCTGGATAATAGATCCCATACCTGTATTTTATCCAGTGGGAAAAATAAAGGCTGCTGGTGTTAGTACTCATATTGATCCATTATGGCTGCCTTTTTGGAATCAAGTATTTTTCAGTATTAACTGAAACAACTGAGCAATTGCAGTGCTGGGCAGGCTATATGATTCAGATGTGAGGCATTGCATTTGCCTTTAACCTGACAACCTTGTGAGTGCCATTATATTTGCAACAGAGATAGCTACTTGGGTTACTTTTGTGACTAACATGCTTGTTCTGCTCATGGCAGACTGCTATCAGAGATTCTTCAGAAGCATGCCTAGCTATAGAACTGTTCAGTTTCCTCCAAGTGTCATAGTAAGAACTCAGGGGAGCTTGAACAGTTGTAAACTATGTAATAATTCACATGCAATACACATGTATACACTCCGGCAGATTTATCAAGGGTCAATTGAAATGAAATCAAAGGTTTTTTTTGGCCAAACAGGTCAGTTTTTGATCAAATAGGTCTGTTTTCAATCTGATTAAAATAGTATGAATCGAAATAATAGCACATTAGATCAAAGTTTTTCCAAAAAAAAACCTTTGACTCCAATTGACTCTAAATAGGTTCTAGGAGGTCCCCCATAGGCTAAAACAGCAATTCAGAAGGTTTTAGATGGCGAATGTTCAAAGCTGAATTTTTAAAAAGAGTACATAAGTTTAGAAATTTGAATTTTCGCATTTATTTCAAATTCAAACCGAATTTGGACTATTCCCTAGTCGAAGTACACAAAAATTAGCTCAAAATTCAAATTTTTTAAATGTGAAATTTCACTTCGACAGTTGATAAACATGCCCCTTAGGGGCAGATTTATCAAGGGTCGAATTGAAAATTCAAATTTTTAAATTTGAATTTCGAGTTTATTTTAGTGTAATTCAACTAGGGAACAGTCCAAATTCGATTCAAATGCGCTATTACTTTGATTCGTACAATTCAAATTTGATTGAAAACAGACCTATTCGGCCACAAAAACCTTCGATTTAATTTCAGTTGGTCTTTTTGATTTTGAATTTCAAAGTTTTTCAGATTAGAACAGGTATTGTATGGAATCCATTATCTGTAAACCCATTATCCAGAAAGCTCTGAATTATATGAAGGCCATCTCCCATAGACTCAATTTTAATCAAATAATTTAGTTTTTTTCAAGATTATTTTCTCTGTAATAATATCCAGTACCTTGTACTTGATGCTAACTAAGATATAAATAATTCTTATTGGAGGCAAAACAATCCGATTGGGATTATTTGATTTTAAATGAGTTTAGATGAGTTAAGAGATTTAAGATGTGGAGCTCCGAATTACAGAAAGACCCCTTATTTGGAAAACACCTTAATCCCAAGCATTCCTAAAAACAGGTCCCATACCTGTAAAAATAAAGTTCCTGTCCATGAAGTCCATTCTGCTATCTTTTGTTGAGTTCTTAAGAATGAATTTCACATTGCAACAGGTATTACCTTCATGATGTATAGACCAAATCCGGGCACCAAAGTTATCCACATATACCAGTTTATTATTGCATTGGGGACATATATTTGGGGAAATCCTTATTCACAATATTTTACAGTATTACAGAAATGTCTTGGATTACTAAACTGTATATGACATATCACAAGATTAAATATCTATTTGAAATTTGATGTATTTTGGTGATGTTTCTCATATATTATTTAGAGCCAGTATAAACAACAAACAAATAAGAGGCAGATACCTGCCACCCTTAGTGCTTGCAAACGTCTACCCAAGTGACAATTGGATTTCTGAATCCAGAATAGAGATTACAAAGGTGGAAAGTAATATCTATTCTTGTCTAAGTAAAAGAACTGTAACAAAACTTTTGGATTTACAGTATCTATGTATATATGTATATGTTCATGTAGGTTAATATTTTTTGCAATATGCTTATTAGTTTTAGTAACAGAGTTGTCATGTATACCAGATAAATCCTCTCTTTTGTTCCTTCCATGGCAATAACATTTTTAGTTTGAAACATCCAGTGTTTACCAACTATTTGAAGCCTACTGAGAAATATCATTGGTGAATGCTTCGTCCATGTGTCCCTCCTCAAGTCTCCTAGTAAAAGAAGAGAAGAGAAGGAGGAAGATGTCCTCGCAGTGAGTGCAATTTTAAATATTTAAAGGCACCACATCCTTATTCACATTGCCCAACGTAGGTCTATTTCCTAATGGTTAATGGTGCACTTATAGTTCTGATCGCTGTGGTATGACCCTTGCCTGTACTTGACTGCTGTTATTTCGCTACATGTACTGACCCTTTCCTGTTGCTGACCATTTTTCGGTCCTGACTTTGTATTGTGTTACTGATTGGTATTAACCTTGGCCTGTGACCTCGATTATGCCTCTGGCTTCTGATTTCATACCACACTGTGTTTGACATTGACCCCAGCCTCGCTGCTTGTTCCTCTAACTTTAAGACCTGGCGGCATCCAAAGTATCAGAGGGCTCCTCCCAAAGTGAAAGGCGGCTGTTATAGGCGGAAGCGTGAGCCGTGACCGGCACCTTGGAGTTTGTTCATGGTTTTGGTATACCTTACGTTATAATACCTTAAAAACATTGTTACCTGCAACAATAAGGGGCACATTTATCAAGGGTCGAATATCGAGCGTTAATTAACACTCAAATTCGACCCTCGAAGTTAAATCCTTCGAATTCGAATATCAAATTTGAAGGATTTAGCGCAAATACTTTGATCGATCGATCAAAGTAAAAATCGTTCGAACGATTCGAAGGATTTTAATCGATCGATCAAAGGATATTTCTTCGATCAAAAAAAGCTTAGGAAAGTGATGGGGAAGGTCCCCATAGGCTAATGGCTAAAGAGACAGTACTTCGACTGTTGAATGGTCGAATAGTCGAACGTTTTTTTATTCGAATCGTTCGAGTCGAAGTCAAAGGTCGTAGTAGCCTATTCGATGGTCAAAGTACCCAAAAAATACTTCCAAATTCAAAGTTTTTTATATTTGAATCCTTCACTGGAGCTTAGTAAATGTGCCCCTAACTGTGTGTTATTAATGTTATGTGCCTCTGTGGTTGGCTCTGCATCTGTAGTTCCTTAGACCAGTCAGGGTCCTTCTGAATGAGCGACTCTACTCATTAGCTAATACCCCATTACCAAAACGTTTTGTTGCCCTCAACATATTTAAACCGAAGGTTCAAGAAAATAGACAGGAAAGATATATCAGGAATTTCCAGGCTTACTCATTAGTAAGAGAAACTTTAAGAATTATACTCTCAATGATAATTGAAGCCCAAATTCCTAAATGAGAAGTGCCACTTATCCTGTTTTCTATATGGTATTGCTTTATTGTGCTATACATGTAGCTTTAGGTATGTACTGTTTGGTTAATAACATCCTCTTAGATCTTTTAACTACTTGCACCAAAGAATAAAATAGAGAGAAAATCTTAAATAGGAAAAGAAAAAATGGAAATGTAAGCAGCTATACAATTATTAAACATTATTAAATTATTAAACATTTTTCGGCTCTTTTTAAGTTATTTCAAGCACACATACGGGTCGAAGGGAAAATTCGAATTTTCGAGGTTTTTTTATGGCCAAAACTGTCAAATTCGACTAGGGAATTGTTAAAATTCTATTTGAGTTTTTTTTTAAATTCAAATTCGATTTTCGCAATTTATCATACATTTGCCCTTTAAGAGCTCAAATTCGACTAATTCGACTTAAACCTGCTGAATTGCTGTTTAACCTATGAATGATATCCTGGGATTAATTTGTAATATTTTACAGCCTTCTAGACATTCAAGTTTTTTTTCGGAAAAAAACTCAAATTGAATTTGCATTCAATTTCGATTTGAGTTTGCGGGTCAATCCTATTCACTCGAGTACCAAAAGTTCTATTTTTTTAATACATTCCAGTCGGTCGAATTTCATGTTCATGGGAGTTTAAAATAACCTTTGATAAATCTGCCCCTAATAGTTACATTTTGACTGAAAGCAGTATTTACTGCACTGCTGTTTCTGCATGCCTCTTCACATCTATGTCAATAAGTTGGCTTCTGCTACATGTTTTTCAAAAGTTTTTCAACAGCAATTATATTTAACATACCTTTTGAAAAACACTGAAAATAACAAAAGAATTACAAAAAACACATCATTTTATTTTTCCAGTTACAGGTCTGGTAAGGCAATAATTATACTTTTATGTTTAAAAAATATATTTCTTTGTCAAAACAATACGAAAAAATACGAAAAAAAATATGTTTGGCACAAGCCCGAATTGTTGAGCTCATATTGAAAAGGGGGTATACTACTACCCCTTTAATGTTTAATATTAAGGGTTAGGTTCCCTAGAAGCCATATTCAATCTGTTAGACATGGTTTCCTTCCCAATGTTGTCTTTTAACTTTTGAGGAATGGGCAGGGGGGTTGCCCTTCCAATATGATGAACTATAATTCTAACATAATAAACAGAAACTGACATTCTCCTGGTTATTTGCGACACAAGCTGTGTTTGTACTTTCTTTGTTTTATATAAAAGGGACAATAATCCAGTTGTTATTTTTCAGATTGTATCTCTGACAATGCTAAAAAATATTAGGCTGGTGCCCACTTTCCTCAAAAACACCAGGTTTAATAGAGCCCCCCCCAACATCCTCTGGCGCTTTTACATTTTGGTTTGATTTAGTAACATTTTCAAAACAGTGTTTTTGCAAGGGAAGCCTTTGAAAGGCTCATGGTTAAGTAAAGGACAATATAAAGCTCATAAATGGAAATGCAGCTATCCTACCAGCCTTTCCAAAAGACATAAATACCTTTTTGTCCTGACTTGAATTCTTTGGCTGCATCAGTTAAGGAAATATTTGGAAGGATAGAGGCATATATATGGCATTTAGGCACGGACAAGTGTGTTCTACTACTTAAATTATCACTTGCGGGGCTTTTCCTTGTAGCTTACTCTTATAAATAGGAATATAACCTCTTGCTATTTCCATTACACAAATTCCTAAAAAAAATAAAGGTACTATAAAGTTACAATTTCAATACTTAAACTAATTTTCCATCTGTTTGGGAACCGGCCTGCCCTATTATGGTGACAAATCCTCTACAGGGGGATAAGAAATTTATCACGTTAAACAAAATTTATCACGTTAAACAAAGTGAAATTAACCAGTGGAAAATATAATTACCCTGTCAGTTCAGGTCAAAAAGTGTAACCGAGAAGTAGATTTACTGTATATATTGGATTAACTCTGTGATCTTGTCTGACAGAAAAAGTGCATCGGATGGCTGTGCAACTACCACTCATTATCTGACCGCAAGCCAGGCATCAATGTTACTGGTCACACAGAGAAAGGAAAAAATGCTCTTAAAGGTTCAGGTTTCTGAGCATCAATGCATGTCTCATATACCAAGGATACTCTTTATGAGGAATTTTGTTTCTGCTAAGAGAATAAAACTGAAATTACAGAAGGGGCTACTGTGGGATTTCTGTGTTTCCAATTCCTGTAAATCCCAGACTTGATTTATTATTTATTTATTTACATAATGTTTGGTTTCTATTTACTGAGACCAACCAGATTCCCAGTTTATACTTCGGAGGGCAAGTATAGTGACAAGTGCCATATGGGAAGGAGGATTACTGAGAACAAAGTAAAATGACTTAATTAGGTTACAGTTATTACTTTTCGGTGGATAAATGTTGTGGCCTTGTTGAGTGCATTTCTGCTGTTTGGTGGAAATGGGTCTGGTTTGCTTAGCATGCAGAATCTTATGTGCAGATTAATTTATGGATACATGTCGTAGAAAGTGTCGTAGTAACAGCCGACAAATTTACAGAGCATTTACCCGCCAATTTTCCGACGTATACGATACTTTTGAAATAGGGGCACATTTACATGGGGTCGAATATCGAGGGTTAATTAACCCTCAATATTCAACCGTCGATGTAATATCCTTTGACTTTGAATATCGAAGTCGAAGAATTTACCGCATTTCCTACGACTGAACGATCAAAGGAAAAATCGATCGAACGATTTTTATTCGATCAGAGATTTGTTAGGAAGCCTATGGGTTTAAGGTGGCGAAGTAGTTGGTCAAAGTTTTTTTTAAAGGGACAGTACAGAGACAGAATGGTCGAATAGTCGAGCGATTTTTATTTCGAATCGTTCGTTTCGAAGTCGTAGTCGAAGGTAGAAGTAGCCAATTCGATGGTCGAAGTAGCCAAAAAAAACATTCGAAAATCGAAGTATTTTTTCTTCTATTCCTTCACTCGAGCTAAGCAAATGTGCCCCATAGTGTCATTAAAAGGGGCATGTTTTCACTTATGAATTGCTTGTAAACTCATTTGTTGCCGACTATCTTTCCAACACATTAGACTCTCCAAAATGAAAATGTCAGTCAAATTGTCTTTTGAAAATGCTCGGTAAAATGTCATCTGTCCAAGAAAAGATAAACGGTTACTTATTTTACCACCACTTTTGTGAATTCTCCCCAGTGTGTTTGTATGAGTGGCTACGTGATTCCTGTGGGATGTTAAGTGAGTTTACTTATTAGTAACAATTACTTTTAAAAATGTATTATAAGCCACTAAAATTTTTAGGAATGTTAAAGGAATGATAAAGGAATGTTTCTTAGAATTATATTATCATGTATTAGGCAACAATTTTATCTTGGGTTTACAATACTTTTAAATAATATGTATATTTTAAATAATATGTATATTTCTTTTTTGTTGCAAAGTACAGAACAATTTGATTGAAAACACTTTTTTCACCAAATCTCATCCTTTTAGTCTTTTAGAACAATTGTGGACAGAGGTGATGGCAGTTAATCATCCCTGTTAAAACACTCCTCCTTATCTGTAAGCCTCCAGCATCAGGAAGGGGAAAGTAACAAGGGTAAACACAAAACAATGATCCATTTGTACTTTGGTATGAAAACATAAAAAAAACACGATTGTTCACTAAATGAATAGGCAGAACACATTTTCATTAGATGCCATGTTCAGTTGACTTATGCTTAGTTGTTTATTGCCCCTTTCAGGAAACTAAGTTATTGCAATACATTCCATCAACAATATCTATTTGTCTAACTGGAAATCCTTATTATAAAAAGGATTATACAGTGAAACCCTGCTTTTACATTTCCCAACGGACTGAAAAAAATCTACATAAAAAAACTGGAAAATGTAAAATGCAGGAAGGAACAAATGCGACTTGTTGCACTGGACCATGAAGAAGGCATGTCATATCTGAGAGAACGTACAATGTGGGTACATAAAACCGGCATTCCACTGTATATAAAACAGTGGCCCTGAGATCTACTACCTGCAATATTGCTATATTTATTGAAGATATTAGTTTACTATCAGCCTCCTCTGAGCAGCCTCCTATTGCTTAATGTTAAAGGAATAGTTCAGTGTGAAACTAAAAACTGTATAAATAGATAGACTGTGCAAAATAAAAAATGTTTCTAATATAGTTAGTTAGCCAAAAATGTAATGTATAAAGGCTGGAGTGAACAGATGTCTAATAAAACAGCCAGAATCCAACTTCCTGCTTTTCAGCTCTATAACTCTGAGCTAGTCAGCGACTTGAAGGGGGGCCACATGGTACATTCCTGTTCAGTGAGTTTGTAATTGATCCTCAGCATTCAGCTCAGATTCAAAAGCAACAGAAATGACCCATGTGGCCCCCCTTCAAGTCTCTGATTGGTTACTGCCTGGTAGCCAGGGTAACCAGTCAGTGTAAACCAAGAGAGCTGACAAGCAGGAAGTAGTGTTGTAGCTGTTATATTACATATCCAGTCACTCCAGTCTTTATACATTACATTTTTGCCTAACTAACTATATTAGAAACATTTTTTATTTTGCACAGCCTATCTATTTACCCAGTTTTTATTTTTACACTGAACAATTCCTTTAAGGCTCAATGTCTGACTGGCCACCAGGATACCAGGAAAACTCCCGGTGGGTCCAGGTGCAGGGTCGGACTGGCCCGGTGGGCCCGAACCTCATGGGCCCCCGCCGGGCCAGACCCCCTCTCCCAATATTTGGGTTAAAAAAACAGTATTTTTTTCCGGTGCGTCGCCGGTTGCGCATGCACGCCAAGCAATACTCAACGCATCACAGTAGGGTGTCCAACCCTGCCCAGGTGCCAGTGGCCCTCATGCTGCTAAACATTTGGCCTATTTCTTGGCCATTTCCTATTTCTATTAAAACAAAGAGGCTAAAAAGATGGAATAATAGATTATAGTACATTAAGAAAAGAGATTAAGAGAATAGAGGTTGCATGAGGAAGAATAATAGTACTGAAAGTGGGCCCCTGGTCTAAGGTTTTTTGGTGGGCCCCTGGTCTAATATTTTTGGGTGGGGCCCCTGGTGTCCCAGTCCGACACTGTTAAGGCTTGTAGTAAAGCAAAGTTAGGAAGTGTCTCTGAAATTACAGGTTAAAAAGAATGAAAATTTTAAAATCTACATACAGGTACAAAGCATGAAACGCATCAGGTCATGTTCATACATATGTGAACTGAAGGTACTGTACCTTCAGTTCACATTTGTATGAACATGACCTGACGTGTTTCATGCCTTGTTCTGGCACTCATAAGAGTGCCAGAACGAGGCATTGGCACTTTATCATTAAAGGAAAACTATACCCCCCAAACAATGTAGGTCTCTATAAAAAGATATTGTATAAAACAGCTCATATGTAAAACCCTGCTTCATGTAAATAAACCATTTTCATAATAATACTCTTTTCTAGTAGTATGTGCCATTGGGTAATCATAAATAGAAAATTGCCATTTTAAAAAATAAGGGCCGCCCCCTGGGATCGTAGGATTCACTGTGCACACATACAAACCACATGTAAGGTCACATGAGCCAATTAACAGACAGAGTTGTGTCTTTTGCTTCAACACTTCTTCCTGTTACAGTTAGAGTTTAAGTATTTCTGGTCAGGTGATCTCTGAGACAGCACACAGACCATCACAAAATGGTGGTTCAAGGGAAAAGAAGTAAAAGGGCAATATTTACTTAAATATATATTCCAGTTTGGTGAGATTCTTTAATATGCCACTTAATATGATATGAACTATCTGTTGCTTAAGTGTTCATTTTGGGGGTATAGTTTTCCTTTAAGGCTTGTAGTACACATATGCCACAAGGAACATGGGCAGAGATTTTGAACTTTAAACAGGGGAAGAGATCATTTTGTTATAACTTATAATGTAACTACAGTTCTGTGTACAGTGATTGGTCTTGTTGCCTTGCAGAGCTGGGACCTGGGGTCCTGTATTTGATCACAAATGGCCATCTGCAAGGATATTGTATATTCTCACCACGTGTGAGTTTTCTTTGGGTACTATAGTTTCATTTTACAGTACAAAACATACAGGCAGGTTTATTGGGGCATAAATAGGATTGCCACCTTTATGTCCGGCTGAGACCGGGCGGGGGCGGGTCCGTGCCGTCAGTGGGCGGACCCGTGCCGTCAGTGGGCGGGGCTATGATGTCAGTGGTCGGACCCGTTACGTCAGTGGGCGGGGCTATGATGTGGCGATCAGCGATTGCCCGATCGCCATGTCAATCAAGGGAATCCCGTCCGGTTTTCCTTATTTGGAAAACCGGGCAGGAAGTATAGACCCGGGCAGCCCCTCAAAATACAGGGCTGTCTGGGTCAAAACCGGACAGGTGGCAACCCTAGACATTAAGCATGTGTGTGTCTGTGCACATGATGCATGGCAGGAACCTTAGACTGTAAGCTCCTCTGATACAGGGAACTGTGAATGGTGAAGAATCTCTGTAAAGTGATACACAACATATAGGCCCCATTCTCCTATACCCTTCCCGCAGCAAGGACATTACAAAATGGAAATTATTATCTGAGTGTAGAGGGTTAATGGACAAGAGGATGATTATTACCTTGTGAAACACCACATCATGTTGCTCAGCGACTACACAGGCACAAATTAAATAAATCTTTTATTTCTCCAAAGCATTTTTCTTTTCTGACACTGTGATTTATTCAAATTTCCTTTTTTGAGTAGATGTTAACATGTTTTGCTTCCTCTTAAGTCCTGAACTAAATTCACTAATATAAATAAAGTGTCTGTTCGCATTTTGGCCTTCTCTGCAATAGATTAAAATGACAAAAAGACTATATTCCATTTGTTGAAGGGAATTGTGTTTCTGGTGTTAGGACTGGCTGTAGTGTGATGTCTAATTTGTTTGATATTAATATGTGGAAATGAAGTGGATATTGTGACTGCTTAAGGCTCTACAGCTGACACCTTATTACTGAAATGTAATGCTGAGTAATAGTAATGTAATTAAATGTGACATGCCTGTTGGAATGTAATCATGTAAAGGAATGATGTATTTCCTCTATGGAAGGTAGATAAGTAACGGCACAAAAGGAAGCTCATGATCAATGCTTGTTTATTTGTTTAGCAAACCCCACTGATGGTTTGTAGTGTGCATAAGCAAACATATTGCAGGTAATGTGATAAAAGGTGCAAATTTTGCTACTGGTTAGTAACCCACAGCGACCAATCAGCATGTACATTTACTGATCAGCTGTTTTTCATTGCTATGGGATACCAGGCCTGGTCAAACTCCTGTCCATAGTGGACCAAACTGTCCACTTCTTATTTAACCAACAGTGCCATTATTCAGATCTCCTAATGACTGCACAGATAAGTTACACCTTCCCATGTCTGAGATTGGCAGGTACAAACATAAAATCTGCTGGAATTCAGGTCAGATCAGGCTACAGCTAATGGCACACAGAGTGTTTGCTCCTCTGACTTTTTTCACCAGTGGACAAATGCCAGTCACTGGCTGTGCTACCTGCCACTGAAGTAAACAGCTTCCTCCTGTCAATAGATACAGACACTCAAATGCCCCAAAACATACATTTGATCCAAGACATAGGAAGGCTGCATGAGTGGTGACAGCTGTGGAGACAACACTATGGGGTTATTTACTAAACTCCGAATGTAAAAATCACGAAAAAATTCATGATTTTTTTTAAATAAAATCGGACTTTTAAAAAAATCACACATTTTTCAGAATTTATTAAATCCTGAGAATGGAAAAGTCTGAATCTGAAAATCCAGCATCTCAGACCTGTTGAGGTTGCATATAAGTCAATGGGAGAAGTCCCAATGTTTTTTTGTTGTGCACTGGGTTTCGTGCAATACCATGAAGTTTTCGGGTAAAAAGCATAAGAGTGTAAGCTCGAATGAGCAGGGCCCTTCCTCCTATTCTTTCCTAACAATATGCAATTGTAACTACCGTATATACTCGTGTATAAGCCGACCCACGTATAAGCCGAGGTACCTAATTTTACCTATGAAAACCAGAAAAACTTATTGACTCGCGTATAAGCCTAGACACAACTCAGAAAAGTCTCAGAAATATCAAACAGTCGGTTTAATGTTAAAAATCAAGCCATGATGCTTAAAACATTAATTCATCGTACAATGATAAAAAAAAAACCTCTGGTAGATGAAATAGATATATTAAGAAGACAGCTGCCTTACCAGTAAATTTGCTCCAATGGGAGGGGAGAGTCAGGAAGCTGCTCCCTGTAGTAGGTGCTGATCGCCTTCAAAGGCTGCCCAGAGTTGTTAGTGGGTGGGAGGGGAAGCTGCTCTCTGCTGCTGGGCCCCTTCAAAGTTTAAAGGAGAAGGAAAGCCAAATTTGGTAATCCTCCTTCCTGAACAGATCTTATAAAGAAGTGTAAGATCGCTAAGTTTAGAGCTCACATAACTGTACAACCAAGGAGCTTTTCATGTCTCTTTATCGCAGCAGCTTTATCAGAAAGCAGCTGCCATCTTGCATATGGAATAATGGCTTCATTCCCCTTATCGTCGCTAATGCGCATGTGCGAAAATACATTCCCCTGACTTCCAGCGCATATCATTGTTGATGTTGCTCCTTATTCGGGCTCATGGCTGCGTGTCATCAGGGGAGGGAGGAACAAACTGCCTTAGAGACATGCGCAATGGAAACTAATTGTGCTTACTGCGATTCAGGACTGCCGCTGGCACAAGCAGGTGCGCTGTTGCTCTTTCTTCGGAAGCGGGATCATTCATCGCTACCGGTAAGGCAGCTGACCCGCGTATAAGCCGAGGTAGGATTTTCAAGCACATTTTGGGTGCTGAAAATCTCGGCTTATACGCGGGTATATACGGTATGCTTTTATTCCAGTGAAATATTTGTCTTTATATATAAACTGTTGTAAGGTGTTGCAGGGAATGATGGCACTATAATAATAATAATAACTGCCTCCACACAAGACTTAAAACATTAAGGGGCACATTTACTAAGCTCGAGTGAAGGATTCAAAGTAAAAAAACGTTGAATTTCAACGTTTTTTTTTTGGGTACTTCGACCATCGAATAGGCTACTACGACCTTCAACTACGATTCGAACGATTCTAACTAAAAATCGTTCCACTATTCGACCATTTGATAGTCGAAGTACTGTCTCTTTAAAAAAAACTACCTACTTCGTTAGTTTAAACCTACCGAGGTACAATGTTAGCCTATGGGGACCTTCCCCATTAATTTGCTAAGATTTTTTTGATCGAAGGAAAATCCTTTGATTGATGGATTAAAATCCTTCAAATCGTTCGATTCGAAGGATTTCATTGTTCCTTCAATTTTTCCTTCGATCGTAGGATTTGCAGTAAATCCTACGAATTCGATATTCGAATTCGTAGGATTTTACCTCAAGGGTTTATTTACCCTCGATATTCGACCCTTAGTAAATGTGCCCCTAATTGATAGGCAGCGTGTGAAAAGAATAATCAAGTTTTAGGAATGCTTAGCCCACCCCTAAAAACAACCTCCATATATATATAAGTATACACTCATAAGCTCTTGCATGGAAAGTCATCTGTTGGAAGCTTCCCAACACAAAACTTTTACCCTCCAGGGTAAACAAGGGATTACTGCACTAATATAATAGTTTCTAAACCACTTGGTATACAAGCAATACCATATGGTGTTGTAGGCATTCCTAAAATATCAGGACCCCAAGTATGTAGTTCCCCTAGTAATAGAGTATCATCCGGGCAGGATGATGTTTCCTTGGGCAGAAGGCATAGCCAAGGTGCCTATTTATCAAACAATGTAAAATGGGAACAACTGTGTAAAAATGATTATTGATAATGATATGCAATTTCTTTTACTCTGACTGATATATGTAATTTACAAGGAAGGTAAAGCGAGTGATGCAGTGTGTTCACATGGGAGCAAGAGCATGTTCAGATAAAGTCAGTGCACTTTTACAATACCTTTTCTTGTGCTCTAAGTTTAGGGCTATATTTAGTTTTCCTGCATTTTTTACACCTGTGGGTAAGAGCCGTAAGAAAGATCTAGGAGCACCCCTGAGAGCTAGGGCTTTCAATGATGTCCTTTGCCATGGCTTCTTCCTCAGCTATCCATTATCCTGATTGTTTTGATAAAAAGGTAAAGCGTGTTTAAAAAACCAGTGGCACACAGTTTGCTGTGTTGTACCTTACATCTCTGAGACAAAATTGGTTACAAATACCCATATATAAGCACATACAGGTTTCAAACTTTTGCCTCAAAATGGCTAATGAAAGTCAAACGAATATGGGGATAGAGCTTGTATATTTAAATAATTACTAATTATTAGGAGGTAATTATTAATTACCTACTAATTTGTTTGTACAAAAATAAAAAGCAAAAAAGGAGAATAAAAATAGTGAAGTGAGGAGCAGAATGCTATATACACATAACCTAAATAACCTACACATCAAGGGGCCCATTTACTTAGCTCGAGTGAAGGAATAGAGGAAAAAAAACGTTGAATTTCAAATTTTTTTTTTGGCTACTTCGACCATCGAGTGGGCTACTTTGACTACGACTTCGAATCGAACATTTCAAACTAAAAATCGTTCGACTATTCGACCATTCGATAGTCGAAGTACTGTCTCTTTAAGAAAAAAACTTCGACCCCCTAGTTCGCCACCTAAAACCTACCTAAGTCAATGTTAGCCTATGGGGAAGGTCCCCATAGGCTTTGCTAGCTTTTTTTGGTCGAACAAAAATCGTTAGATCGATGGATTAAAATCCTTCGAATCGAAAGATTTGAAGGATTTAATAGTTCGAATGAATGATTTTTCGTTCGATCGTTTGATCGAACGAATATCGCTAAATCCTTTGACTTCGATATTCGAAGTCGAAGGATTTAACTTCGGCAGTCGAATATCGAGGATTAATTAACCCTCGATATTCAACCTTAAGTAAATTTGCCCCCAAGTCTCGGGTTAAAATATTTAGAAGCATTTTGTTCAACAAGGAGATTCATTAGAAAATGGAAATGACAGGTAAATATCTATATTCATCTTTTGCTTGAAAATGCAAATGAAGATGCAGCTTGTAAAATATACCTTATGGATGAACCTATTCCACACCACAATGTACTAATTAAAAGCTCACAGTCCTACAGTACACAGCGCTGGGCTTCTTATTTATAACTTGGATATTTAGGCAGTGCGTTTAAAATTAGACGGCCCTTTAGGATTTTCCATTTAATAGTCTGGCATGAAATTGATTCCAAAAAAGTTCTTATAATCTTTTCACAGCAAGAACTCTTTTAAGATTAAGTTAGTTTAGATGGGATGGTAGGGATTTATTAGATTCATTCATTAAGACATTCATTCATGAGTATGTTAGTGCAGAAGGGCCCTAGAAAAATATATATGTATATAACTCATTCTAATGGCTGTGACTTATCTTGCACTAAGTCATGCAATTTATTCTGTCTCTTATTCGATATTGCTATGCCTCCCAGTACTTGATTGATGGGTTAGAAAAATAAAATAAAAGCCTGATTATATCTTTGGGGAGGGGGTTAACTTTTGTCTGAAGCCTTGATCATTTCTTAAGATCAGCCTTAATAGACATCCGAATACTTATAGAGATTAGGGATGCACCGAATCCAGGATTCAGTTCGGGATTCGTCCAGGATGCAGCCTTTTTCAGCAGGGTTCAGATTTGGCCAATAACCTTCTGCCCGGCTGAACCAGATCCGAATCCTAATTTGCTTATGCAAATTAGGGGTGGAGAGGGAAATCACATGACTTTTTGTCACAAAACAAGGAAGTAAAAAATGTTTTCCCTTTCCCACCCCTAATTTGCATATTTAAATTCGGATTCGGTTTGGTAATCAGCCGAATCTTTCGCGAAGGATTTGGGGGTTCGGCCAAATCCAAAATAGAGGATTCGGTGCATCCCTAATAGAGATACAAACCAATTGAACCATCTGTATTGTTGTTTCCCTCTCCAGTCAGAAGCCAATGCGTGATTTAACTATCCTAAAGTATGTACTATGTATTGTATATATATTTGTAGAAATCTTATATGAACATAAATACCATTGTATGTTATGAGATTCCTCCATCTCTCATTGACCATTTTTATGATAACATTTACAAGGTGAAGGGTGTCCTTCAACAAATTTTTCCCTCCTCCTTCGTCCATACAGTATATAGACCACTTTTTTTCGGTGAATTACTATACTTTGCTGGTTGACAAATGCCTGGGCATTCTTTTTATTGATTTTGACCTTGAGCTGTCTTAGCCTTTCTGCATGTTTTTTCAAAATACACAAGGCAGACTCTTACTACTTAAACATATCAAAAGATTTCACAACTGACAGCCTTTTGATGCTTTTATTTCACAATTCTTCAGGCAAGAGAGTGAGAATTAAGAGACACAGCGAATGGAAGAAGAGTTAACCTAAATAATAGTGATCTCCATGCAGGCCCAGAAGGTAGGCAGAAGAGGCAGCTGCCTAGGGCTGAATGATAGGGGGGCATTAGGCAGCTACCTCTAAAATTGTCTTCTGCCTACCCCTAGTCCGCACCCTCACTCTTATTCCCCTTCCTTGCCCTGTCACCCACCCCTCTGTCACTCTCCCTTCCCTCATGTCACCCTCCCCTCCATCGATGTCCCCTCCGTCGCTCACCCCTCTGTCCCCTCCCTTCTTCCTCTCCATCGCTCACCCCTCCCTCCCCTCCGTCTCTTCTCCCTCCATCATCTCTCCCTCCCCTCCATCTCCTCTTTCTCCATCGTGCTGATTGTGCGTGGGTACACATTGCCTAGGGCACCCGGCCAGCCTGGCCCATCCCTGTCTCCATGTCACTGAATCCTAGCCTTCTGGTCCCAAGTCCTTACCTACATCCAGGACAAAACAGCATTACCTAAACTGTTAACCCCCAAGGTATACCTCTTTGGTGTAGTGGACGAGGTCACCCCAAAGGCGGCCAGGAGAATAATGTTCTATGCCAGGAAATGTATCCGCTTGAACTGGATTTCCCCCCAACACCGCATACAATGACTGACTGAACCTGCTAAAAGGAACACTCCCCCTGATTCAACTCACTTATGCCTCAAGAGGTTGCCCCCAAAAATACGACTTGGTATATCGAGACTGGTTAGAGGCCATAGAGGAACCCTTAATCTCAGGGATGCTAAGATAGCAGAGGCGGAGCCACATACACCCACTGTTCTAACTGCCTGTGGGTAATAACTACAGAACCACATCCTTTCTGGGTTTATAGATTGAAGATTACAGCTAGATCCAGAAACAAATTTTTTTTGCAATTTACAGGAATGATGGCGGTTATAAAATAAGCAGTTTTAAAGTTTGCTACTTGCCTAGTAACCCATAGCAGCCAATGAGCAGTAACTATTTATTGGCCAATTGTTTGAAAACACACCTCTGATTGATTGTTATGAGATACTAGATGTAGGAAAACTTCAGATCTTTCATTACATTACTCCAAATAGGACACTGCCCCACCTACCATATATTTCATGGTTTTAAAGCTGTAGTTTAATTCTGAACATCTGTATCCACTAGCTATAGGTTGTAAATGAGAACTGATTTCTAGACCCAATTTCATTTGTACACAGTGCCATGGATATACTCAGCCCCCATTTTACATGTAACAATACAAATGATGCTCTATGAAATCAGCTAGCTGAACCCAAATGGAAAAGAAGGCTAATGGAAACAAAATATGAGTAAATCATTTATTTATTTATATTCAAATCCCACCTATTTTCGGGCAAACACTTCCTCTTTTGTGGCCCACTTGCTAGGAGTATCCAAATAAATAAGAGAAGATTGGCATGTATGTTGTTATAATTATTAGCAGTCATTGTTACTGCACCATTTCCGAATGGCTGAGGCTTCCACCATCTTCCTAGATTGTTCATAGTCATTTGTAACAAAAGAAGGTATCATTTCCTGATTGGATAACAGAAGATCTTATTTTGGCTAATATGCTGGTACTTTTAATTGCAAGCGTCTTTCTGGCTTTTTTCACTGGAAGCATCCTTTTTTTACTAACATTTCTCATAGATTCGTTAAGATTTTCTGTAGATTTCTTGGTACCAGCAGTGTCATTTGTTTTCGTCATTGCATTGGTACTGCTGTCTGCTGGAACTGGTTTGCCTGTATATACTGCAGATTTTTTCCAAGATCTTTTTTAGATGTTTTAGGTTTTTGTTCTGAAGGGCAGGGTGTTTCCATTTGTGCCTTTTTAGATTTCTTTGCTGAAGATGTAGTCTCTTTTCTTGAAAAGGAATATTATGTTTTTTTCTGTAGGGATGAGAGGGTTTATTTTGAAACCTCAAAACATTTTTAAATTTTTTCTTTTCAATTTCTATGTCCAAGTTTTTCTCCAAAAGTCCTTTAGGAACGGATCTGATGGGCATTTCTCCTTTGAAAGGCAAAAACAGAATTGTCCCATCTGTAGTTGCCTGTGTGATCAGATACTCTACTGATTGCTTTGAGTGCTTTCTTGTCGGAATATCAGTCCTGCCTATCCAGATTTCCGATTCCCTTTTCCACATTGTCTTAAATTCATTATGAAGGAAAGTAATATATTTTTCTGTGTTGGAACAGGTTGAATATGGCTTAAATAGGTTTTTAGAGCAAGGTGCATTTTTAAATTTCAGATAACTAGATATATAGCATTTCTTTTGCATTTCTTCGAAAATGATTTTCTCCAAAAGTCCTCTAGAAACCAATGTGATGGGCATTTCTCCTTTGAAAGGCAAAAACTTAATGGTCCCATCTGAAGAAATATCTGCTTTTTCCTCAGTTTTATGACATGCACCAAGAATTAAAGGTTCTTCACAAGAAATAGTATTGTGGTGACTTTCAATAATTAGCGAATGCCTGAAGAACCGTACAAGTCGTCTCTCATTCTCTACAAGTGATTTGGTTGGCGTTTCTCCTTTGAAAATCGAATTAGAAATATCTGCTATTTCAAGTGCATGCCTGTGACGGTTAGGCGAAACCAATGTGATGGGCATTTCTCCTTTGAAAGACAAAAACTTAATGGTCCCATCTGAAGAAATATCTGCTTTTTCCTCAGTTTTATGACATGCACCAAGAATTAAAGGTTCTTCACAAGAAATAGTATTGTGGTGACTTTCAATAATTGGCGAATGCCTGAAGAATCGTACAAGTCGTGGCTCGTTCTCTACAACTGATTTGGTTGGCGTTTCTCCTTTGAAAATCAAATTAGAAATGGCTGCTATTTCAAGTGCATGCCTGTGACGGTTAGGCGAATCCAATGTGATGGGCATTTCTCCTTTGAAAGGCAAAAACGTAATGGTCCTATCTGAAGAAATATCTGCCTTTTCCTCAGTTTTATGACATGCACCAAGAATTAAAGCTTCTTCACAAGAAATAGTATTGTGGTAACTTTCAATAATTGGCGAATTCCTGAAGAACCGTACAAGTCGTGGCTCATTCTCTACAACTGATTTGATTGGCGTTTCTCCTTTGAAAATCGAATTAGAAATATCTGCTATTTTAAGTGCATGCCTGTGACGGTTAGGCAAGCATGTAAAGTGGCATGGTGTGTTCTGGCTGTATTTAAAAAAATCACTTCTTGGGTTCAATGAGCCGGCCATACCTGAATTCAAGTGACTCTTTTTTTGTAAAAAGGAAATTTCTGCTGTAGTTTGATGCTTAGGTCTGATTTGAGACTGTAATGATCTATTATTGATGCACTTCAGAGGACAAATCTGAGTCTCTGATTGTCTCGGTCTTCTTTTTTTCTTCTTTATCTCAATTGCCATATCAAGGTTATGCATAAGCATTGCCATCTGTCTGAATCCATAGATTATGAGAATAGCAAGCAGTATGAAGATGCAGATGTATGGGTTGTTAAAAAATGCATAAATTGTATCCATTGATATTTTTGAATGTAAGTCCTAAAAAAAATAAAGTTTCATTATTAGGCTTTCAACAGGATAAAGAAAAATAAACACAATTCTGTCAGACCAGCTTAGTGGTTCAAATGTGTTGGATGAATCTATGGGGTTGTTTACAATAATAAATAAGACTAAAATCTTTGTAGGGATTTACAGTATGTTCTCATTAGGTGTAGGAGCTTCTTGATAAAAAAAATCCCATTTAGCATAGATAATCACTTCAACTATGAAATATTATGCCCATGCATTTGTTTAGTAATTTGCATATTCATTTAAAAATATATATTTTGAATATTAAATATGCAGTCAACAATACATTTGCATCTTTAGATACATTTTTTTTATAAATAATACTTTTATTTGCTTCTTTACAGACTTTGCTCTTAAAGCTTTGTTTTATAAGCAAAACGGTTTCTATCCTTCTCTAACATGGCTTATTTACCAAGTGCCATGAATAAATCTAATAGAAGATTAGGGGTTATTTTCTAATGGTGGCCCTGCCTATGGTACAAACGTTTAAACTATAAATTTAAAAAAACACATGGGGAAGCACATTTATCAAAGGTGGAATTTATAATTCATGTGAGTTTTGAAAACTCCCCTGAACTCCCATAAATTCAAAATTTGACCAATCAAAATGTATATTCCTTATAATGATCTCTCTGTAAACCTTAAAACATTTTCTCTGCTAAAGATGTCAGCTTTACAGGTCTATACTAGTATACAGCAGAATATGCAGATCTTCAATATACTGTAAACTTAAAAAATCAGATATACCTGTAGATAGTAGAATGTCAGGTAAACTGGTATTTTCTCACTAAGATTTAAACCTTAAAATGTAATTAGAGCAGCACGTACATGCAGCTCTCTTACAGATCAAGGAAATGACCAGTATTGTTCAGCAAGGTTTAGCTATAGTGCTGCTTGTGTGATGTCATAATCAGTATGTAACCATGGCAACAAGTGCTTATTGTGAAGTCACAATAACCATGGCAATGAGCAACGAGAGAAAACATAAATTCTTGGCTGCAATATTACTCTCCAAAACATATTCCTGAATATGATTACTTAATAAATGCTCAAATATATTCTACAGTAAAGATATCAACTTAATAAGTCTATAGCTTCCAGGCGGAAACTTCAGCATAAACTTGAAAAATCGAACATACCTGTAGATAGTAGAATTCCGGGTAAAATGGTATTTTCTTAGTAAGATGTAGAAACTCCTTGAAATGTAATTAGAGCAGCACGTGCATGCAGCTCTCTTACAAATGAAGGAATGACCAGTATTTTTCAGCAAGGTTTAGATATAGTGCTGCTTGTGTGATGTCATAATCAGCATGTAACCATGGCAACAAGTGCTTATTGTGATGTCACACTAACCATGGCAGCGAGCTATCTGTTGCTCACTCAGTAAGTATTATATGAATATAACATAAACCAAAGGTGTTTGGTTCCCAAAAATTGTTTTTGAAAGCCTATATCACACAGTTGGGTTCATTTATAAACACTGGGCAAATGTGCTTCTGGGCAATAACCCATAGCAACCATATCAGTGATTAGTTTTGTTCAGTCAGCTGCAGGTTGAGCAGTGAAAACAATCAACTGATTGGTTGTCATGGGTTACTGCCCAGGTGCAAATGTGCCCAGTATTTAAAAATCAGCCCCAATGTATTATAGTGTAATGAATAATAAGTCTACCAAATTCATTAATAAACAAACCTATTACCACTAGTATTCAGCCAAATATATGTCTCTCCTCTTTCAGGAATAAGAAGCAATACAAAAATGTAATGCAACCTTTTAAATAAAATATACTAGAACAATATCAAAATGCAGCTCTCTCATTGACCAAGGTAATTATTAGGGATGCACCGAATCCAGGATTCGGTTCGGGATTCGGCCAGGATTCGGCCTTTTTCAGCAGGGTTCGGATTCGGCCGAATCCTTCTGCCCGGCCGAACCGAATCCGAATCCTAATTTGCATATGCAAATTAGGGGCAGGGAGAGAAATTGCGTGACTTTTTGTCAGAAAACAAGGAAGTAAAAAATGTTTTCCCCTTCCCACCCCTAATTTGCATATGCAAATTAGGGTTCGGATTCGGTTCGGTATTCGGCCAAATCCTTTGTGAAGGATTCGGGGGTTCGGCCGAATCCAAAAAAGTGGATTCGGTGCATCCCTAGTAATTATCAGTGTTGCTGTGTGTGGTTTGTAATAGTGGTACATGAATAATGTGTTTTTACATTAAATATTATTCTAGGTGCCCAAAAGCACTGCTTGTATGGAACCCCAAAGGGTACAACTATTGTCTACTGCACACAGTACTTTCTGTGTAAGGGAAAAAACAGCAATTCTTGGCTGCAATATTACTCTCCAAAACATATTCCTGAATATGATTTCTTAATGCACGTTAAAATATATTCTACACTAAATATATCAACTTAATAAGTCTATCATTTCCAGGCAAAAACTTCAGCATAAACTTGAAAAATCGAACATACCTGTAGATAGTAGAATTCCGGGTAAACTGGTATTTTCTTAGTAAAATGTAGAAACTCCTTGAAATGTAATCAGAGCAGCACGTGCATGCAGCTCTCTTACAAATTAAGGAATGACCAGTATTTTTCAGCAAGGTTTATATATAGTGCTGCTTGTGTGATGTCATAATCAGCATGTAACCATGGCAACAGGTGCTCATTGTGATGTCACAATATCCATGGCAGTGAGCTATCTGTTGCTCACTCAGGAAATATTACATGAATACAACATAAACCAAAGGTGTTTGGTTCCCATCTATTGTTTTTGAAAGCCTATATTTCTGTCACTTGGCTTACAAAAAACATTAGTGATGAAAGTGTAACACTTCCATCAGGATGATCTGTTACATTCACTTAGTAAATTAATAAGCACCAAAATAAATAAATATTATAAATGACATTATTTCCTGAGTTCTATTTATGATTTCTTAGTGATTCATTTTTAGTGTACACACTGGATGCTGTGAGTTGCAGATTTAGCTTTGTTGCTTTCAAGAAAAATAATTCTTGTACCTTCCTTTTTATTCATATAAAATCCACATATTCATTCCCTTAAAGCAGTGGTTACCAAACTGTGGGGGTTTGCCCACCCTAGGGAGTGGCTGAGGACTAAGCCTAAAGGCCACTTAGGGTCATATTATTGTACATCTATAGGATGCCTTATCCAGAAACCTGTTATCCAGAAAGCTCTGAATTACGGGAAGGTCATCTCCCATAGACTTCATTATAAATAAACATTAGGATAAAGAATAGGATTTCATGTTCTTCCTATATAATACTGACACCACATCACACAAGACAGTAGGCTATCACACAGTTGGGTTCATTTATAAACACTGGACAAATTTGCACCTGGGCAGTAACCCATAGCGACCATATCAGTGATTTGTTTTGTTCAGCCAGCTGCAGGTTGAGCAGTGAAAGCAATCATCTGATTGGTTGTCATGGGTTACTGCCCAGGTGCAAATGTACCCAGTGTTTATAAATGAGCCCAATGTATTATAGTGTAATGAATAATAAGTCCACCAAATGCATTAATAAACAAACCTATTACCACTGGTATTCAACCAAATATATGTCTCTCTTCTTTTAGGAATAAGAAGTAAAACAAAAGTGGAATGCAACCTTAAAATAAAATATACTAGAGCAGCTCTCTCATTGAGCAAGGTAATTATCAGTGTTGCTGTGTGTGGTTTGTAATAGTGGTACATGAATAATGTGTTTTTGCATTAAATATTATTCTAGGTGCCCAAAAGCACTGCTTGTATGGAACCCCAAAGGGTACAACTATTGTCTACTGCACACAGTACTTTCTGAGTAAGGGAAAAAAACAGCAATTCTTGGCTGCAATATTACTCTCCAAAACATATTCCTGATTATGATTTCTTAATGCACGTTCAAATATATGCTACACTAAATAAATCAACTTAATAAGTCTATCATTTCCAGGCGGAAACTTCAGCACAAATTTGAAAAATCGAACATACCTGTAGATTTAGTAGAATTCCGGGTAAACTGGTATTTTCTTAGTAAGATGTAGAAACTCCTTGAAATGTAATCAGAGCAGCACGTGCATGCAGCTCTCTTACAATTTAAGGAATGACCAGTATTTTTCAGCAAGGTTTATATATAGTGCTGCTTGTGTGATGTCATAATGAGCATGTAACCATGGCAACAAGTGCTCTTTGTGATGTCACAATAACTCTGGCAGCCAGCTATCTGTTGCTCACTCAGTAAGTATTATATGAATACAACATGAACCAAGGTGTTTGGTTCCCATCTATTGTTTTTGAAAGCCTATATTTCTGTCACTTAGCTTACAAAAAACATTAGTGATGAAAGTGTAACACTTACAAATTAAGGAATGACCAGTATTTTTCCGCAAGGTTTAGATATAGTGCTGCTTGTGTGATGTCATAATCATGGTAACAAGTGCTATTATTACAATGGTAACAATGCCACTGAGCTACCTGTTGCTCACTCAGTAAGTATTACATAAATACGACATAAAAACAAAGATATGTGGTTCCCTTCTATTGTTTTGAAACCCTATATTTCTGTCACTTGGCTTACAAAAAACATTAATGAAGAAAGGCCATCGTTATGATCTGTTATTTTGTTAAGTAAATGTAACATTAAAAAGCACCAAAATAAATAAATATTATAAAGGACATTATTATGTGATTCATTTTTAGCTTATATACTGGATACTCAGTAAGTATTATATGAATACAACATAAACCAAAGGTGTTTAGTTCCCATCTATTGTTTTTGAAAGCCTATATTTCTGTTACTTGGCTTACAAAAAACATTAATGATGAAAGTGTAACACTTCCATCATGATGATCTGTTACATTCACTTAGTAAATTAATAAGCACCAAAATAAATAATTATTATAAAGGACATTATTTCCTGAGTTATGAAATCTACTTATGATTTGATTTTAGTTTACACAGTGAATGCTGTGAGTTGCAGATTTAGCTTTGTTGCTTTCAAGAAAAATAATTCTTGGACCTTCCCTTTCATTCATATAAAATCCACATGTTCATTCCCTTAAAGCAGTGGTTACCAAACTGTGGGGGTTTGCCCACCCTAGGGAGTGGCTGAGGACTAAGCCTAAAGACCACTTAGGGTCAGATTATTGTACATATATAGGTTGCCTTATCCAGAAACCTGTTATCCAGAAAGCTCTGAATTACAGGAAGTCATCTCCCAAAGACTCCATTATAAATAAACATTAGGATAAAGAATATTAGGATTTCATGTTCTACCTATATAATACGGACACCACATCACACAAGACAGTAGGCTATCACACAGTTGGGTTCATTTATAAACACTGGACAAATTTGCACCTGGGCAGTAACCCAGAGCGACCATATCAGTGATTTGTTTTGTTCAGCCAGCTGCAGGTTGGGCAGTGAAAGCAATCATCTGACTGGTTGTAATGGGTTACTGCCCAGTTGCAAATGTGCCCAGTGTTTATAAATGAGCCCCAATGTATTATAGTGTAATGAATAATAAGTCCACCAAATTCATTAATAAACAAAGCTATTGCCACTGGTATTCAGCGAAATATATGTCTCTCTTCTTTTAGGAATAAGAAGTAAAACAAAAGTGGAATGCAACCTTAAAATACTAAAATACTAGAACAATATCAAAATGCAGCTCTTTCATTGAGCAAGGTTATTATTGATGCAAATCCTGCATCCTTTGTGTCCTACCCCATTTACGTACTTAACCTGAAATAACTGGGAACCTGGGACGAAAACGACCATATGCAACCAGACACACCTTGGTATTCCTAAAGCGCTACCCACTTTTAGGCAAACCATATCCTTTCTGGGTTTACAGACTGCGGAAATTACAGCTAGATCCAGAAACAATTTTTTTTTGCAATTTGCAGGAATGATGGTGGTTATAAAATAAGCAGTTTAAAGTTTGCTACTTGCCTAGTAACCCATAGCAGCCAATGAGCAGTAACTATTTACTGGCCAATTGTTTGAAAACACACCTCTGATTGATTGTTATGAGATACTAGATGTGGGAAAACTTCAGATCTTTTATTACATTACTCCAAATAGGACACTGTGCCCCACCTACCATATACTTCATGGTTATGAAGCTGTAGTTTAATTCTGAACATCTGTATCCACTAGCTATAGGTTGTGAATGAGAACTGTTTTCTAGACCCAATTTCATTTGTACACAGTTCCATGGATATACTCAGCCCCCATTTTACATGTAACAATACAAGTGATGCTCCATGAAATCAGCTAGCTGAACGCAAATGGAAAAGAAGGCTAATGGAAACAAAATATGAGTAAATCATTTATTTATTTATATTCAAATCCCACCTATTTTCGGGCAAACACTTCCTCTTTTGTGGCCCACTTGCTAGGAGTATCCCAATAAATAAGAGAAGATTGGCATGTATGTTGTTATAATTATTAGCAGTCATTGTTACTGCACCATTTCTGAATGGCTGAGGCTTCCACCATCTTCCTAGATTGTTCATAGTCATTTGTAACAAAAGAAGGTATCATTTCCTGATTGGATAACAGAAGTTCTTATTTTGGCTAATATGCTGGTACTTTTAATTGCAAGCGTCTTTCTGGCTTTTTTCACTGGAAGCATCCTTTTTTTACTAACATTTCTCATAGATTCGTTAAGATTTTCTGTAGATTTCTTGGTACCAGCAGTGTCATTTGTTTTCGTCATTGCATTGGTACTGCTGTCTGCTGGAACTGGTTTGCCTGTATTTACTGCAGATTTTTTCCAAGATCTTTTTTAGATGTTTTAGGTTTTTGTTCTGAAGGGCAGGGTGTTTCCATTTGTGCCTTTTTAGATTTCTTTGCTGAAGATGTAGTCTCTTTTCTTGAAAAGGAATATTATGTTTTTTTCTGTAGGGATGAGAGGGTTTATTTTGAAACCTCAAAACATTTTTAAATTTTTTCTTTTGAATTTCTTTGTCCAAGTTTTTCTCCAAAAGTCCTTTAGGAACGGATCTGATGAGCATTTCTCCTTTGAAAGGCAAAAACAGAATTGTCCCATCTGTAGTTGCCTGTGTGATCAGATACTCTACTGATTGCTTTGAGTGCTTTCTCGTTAAAATGTCAGTCCTGCCTATCCAGATTTCCGATTCCCTTTTCCACATTGTCTTAAATTCATTATGAAGGAAAGTAATATAGTTTTCTGTGTTGGAACAGGTTGAATATGGCTTAAATAGTTTTTTAGAGCAAGGTGCATTTTTAAATTTCAGATAACTAGATATATAGCATTTCTTTTGCATTTCTTCGAAAATGATTTTCTCCAAAAGTCCTCTAGAAACCAATGTGATGGGCATTTCTCCTTTGAAAGGCAAAAACTTAATGGTCCCATTTGAAGAAATATCTGCTTTTTCCTCAGTTTTATGACATGCACCATGAATTAAAGGTTCTTCACAAGAAATAGTATTGTGGTGACTTTCAATAATTAGCGAATGCCTGAAGAACCGTACAAGTCGTCTCTCATTCTCTACAAGTGATTTGGTTGGCGTTTCTCCTTTGAAAATCGAATTAGAAATATCTGCTATTTCAAGTGCATGCCTGTGACGGTTAGACGAAACCAATGTGATGGGCATTTCTCCTTTGAAAGACAAAAACTTAATGGTCCCATCTGAAGAAATATCTGCTTTTTCCTCAGTTTTATGACATGCACCAAGAATTAAAGGTTCTTCACAAGAAATAGTATTGTGGTGACTTTCAATAATTGGCGAATGCCTGAAGAATCGTACAAGTCGTGGCTCGTTCTCTACAACTGATTTGGTTGGCGTTTCTCCTTTGAAAATCAAATTAGAAATGGCTGCTATTTCAAGTGCATGCCTGTGACGGTTAGGCGAATCCAATGTGATGGGCATTTCTCCTTTGAAAGGCAAAAACGTAATGGTCCTATCTGAAGAAATATCTGCCTTTTCCTCAGTTTTATGACATGCACCAAGAATTAAAGCTTCTTCACAAGAAATAGTATTGTGGTAACTTTCAATAATTGGCGAATTCCTGAAGAACCGTACAAGTCGTGGCTCATTCTCTACAATTGATTTGATTGGCGTTTCTCCTTTGAAAATCGAATTAGAAATATCTGCTATTTTAAGTGCATGCCTGTGACGGTTAGGCAAGCATGTAAAATGGCATGGTGTGTTCTGGCTGGATTTAAAAAAATCACTTCTTGGGTTCAATGAGCCGGGACTCTTTTTTTGTAAAAAGGAAATTTCTGCTGTAGTTTGATGCTTAGGTCTAATTTGAGACTCTAATGATCTATTATTGATGCACTTCAGAGTACAAATCTGAGTCTCTGATTGTCTCGGCCTTCTTTTTTTCTTCTTTATCTCAATTGCCATATCAAGGTTATGCATAAGCATTGCCATCTGTCTGAATCCATAGATTATGAGAATAGCAAGTAGTATGAAGATGCAGATGTATGGGTTGTTAAAAAATGCATGAATTGTATCCATCGATATTTTTGAATGTAAGTCCTAAAAAAAACAAATTTTAATTATTAGGCTTTCAACAGGATAAAGAAAAATAAACACAATTCTGTCAGACCAGCTTAGTGATTCAAATGTGTTGGATGAATCTATGGGGTTGTTTAATAAATAAGACTAAAATCTTTGTATGGATTTACAGTATGTTCTCATTAGGTGTAGGAGCTTCTTGATAAAAAAAATCCCATTCAGCATAAATAATCACATAAACTATGAAATATTATGCCCATGTATGTGTTTAGTAATTTGCATAGTAATTTAAAACTATATATTTTGAATATTAAATATGCAGTCGACAATATAGTTACAGCTTTAGACATTTTTTTATAAATAATACTTTTATATGCTTCTTTACAGACTTTGCTGTTAAAGCTTTGTCTTATAAGCAAAACTCTATCCTTCTCTAACATGGCTTATTTACCAAGTGCCATACAAACGTTGAAACTACTTTCACTTTGATATAAATTTAAAAAAACACATAAATTCAAAATTTGACCAATCAAAATGTATTAATAAAATCAAGTTTTTTTAAACTCGGATGAATTAAATCAAACTCAAATCTAATTTGAATAACTCCCTTGATAAATCTGCCCCTGTCAATGTTCAGTTATGTGGCATAAAACTCTATTCTGCATAACAGGATCATTCCTCCTAAACCTATTTTGGCTGCTATTAATATTATTCTACTAATAATATTATTCCCTGTGTTATATTCCTTATAATGATCTCTCTGTAAACCTTGAAACATTTTCTCTGCTAAAGATGTCAGCTTTACAGGTCTATACTAGTATACAGCAGAATATGCAGATCGTCAATATACTGTAAACTTAAAAAATCAGATATACCTGTAGATAGTAGAATGTCAGGTAAACTGGTATTTTCTCACTAAGATTTAAACCTTAAAATATAAATAGAGCAGCACGTACATGCAGCTCTCTTACAGATCAAGGAAATGACCAGTATTGTTCAGCAAGGTTTAGCTATAGTGCTGCTTGTGTGATGTCATAATCAGTATGTAACCATGGCAACAAGTGCTTATTGTGAAGTCACAATAACCATGGCAATGAGCAACGAGAGAAAACATAAATTCTTGGCTGCAATATTACTCTCCAAAACATATTCCTGAATATGATTACTTAATAAATGCTCAAATATATTCTACAGTAAAGATATCAACTTAATAAGTCTATAGCTTCCAGGCGGAAACTTCAGCATAAACTTGAAAAATCGAACATACCTGTAGATAGTAGAATACCAGGTAAACTGGTATTTTCTTAGTAAGATGTAAAAACTCCTTGAAATGTAATTAGAGCAGTACGTGCATGCAGCTCTCTTACAAATGAAGGAATGACCAGTATTTTTCAGCAAGGTTTAGATATAGTGCTGCTTGTGTGATGTCATAATCACCATGTAACCATGGCAACAAGTGCTTATTGTGATGTCACACTAACCATGGCAGCGAGCTATCTGTTGCTCACTCAGTAAGTATTATATGAATATAACATAAACCAAAGGTGTTTGGTTCCCATCTATTGTTTTTGAAAGCCTATATCACACAGTTGGGTTCATTTATAAACACTGGGCAAATGTGCTCCTGGGCAATAACCCATACCAACTATATCAGTGATTAGTTTTGTTCAGCCAGCTGCAGGTTGAGCAGTGAAAACAATCAACTGATTGGTTGTCATGGGTTACTGCCCAGGTGCAAATGTGCCCAGTATTTAAAAATGAGCCCCAATGTATTATAGTGTAATGAATAATATGTCTACCAAATTCATTCATAAACAAACCTATTACCATTAGTATTCAGCCAAATATATGTCTCTCCTCTTTCAGGAATAAGAAGTAATACAAAAATGTAATGCAACCTTAAATAAAATATACTAGAACAATATCAAAATGCAGCTCTCTCATTGAGCAAGGTAATTATCAGTGTTGCTGTGTGTGGTTTGTAATAGTGGTACATGAATAATGTGTTTTTACATTAAATATTATTCTAGGTGCCCAAAAGCACTGCTTGTATGGAACCCCAAAGGGTACAACTATTGTCTACTGCACACAGTACTTTCTGTGTAAGGGAAAAAACAGCAATTCTTGGCTGCAATATTACTCTCCAAAACATATTCCTGATTATGATTTCTTAATGCACGTTCAAATATATTCTACACTAAATATAGCAACTTAATAAGTCTATCATTTCCAGGCAAAAACTTCAGCACAAACTTGAAAAATCGAACATACCTGTAGATAGTAGAATTCCGGGTAAACTGGTATTTTCTTAGTAAAATGTAGAAACTCCTTGAAATGTAATCAGAGCAGCACGTGCATGCAGCTCTCTTACAAATTAAGGAATGACCAGTATTTTTCAGCAAGGTTTATAGATAGTGCTGCTTGTGTGATGTCATAATCAGTATGTAACCATGGCAACAAGTGCTCATTGTGATGTCACAATAACTCTGGCAGCAAGCCATCTGTTGCTCACTCAGTAAGTATTACATGAATACAACATAAACCAAAGGTGTTTGGTTCCCATCTATTGTTTTTGAAAGCCTATATTTCTGTCACTTGGCTTACAAAAAACATTAATGATGAAAGTGTAACACTTCCATCATGATGATCTGTTACGTTCACTTAGTAAATTAATAAGCACCAAAATAAATAAATATTATAAAGGACATTATTTCCTGAGTTATGAAATCTACTTATGATTTCTCAGTGATTCATTTTTAGTTTACACAGTGAATGCTGTGAGTTGCAGATTTAGCTTTGCTGCTTTCAAGAAAAATAATTCTTGGACCTTCCCTTTCATTCATATAAAATCCACATGTTCATTCCCTTAAAGCAGTGGTTACCAAACTGTGGGGGTTTGCCCACCCTAGGGAGTGGCTGAGGACTAAGCCTAAAGGCCACTTAGGGTCAGATTATTGTACATCTATAGAATGCCTTATCCAGAAACCTGTTATCCAGAAAGCTCTGAATTACAGGAAGGTCATCTCCCATAGACTCTATTATAAATAAACATTAGGATAAAGAATATTAGGATTTCATGTTCTTCCTATATAATACTGACACCACATCACACAAGACAGTAGGCTATCACACAGTTGGGTTCATTTATAAACACTGGACAAATTTGCACCTGGGCAGTAACCCATAGCGACCATATCAGTGATTTGTTTTGTTCAGCCAGCTGCAGGTTGAGCAGTGAAAGCAATCATCTGATTGGTTGTCATGGGTTACTGCCCAGCAGGTCCGGACTGAGAACTAAAATAGGACCTGGCATTTCAGGTACACAGAGGCCCAATCAGCCGACATAGAGGCCCAAACACCCCCCACCAGCCCACTAAATACTGACTTTCTATAGGACCTTATAGCAGCTCCTCTTGCATTTGCCAGAACCCACAGATTGCCAGTCCGGACCTGCTGCCCAGTTGCAAATGTGCCTAGTGTTTATAGATGAGCCCAATGTATTATAGTGTAATGAATAATAAGTCCACCAAATTCATTAATAAACAAACCTATTATCTCTGGTATTCAACCAAATATATGTCTCTCTTCTTTTAGGAATAAGAAGTAAAACAAAAGTGGAATGCAACCTTAAAATAAAATATACTAGAGCAATATCAAAATGCAGCTCTCTCATTGAGCAAGGTAATTATCAGTGTTGCTGTGTGTGGTTTGTAATAGTGGTACATGAATAATGTGTTTTTACATTAAATATTATTCTAGGTGCCCAAAAGCACTGCTTGTATGGAACCCCAAAGGGTACAACTATTGTCTAATGCACACAGTACTTTCTGTGTAAGGGAAAAAACAGCAATTCTTGGCTGCAATATTACTCTCCAAAACATATTCCTGAATATGATTTCTTAATGCACGTTCAAATATATTCTACACTAAATATATCAACTTAATAAGTCTATCGTTTCCAGGCGGAAACGTCAACACAAACTTGAAAAATCGAACATACCTGTAGATAGTAGAATTCCGGGTAAACTGGTATTTTCTTAGTAAGATGTAGAAACTCCTTGAAATGTAATCAGAGCAGCATGTGCATGCAGCTCTCTTACAAATTAAGGAATGACCAGTATTTTTCAGCAAGGTTTATGTATAGTGCTGCTTGTGTGATGTCATAATCAGCATGTAACCATGGCAACAAGTGCTCATTGTGATGTCACAATAACTCTGGCAGTGAGCTATCTGTTGCTCACTCAGTAAGTATTATATGAATACAACATAAACCAAAGGTGTTTGGTTCCCATCTATTGTTTTTGAAAGCCTATATTTCTGTCACTTGGCTTACAAAAAACATTAATGATGAAAGTGTAACACTTCCATCATGATGATCTGTTACGTTCACTTAGTAAATTAATAAGCACCAAAATAAATAAATATTATAAAGGACATTATTTCCTGAGTTATGAAATCTATTTATGATTTTTTAGTGATTCATTTTTAGTTTACACACTGGATGCTGTGAGTTGCAGATTTAGCTTTGTTGCTTTCAAGAAAAATAATTCTTGGACCTTCCCTTTCATTCATATAAAATCCACATGTTCATTCCCTTAAAGCAGTGGTTACCAAACTGTGGGGGTTTGCCCACCCTAGGGAGTGGCTGAGGACTAAGCCTAAAGGCCACTTAGGGTCAGATTATTGTACATCTATAGAATGCCTTATCCAGAAACCTGTTATCCAGAAAGCTCTGAATTACGGGTAGGTCATCTCCCATAGACTCCATTATAAATAAACATTAGGATAAAGAATATTAGGATTTCATGTTCTTCCTATATAATACTGACACCACATCACACAAGACAGTAGGCTATCACACAGTTGGGTTCATTTATAAACACTGGACAAATTTGCACCTGGGCAGTAACCCAGAGCGACCATATCAGTGATTTGTTTTGTTCAGCCAGCTGCAGGTTGAGCAGTGAAAGCAATCATCTGATTGGTTGTCATGGGTTACTGCCCAGTTGCAAATGTGCCCAGTGTTTATAAATGAGCCCCAATGTATTATAGTGTAATGAATAATTACACCAAATTCATTAATAAACAAACCTATTACCACTGGTATTCAGCGAAATATATGTCTCTCTTCTTTTAGGAATAAGAAGTAAAACAAAAGTGGAATGCAACCTTAAAATACTAAAATACTAGAACAATATCAAAATGCAGCTCTTTCATTGAGCAAGGTTATTATTGATGCAAATCCTGCATCCTTTGTGTCCTACCCCATTTACGTACTTAACCTGAAATAACTGGGAACCTGGGACGAAAACGACCATATGCAACCAGACACACCTTGGTATTCCTAAAGCGCTACCCACTTTTAGGCAAACCACATCCTTTCTGGGTTTACAGACTGCGAAAATTACAGCTAGATCCAGAAACAATTTTTTTTTGCAATTTGCAGGAATGATGGTGGTTATAAAATAAGCAGTTTAAAGTTTGCTACTTGCCTAGTAACCCATAGCAGCCAATGAGCAGTAACTATTTACTGGCCAATTGTTTGAAAACACACCTCTGATTGATTGTTATGAGATACTAAATGTGGGAAAACTTCAGATCTTTTATTACATTACTCCAAATAGGACACTGTGCCCCACCTACCATATACTTCATGGTTATAAAGCTGTAGTTTAATTCTGAACATCTGTATCCACTAGCTATAGGTTGTGAATGAGAACTGATTTCTAGACCCAATTTCATTTGTACACAGTTCCATGGATATACTCAGCCCCCATTTTACATGTAACAATACAAGTGATGCTCCATGAAATCAGCTAGCTGAACCCAAATGGAAAAGAAGGCTAATGGAAACAAAATATGAGAACATCATTTATTTATTTATATTCAAATCCCACCCATTTTCGGGCAAACACTTCCTCTTTTGTGGCCCACTTGCTAGGAGTATCCCAATAAATAAGAGAAGATTGGCATGTATGTTGTTATAATTTATATCAGTCATTGTTACTGCACCATTTCCGAATGGCTGAGGCTTCCACCATCTTCCTAGATTGTTCATAGTCATTTGTAACAAAAGAAGGTATCATTTCCTGATTGGATCACAGAATTTTGTGAAAGAAAGATCTTATTTTGGCTAATATTCTGGTACTTTTTATTGCAAGCGTCTTTTTGGCTTTTTTCACTGGAAGCATCCTTTTTTTACTAACATTTCTCATAGTTTCGTTAAGATTTTCAGTAGATTTCTTGATACCAGCAGCGTCATTTGTTTTCGTCATTGCATTGGTACTGCTGTCTGCCGTTTTGCCAGTATTTACTGCAGATTTTTTTCCAAGATCTTTTTTACGTTTTAGGTTTTTGTTCTGAAGAGGAGGTTGTTTCCATTTGTGCCTTTTTAGATTTCTTTGCTGAAGATGTAGTCTCTTTTCTCCGAACACTCTTACTTTTCTCTGTTTTTTCTGTGCCACCAGGAATATTGTCCCTTATAGAGTTTGTAGTGTTTTCTGCTTGTATCTTTTTACATTTACATTTACATATAAATTTTACACTTTCTGTAGATATATCTTCTTTCTGATTTCTTTTAGATTTATCTGAGTTTTCTTTGACAGCAGAAATAGTTTGGTAGAGATTAGAGTTTTCTGCAAGTAAATTTGCCAAATTTCTTGTTGCAGACCGATTTGAACAACAGTATTTGTTAGCAAATGTTTCTATGTCTCTAGTGTCGTCAATAACTGTGCTTGGGTTTTCCTTTGATGTACCACTAGCAGGTATCTTATAGTCTTTTATAGTTTTCATTGGGTATTTTCTCACAAAATCATCTGTCCTGTCCAACCAGATTTCTGGTTCTTGTTTCTGAGCTCCCTTTATGGCTTCCTTTATGTTAGCATATAGAAATTTATGAAAAGGAATATTATGTTTTTTTCTGTAGGGATGAGAGGGTTTATTTTGAAACCTCAAACCAATTTTAAATTTTTTCTTTTGCATTTCTTTGTACAAGTTTTTCTCCAAAAGTCCTTTAGGAACGGATCTGATGGGCATTTCTCCTTGGAAAGGCATAAACAGAATTGTCCCATCTGTATTTGCCTGTGTGATCAGATACTCTACTGATTGCTTTGAGTACTTTCTCGTCGAAATATCAGTCCTGCCTATCCAGATTTCCGATTCCCTTTTCCACGTCGTCTTAAATTCATTATGAAGGAAAGTAATATAGTTTTCTGTGTTGGAACAGGTTGAATATGGCTTAAATAGTTTTTTAGAGCACGGTGCATTTTTAAATTTCAGATAACTAGATATATAGCATTTCTTTTGCATTTCTTCGAAAATGATTTTCTCCAAAAGTCCTCTAGAAACCAATGTGATGGGCATTTCTCCTTTGAAAGGCAAAAACTTAATGGTCCCATCTGAAGAAAAATATGCTTTTTTCTCAGTTTTATGACATGCACCAAGAATTAAAGGTTCTTCACAAGAAATAGTATTGTGGTGACTTTCAATAATTAGCGAATGCCTGAAGAACCGTACAAGTCGTCTCTCATTCTCTACAAGTGATTTGGTTGGCGTTTCTCCTTTGAAAATCGAATTAGAAATATCTGCTATTTCAAGTGCATGCCTGTGACGGTTAGGCGAAACCAATGTGATGGGCATTTCTCCTTTGAAAGGCAAAAACTTAATGGTCCCATCTGAAGAAATATCTGCTTTTTCCTCAGTTTTATGACATGCACCAAGAATTAAAGGTTCTTCACAAGAAATGGTATTGTGTAAATCCAATCAAGTGGAGCGCTCACCTCCTTGATATACACCTTTGTAGTGCCAGGTGCTATACTGTGGGACCCACTCCTGTCACTGGGTCAAATCGATATCCAAAAAGAAAGCCAGTAGCACACTGAGTCAGGTTGTAGTTGTGTTCAAAAGAAATTATTTTATTAAGCCCATATGCAAAAAGGCTTTTTTTTTTTTTTTTTTTTTTTTTTTTGTAGTTGTGTTCAAAAGAAATTATTTTATTAAGCCCATATGCAAAAAGGCAACGTTTCGAGCCTACTAGGCCCTTTCTCAAGCCCTGTGTTACACATTACAATGCTCTTTTAAAGTGAGGAAGGGGGTGTGACCACATGCCCAGCCCCCTTTCCGTGACATCAGCATTGTTATATACATAAATATTAAATCACATCCAGTATAAAGTATAATTATGAAGCAGTGATTAGTTCAAAAAGTGTCTTTAAACAAAAAGTGAAAAAATTAAAAAATCTCAAAAAAATTGAATAGAATAAATAAAAGTCTCAAAAAAGGAGAAAAAGAGTCCAAGGATAGAAATCATTGTAACAAAGAATACGTTGTGTCTCATATCATGTCCATTGTAGCGAGAAGTTGCAACATAGTTGAGAAGTATCCATGGTAAAACAAAACCCACTCATAATGGGAACTGTCACAAAAATTTGTTACTTTGTTATTTCTGCAATATCATTGGAATCTAACATGTTAATTTTAACATACTGTGATCTAACATACTGTGATCTAACATACCTGAGACGCCAATGTGACTCACTCTGCATATCGCACTCAGCACTTTTTCTGAGACACCTTATGATATGCAAGATATGTTGTCAGCACTCAGGGTGTTCTATGTAGATCCTTAATAACCTAAAATGAGAAGAAATAATGTTAATTTAAATTCGAAACATCAAGTTATGTAACATCTATGCATATGTACACGTACACAGGATTATAGTATTCACCTCAAAAAATGAAATTGGCTGGGGTGTATTCCCTATTCAAACCGCGGGGCCAGATAGTGTCCAGTCTATGGATCCACATCATTTCTAGTTTTTTCAACATCAGTAACCTGTTGCCACCTCTCCTGGGTGTCTCTACCGTGTCAATAACCTGGAATTTGAGCTGACTGATAGAGTGTCGTGCAGAATGGAAGTGTGCTGGGACTGGTAATGCCGTCAACCCCCTACGTATTGTGGACTTGTGTTTCGAAATACGATCCCGTATTTTCTGTGTGGTTTCGCCAACATAGAGTAGACCACAAGGGCATTTCAACAAATAAATCACAAATGATGATTCACATGTGAAGTATTTCTTAATCTCATATTTGTTGCCTCTGTGTGGGTGATAAAAGATATTGCCCTTGGTCACTGAATTACACTGGACGCAATGCAAGCAAGGGAAAGTCCCAAACTTAGGGTTTTGTAAAAATAGCTGTTTAGAGGGACCTTTACTGCCAATGTCAGCCTTAACCAATTGGTCCTTGAGATTTTTACCCCGTTTATATGCTAGCATGGGCGGTTGCTGGAAAGAGGGTATGTCCTGATGACATGATTGCAGTATATGCCAATGCCGGCGAATAATATTGCCCACCTGTCTACTGGCTGTAGTGTATTTGCTCACAAACATCAGTCTGTCACTTTTCTGTGTTTCTCTTTTTACAGGGCAGAGCAAATCATCTCTGCTCCTGTTCTGTAACTTTTGTTCATTTCTGCCCAGTACATCACAGGGGTAACCCCTCTCTATAAACCGGGAAGTCATTTCACTTTTCTCTTTTTGTAATTCACTGTCAACACTGACTATGCGTTTCAGCCTTGTATATTGGCTAAGGGGTAGCGAATCCCTTAGGGGTTTAGGGTGAAAACTAGTGTAGTGAAGTAGGCTGTTTTTGTCAGTTGTTTTCCTAAACAGATCTGTTTTAAGTCCTATACCTACCCTAGTAAGCTGGACATCAAGGAAATTGATAGTGACCCTATCGCATACATTAGTGAATTTAAGTGTCTCTTCCATGCCATTCAGGAATGTGTGAAACTCAACCAGGCTGTCCATTGTGCCGTCCCAGAGAATTAGTAGGTCGTCTATATAGCGTATATATAGAATGCAATGCTCCCGAAAAAGGGGGTTATCATATACCATGGTCTCTTCCAAGAAGGCCATGTAGAGATTCGCATATGTTGGCGCTACATTGCTGCCCATGGCGGTACCCCTCTGTTGTATGTAGTAATAGTCACCAAATAGAAAATAATTCTGATGTAATACAATCTCAAGCAAGTCTAGCAAGAATTTTTTCTGTGTTTGGGTATATACCGTTTTATCCAGATGATATTGTGTAGCCCGCATGCCTGATTCATGCGATATTGATGTATACAGGCTAGTTACATCAAAACTCGTTAGCCATATATCATGGTCGGGGAGTCGTATTGGCTTTTTGCATATGGGCTTAATAAAATAATTTCTTTTGAACACAACTACAACCTGACTCAGTGTGCTACTGGCTTTCTTTTAAGAAATGGTATTGTGGTGACTTTCAATAATTGGCGAATGCCTGAAGAATCGTACAAGTCGTGGCTCGTTCTCTACAACTGATTTGGTTGGCGTTTCTCCTTTGAAAATCAAATTAGAAATGGCTGCTATTTCAAGTGCATGCCTGTGACGGTTAGGCGAATCCAATGTGATGGGCATTTCTCCTTTGAAAGGCAAAAACGTAATGGTCCTATCTGAAGAAATATCTGCCTTTTCCTCAGTTTTATGACATGCACCAAGAATTAAAGCTTCTTCACAAGAAATAGTATTGTGGTAACTTTCAATAATTGGCGAATTCCTGAAGAACCGTACAAGTCGTGGCTCATTCTCTACAACTGATTTGATTGGCGTTTCTCCTTTGAAAATCGAATTAGAAATATCTGCTATTTTAAGTGCATGCCTGTGACGGTTAGGCAAGCATGTAAAATGGCATGGTGTGTTCTGGCTGGATTTAAAAAAATCACTTCTTGGGTTCAATGAGCCGGGACTCTTTTTTTGTAAAAAGGAAATTTCTGCTGTAGTTTGATGCTTAGGTCTAATTTGAGCCTCTAATGATCTATTATTGATGCACTTCAGAGTACAAATCTGAGTCTCTGATTGTCTTGGTCTTCTTTTTTTCTTCTTTATCTCAATTGCCATATCAAGGTTATGCATAAGCATTGCCATCTGTCTGAATCCATAGATTATGAGAATAGCAAGTAGTATGAAGATGCAGATGTATGGGTTGTTAAAAAATGCATGAATTGTATCCATCGATATTTTTGAATGTAAGTCCTAAAAAAAACAAATTTTAATTATTAGGCTTTCAACAGGATAAAGAAAAATAAACACAATTCTGTCAGACCAGCTTAGTGATTCAAATGTGTTGGATGAATCTATGGGGTTGTTTACACTAATAAATAAGACTAAAATCTTTGTATGGATTTACAGTATGTTCTCATTAGGTGTAGGAGCTTCTTGATAAAAAAATCCCATTCAGCATAAATAATAACTTCAACTATGAAATATTATGCCCATGTATGTGTTTAGTAATTTGCATATTAATTTAAAACTATATATCTTGAATATTAAATATGCAGTCGACAATATAGTTACAGCTTTAGACATTTTTTTATAAATAATACTTTTATATGCTTCTTTACAGACTTTGCTGTTAAAGCTTTGTCTTATAAGCAAAACTGTTTCTATCCTTCTCTAACATGGCTTATTTACCAAGTGCCATACAAACGTTTAAACTATTTTCACTTTGATATAAATTTAAAAAAACACATGGGGAAGCACATTTATCAAAGGTGGAATTTCTAATTCATGTGAGTTTTTGAAAACTCCCCTGAACTCCCATAAATTCAAAATTTGACCAATCAAAATGTATTAATAAAATCAATTTTTTTAAACTCGGATGAATTAAATCAAACTCAAATCTAATTTGAATAACTCCCTTGATAAATCTGCCCCTGTCAATGTTCAGTTATGTGGCATAAAACTCTATTCTGCATAACAGGATCATTCCTCCTAAACCTATTTTGGCTGCTATTAATAATATTATTCCCTGTGTTATATTCCTTATAATGATCTCTCTGTAAACCTTGAAACATTTTCTCTGCTAAAGATGTCAGCTTTACAGGTCTATACTAGTATACAGCAGAATATGCAGATCGTCAATATACTGTAAACTTAAAAAATCAGATATACCTGTAGATAGTAGAATGTCAGGTAAACTGGTATTTTCTCACTAAGATTTAAACCTTAAAATATAAATAGAGCAGCACGTACATGCAGCTCTCTTACAGATCAAGGAAATGACCAGTATTGTTCAGCAAGGTTTAGCTATAGTGCTGCTTGTGTGATGTCATAATCAGTATGTAACCATGGCAACAAGTGCTTATTGTGAAGTCACAATAACCATGGCAATGAGCAACGAGAGAAAACATAAATTCTTGGCTGCAATATTACTCTCCAAAACATATTCCTGAATATGATTACTTAATAAATGCTCAAATATATTCTACAGTAAAGATATCAACTTAATAAGTCTATAGCTTCCAGGCGGAAACTTCAGCATAAACTTGAAAAATCGAACATACCTGTAGATAGTAGAATACCAGGTAAACTGGTATTTTCTTAGTAAGATGTAAAAACTCCTTGAAATGTAATTAGAGCAGCACGTGCTTGCAGCTCTCTTACAAATGAAGGAATGACCAGTATTTTTCAGCAAGGTTTAGATATAGTGCTGCTTGTGTGATGTCATAATCACCATGTAACCATGGCAACAAGTGCTTATTGTGATGTCACACTAACCATGGCAGCGAGCTATCTGTTGCTCACTCAGTAAGTATTATATGAATATAACATAAACCAAAGGTGTTTGGTTCCCATCTATTGTTTTTGAAAGCTTATATCACACAGTTGGGTTCATTTATAAACACTGGGCAAATGTGCTCCTGGGCAATAACCCATACCAACTATATCAGTGATTAGTTTTGTTCAGCCAGCTGCAGGTTGAGCAGTGAAAACAATCAACTGATTGGTTGTCATGGGTTACTGCCCAGGTGCAAATGTGCCCAGTATTTAAAAATGAGCCCCAATGTATTATAGTGTAATGAATAATATGTCTACCAAATTCATTCATAAACAAACCTATTACCACTAGTATTCAGCCAAATATATGTCTCTCCTCTTTCAGGAATAAGAAGTAATACAAAAATGTAATGCAACCTTAAATAAAATATACTAGAACAATATCAAAATGCAGCTCTCTCATTGAGCAAGGTAATTATCAGTGTTGCTGTGTGTGGTTTGTAATAGTGGTACATGAATAATGTGTTTTTACATTAAATATTATTCTAGGTGCCCAAAAGCACTGCTTGTATGGAACCCCAAAGGGTACAACTATTGTCTACTGCACACAGTACTTTCTGTGTAAGGGAAAAAACAGCAATTCTTGGCTGCAATATTACTCTCCAAAACATATTCCTGATTATGATTTCTTAATGCACGTTCAAATATATTCTACACTAAATATAGCAACTTAATAAGTCTATCATTTCCAGGCAAAAACTTCAGCACAAACTTGAAAAATCGAACATACCTGTAGATAGTAGAATTCCGGGTAAACTGGTATTTTCTTAGTAAAATGTAGAAACTCCTTGAAATGTAATCAGAGCAGCACGTGCATGCAGCTCTCTTACAAATTAAGGAATGACCAGTATTTTTCAGCAAGGTTTATAGATAGTGCTGCTTGTGTGATGTCATAATCAGTATGTAACCATGGCAACAAGTGCTCATTGTGATGTCACAATAACTCTGGCAGCAAGCCATCTGTTGCTCACTCAGTAAGTATTACATGAATACAACATAAACCAAAGGTGTTTGGTTCCCATCTATTGTTTTTGAAAGCCTATATTTCTGTCACTTGGCTTACAAAAAACATTAATGATGAAAGTGTAACACTTCCATCATGATGATCTGTTACGTTCACTTAGTAAATTAATAAGCACCAAAATAAATAAATATTATAAAGGACATTATTTCCTGAGTTATGAAATCTACTTGTGATTTCTCAGTGATTCATTTTTAGTTTACACAGTGAATGCTGTGAGTTGCAGATTTAGCTTTGCTGCTTTCAAGAAAAATAATTCTTGGACCTTCCCTTTCATTCATATAAAATCCACATGTTCATTCCCTTAAAGCAGTGGTTACCAAACTGTGGGGGTTTGCCCACCCTAGGGAGTGGCTGAGGACTAAGCCTAAAGGCCACTTAGGGTCAGATTATTGTACATCTATAGAATGCCTTATCCAGAAACCTGTTATCCAGAAAGCTCTGAATTACGGGAAGGTCATCTCCCATAGACTCTATTATAAATAAACATTAGGATAAAGAATATTAGGATTTCATGTTCTTCCTATATAATACTGACACCACATCACACAAGACAGTAGGCTATCACACAGTTGGGTTCATTTATAAACACTGGACAAATTTGCACCTGGGCAGTAACCCATAGCGACCATATCAGTGATTTGTTTTGTTCAGCCAGCTGCAGGTTGAGCAGTGAAAGCAATCATCTGATTGGTTGTCATGGGTTACTGCCCAGCAGGTCCGGACTGAGAACTAAAATAGGACCTGGCATTTCAGGTACACAGAGGCCCAATCAGCCGACATAGAGGCCCAAACACCCCCCACCAGCCCACTAAATACTGACTTTCTATAGGACCTTATAGCAGCTCCTCTTGCATTTGCCAGAACCCACAGATTGCCAGTCCGGACCTGCTGCCCAGTTGCAAATGTGCCTAGTGTTTATAGATGAGCCCAATGTATTATAGTGTAATGAATAATAAGTCCACCAAATTCATTAATAAACAAACCTATTATCTCTGGTATTCAACCAAATATATGTCTCTCTTCTTTTAGGAATAAGAAGTAAAACAAAAGTGGAATGCAACCTTAAAATAAAATATACTAGAGCAATATCAAAATGCAGCTCTCTCATTGAGCAAGGTAATTATCAGTGTTGCTGTGTGTGGTTTGTAATAGTGGTACATGAATAATGTGTTTTTACATTAAATATTATTCTAGGTGCCCAAAAGCACTGCTTGTATGGAACCCCAAAGGGTACAACTATTGTCTACTGCACACAGTACTTTCTGTGTAAGGGAAAAAACAGCAATTCTTGGCTGCAATATTACTCTCCAAAACATATTCCTGAATATGATTTCTTAATGCACGTTCAAATATATTCTATACTAAATATATCAACTTAATAAGTCTATCGTTTCCAGGCGGAAACGTCAACACAAACTTGAAAAATCGAACATACCTGTAGATAGTAGAATTCCGGGTAAACTGGTATTTTCTTAGTAAGATGTAGAAACTCCTTGAAATGTAATCAGAGCAGCATGTGCATGCAGCTCTCTTACAAATTAAGGAATGACCAGTATTTTTCAGCAAGGTTTATGTATAGTGCTGCTTGTGTGATGTCATAATCAGCATGTAACCATGGCAACAAGTGCTCATTGTGATGTCACAATAACTCTGGCAGTGAGCTATCTGTTGCTCACTCAGTAAGTATTATATGAATACAACATAAACCAAAGGTGTTTGGTTCCCATCTATTGTTTTTGAAAGCCTATATTTCTGTTACTTGGCTTACAAAAAACATTAATGATGAAAGTGTAACACTTCCATCATGATGATCTGTTACGTTCACTTAGTAAATTAATAAGCACCAAAATAAATAAATATTATAAAGGACATTATTTCCTGAGTTATGAAATCTATTTATGATTTCTTAGTGATTCATTTTTAGTTTACACACTGGATGCTGTGAGTTGCAGATTTAGCTTTGTTGCTTTCAAGAAAAATAATTCTTGGACCTTCCCTTTCATTCATATAAAATCCACATGTTCATTCCCTTAAAGCAGTGGTTACCAAACTGTGGGGGTTTGCCCACCCTAGGGAGTGGCTGAGGACTAAGCCTAAAGGCCACTTAGGGTCAGATTATTGTACATCTATAGAATGCCTTATCCAGAAACCTGTTATCCAGAAAGCTCTGAATTACGGGTAGGTCATCTCCCATAGACTCCATTATAAATAAACATTAGGATAAAGAATATTAGGATTTCATGTTCTTCCTATATAATACTGACACCACATCACACAAGACAGTAGGCTATCACACAGTTGGGTTCATTTATAAACACTGGACAAATTTGCACCTGGGCAGTAACCCAGAGCGACCATATCAGTGATTTGTTTTGTTCAGCCAGCTGCAGGTTGAGCAGTGAAAGCAATCATCTGATTGGTTGTCATGGGTTACTGCCCAGTTGCAAATGTGCCCAGTGTTTATAAATGAGCCCCAATGTATTATAGTGTAATGAATAATAAGTCCACCAAATTCATTAATAAACAAACCTATTACCACTGGTATTCAGCGAAATATATGTCTCTCTTCTTTTAGGAATAAGAAGTAAAACAAAAGTGGAATGCAACCTTAAAATACTAAAATACTAGAACAATATCAAAATGCAGCTCTTTCATTGAGCAAGGTTATTATTGATGCAAATCCTGCATCCTTTGTGTCCTACCCCATTTACGTACTTAACCTGAAATAACTGGGAACCTGGGACGAAAACGACCATATGCAACCACACACACCTTGGTATTCCTAAAGCGCTACCCACTTTTAGGCAAACCACATCCTTTCTGGGTTTACAGACTGCGAAAATTACAGCTAGATCCAGAAACAATTTTTTTTTGCAATTTGCAGGAATGATGGTGGTTATAAAATAAGCAGTTTAAAGTTTGCTACTTGCCTAGTAACCCATAGCAGCCAATGAGCAGTAACTATTTACTGGCCAATTGTTTGAAAACACACCTCTGATTGATTGTTATGAGATACTAAATGTGGGAAAACTTCAGATCTTTTATTACATTACTCCAAATAGGACACTGTGCCCCACCTACCATATACTTCATGGTTATAAAGCTGTAGTTTAATTCTGAACATCTGTATCCACTAGCTATAGGTTGTGAATGAGAACTGATTTCTAGACCCAATTTCATTTGTACACAGTTCCATGGATATACTCAGCCCCCATTTTACATGTAACAATACAAGTGATGCTCCATGAAATCAGCTAGCTGAACCCAAATGGAAAAGAAGGCTAATGGAAACAAAATATGAGAACATCATTTATTTATTTATATTCAAATCCCACCCATTTTCGGGCAAACACTTCCTCTTTTGTGGCCCACTTGCTAGGAGTATCCCAATAAATAAGAGAAGATTGGCATGTATGTTGTTATAATTTATATCAGTCATTGTTACTGCACCATTTCCGAATGGCTGAGGCTTCCACCATCTTCCTAGATTGTTCATAGTCATTTGTAACAAAAGAAGGTATCATTTCCTGATTGGATCACAGAATTTTGTGAAAGAAAGATCTTATTTTGGCTAATATGCTGGTACTTTTTATTGCAAGCGTCTTTTTGGCTTTTTTCACTGGAAGCATCCTTTTTTTACTAACATTTCTCATAGTTTCGTTAAGATTTTCAGTAGATTTCTTGGTACCAGCAGCGTCATTTGTTTTCGTCATTGCATTGGTACTGCTGTCTGCTGTTTTGCCAGTATTTACTGCGAATTTTTTTCCAAGATCTTTTTTACATTTTAGGTTTTTGTTCTGAAGAGGAGGTTGTTTCCATTTGTGCCTTTTTAGATTTCTTTGCTGAAGATGTAGTCTCTTTTCTCCGAACACTCTTACTTTTCTCTGTTTTTTCTGTGCCACCAGGAATATTGTCCCTTATAGAGTTTGTAGTGTTTTCTGCTTGTATCTTTTTACATTTACATTTACATATACATTTTACACTTTCTGTAGATATATCTTCTTTCTGATTTCTTTTAGATTTATCTGAGTTTTCTTTGACAGCAGAAATAGTTTGGTAGAGATTAGAGTTTTCTGCAAGTAAATTTGCCAAATTTCTTGTTGCAGACCGATTTGAACAACAGTATTTGTTAGCAAATGTTTCTATGTCTCTAGTGTCGTCAATAACTGTGCTTGGGTTTTCCTTTGATGTACCACTAGCAGGTATCTTATAGTCTTTTATAGTTTTCATTGGGTATTTTCTCACAAAATCATCTGTCCTGTCCAACCAGATTTCTGGTTCTTGTTTCTGAGCTCCCTTTATGGCTTCCTTTATGTTAGCATATAGAAATTTATGAAAAGGAATATTATGTTTTTTTCTGTAGGGATGAGAGGGTTTATTTTGAAACCTCAAACCAATTTTAAATTTTTTCTTTTGCATTTCTTTGTACAAGTTTTTCTCCAAAAGTCCTTTAGGAACGGATCTGATGGGCATTTCTCCTTGGAAAGGCATAAACAGAATTGTCCCATCTGTATTTGCCTGTGTGATCAGATACTCTACTGATTGCTTTGAGTACTTTCTCGTCGAAATATCAGTCCTGCCTATCCAGATTTCCGATTCCCTTTTCCACGTCGTCTTAAATTCATTATGAAGGAAAGTAATATAGTTTTCTGTGTTGGAACAGGTTGAATATGGCTTAAATAGTTTTTTAGAGCACGGTGCATTTTTAAATTTCAGATAACTAGATATATAGCATTTCTTTTGCATTTCTTCGAAAATGATTTTCTCCAAAAGTCCTCTAGAAACCAATGTGATGGGCATTTCTCCTTTGAAAGGCAAAAACTTAATGGTCCCATCTGAAGAAAAATATGCTTTTTTCTCAGTTTTATGACATGCACCAAGAATTAAAGGTTCTTCACAAGAAATAGTATTGTGGTGACTTTCAATAATTAGCGAATGCCTGAAGAACCGTACAAGTCGTCTCTCATTCTCTACAAGTGATTTGGTTGGCGTTTCTCCTTTGAAAATCGAATTAGAAATATCTGCTATTTCAAGTGCATGCCTGTGACGGTTAGGCGAAACCAATGTGATGGGCATTTCTCCTTTGAAAGGCAAAAACTTAATGGTCCCATCTGAAGAAATATCTGCTTTTTCCTCAGTTTTATGACATGCACCAAGAATTAAAGGTTCTTCACAAGAAATGGTATTGTGGTGACTTTCAATAATTGGCGAATGCCTGAAGAATCGTACAAGTCGTGGCTCGTTCTCTACAACTGATTTGGTTGGCGTTTCTCCTTTGAAAATCAAATTAGAAATGGCTGCTATTTCAAGTGCATGCCTGTGACGGTTAGGCGAATCCAATGTGATGGGCATTTCTCCTTTGAAAGGCAAAAACGTAATGGTCCTATCTGAAGAAATATCTGCCTTTTCCTCAGTTTTATGACATGCACCAAGAATTAAAGCTTCTTCACAAGAAATAGTATTGTGGTAACTTTCAATAATTGGCGAATTCCTGAAGAACCGTACAAGTCGTGGCTCATTCTCTACAACTGATTTGATTGGCGTTTCTCCTTTGAAAATCGAATTAGAAATATCTGCTATTTTAAGTGCATGCCTGTGACGGTTAGGCAAGCATGTAAAATGGCATGGTGTGTTCTGGCTGGATTTAAAAAAATCTCTTCTTGGGTTCAATGAGCCGGGACTCTTTTTTTGTAAAAAGGAAATTTCTGCTGTAGTTTGATGCTTAGGTCTAATTTGAGCCTCTAATGATCTATTATTGATGCACTTCAGAGTACAAATCTGAGTCTCTGATTGTCTTGGTCTTCTTTTTTTCTTCTTTATCTCAATTGCCATATCAAGGTTATGCATAAGCATTGCCATCTGTCTGAATCCATAGATTATGAGAATAGCAAGTAGTATGAAGATGCAGATGTATGGGTTGTTAAAAAATGCATAAATTGTATCCATCGATATTTTTGAATGTAAGTCCTAAAAAAAACAAATTTTAATTATTAGGCTTTCAACAGGATAAAGAAAAATAAACACAATTCTGTCAGACCAGCTTAGTGATTCAAATGTGTTGGATGAATCTATGGGGTTGTTTACACTAATAAATAAGACTAAAATCTTTGTATGGATTTACAGTATGTTCTCATTAGGTGTAGGAGCTTCTTGATAAAAAAATCCCATTCAGCATAAATAATCACTTCAACTATGAAATATTATGCCCATGTATGTGTTTAGTAATTTGCATATTAATTTAAAACTATATATCTTGAATATTAAATATGCAGTCGACAATATAGTTACAGCTTTAGACATTTTTTTATAAATAATACTTTTATATGCTTCTTTACAGACTTTGCTGTTAAAGCTTTGTCTTATAAGCAAAACTGTTTCTATCCTTCTCTAACATGGCTTATTTACCAAGTGCCATACAAACGTTTAAACTATTTTCACTTTGATATAAATTTAAAAAAACACATGGGGAAGCACATTTATCAAAGGTGGAATTTCTAATTCATGTGAGTTTTTGAAAACTCCCCTGAACTCCCATAAATTCAAAATTTGACCAATCAAAATGTATTAATAAAATCAATTTTTTTAAACTCGGATGAATTAAATCAAACTCAAATCTAATTTGAATAACTCCCTTGATAAATCTGCCCCTGTCAATGTTCAGTTATGTGGCATAAAACTCTATTCTGCATAACAGGATCATTCCTCCTAAACCTATTTTGGCTGCTATTAATAATATTATTCCCTGTGTTATATTCCTTATAATGATCTCTCTGTAAACCTTGAAACATTTTCTCTGCTAAAGATGTCAGCTTTACAGGTCTATACTAGTATACAGCAGAATATGCAGATCGTCAATATACTGTAAACTTAAAAAATCAGATATACCTGTAGATAGTAGAATGTCAGGTAAACTGGTATTTTCTCACTAAGATTTAAACCTTAAAATATAAATAGAGCAGCACGTACATGCAGCTCTCTTACAGATCAAGGAAATGACCAGTATTGTTCAGCAAGGTTTAGCTATAGTGCTGCTTGTGTGATGTCATAATCAGTATGTAACCATGGCAACAAGTGCTTATTGTGAAGTCACAATAACCATGGCAATGAGCAACGAGAGAAAACATAAATTCTTGGCTGCAATATTACTCTCCAAAACATATTCCTGAATATGATTACTTAATAAATGCTCAAATATATTCTACAGTAAAGATATCAACTTAATAAGTCTATAGCTTCCAGGCGGAAACTTCAGCATAAACTTGAAAAATCGAACATACCTGTAGATAGTAGAATACCAGGTAAACTGGTATTTTCTTAGTAAGATGTAAAAACTCCTTGAAATGTAATTAGAGCAGCACGTGCATGCAGCTCTCTTACAAATGAAGGAATGACCAGTATTTTTCAGCAAGGTTTAGATATAGTGCTGCTTGTGTGATGTCATAATCACCATGTAACCATGGCAACAAGTGCTTATTGTGATGTCACACTAACCATGGCAGCGAGCTATCTGTTGCTCACTCAGTAAGTATTATATGAATATAACATAAACCAAAGGTGTTTGGTTCCCATCTATTGTTTTTGAAAGCTTATATCACACAGTTGGGTTCATTTATAAACACTGGGCAAATGTGCTCCTGGGCAATAACCCATACCAACTATATCAGTGATTAGTTTTGTTCAGCCAGCTGCAGGTTGAGCAGTGAAAACAATCAACTGATTGGTTGTCATGGGTTACTGCCCAGGTGCAAATGTGCCCAGTATTTAAAAATGAGCCCCAATGTATTATAGTGTAATGAATAATATGTCTACCAAATTCATTCATAAACAAACCTATTACCACTAGTATTCAGCCAAATATATGTCTCTCCTCTTTCAGGAATAAGAAGTAATACAAAAATGTAATGCAACCTTAAATAAAATATACTAGAACAATATCAAAATGCAGCTCTCTCATTGAGCAAGGTAATTATCAGTGTTGCTGTGTGTGGTTTGTAATAGTGGTACATGAATAATGTGTTTTTACATTAAATATTATTCTAGGTGCCCAAAAGCACTGCTTGTATGGAACCCCAAAGGGTACAACTATTGTCTACTGCACACAGTACTTTCTGTGTAAGGGAAAAAACAGCAATTCTTGGCTGCAATATTACTCTCCAAAACATATTCCTGATTATGATTTCTTAATGCACGTTCAAATATATTCTACACTAAATATAGCAACTTAATAAGTCTATCATTTCCAGGCAAAAACTTCAGCACAAACTTGAAAAATCGAACATACCTGTAGATAGTAGAATTCCGGGTAAACTGGTATTTTCTTAGTAAAATGTAGAAACTCCTTGAAATGTAATCAGAGCAGCACGTGCATGCAGCTCTCTTACAAATTAAGGAATGACCAGTATTTTTCAGCAAGGTTTATAGATAGTGCTGCTTGTGTGATGTCATAATCAGTATGTAACCATGGCAACAAGTGCTCATTGTGATGTCACAATAACTCTGGCAGCAAGCCATCTGTTGCTCACTCAGTAAGTATTACATGAATACAACATAAACCAAAGGTGTTTGGTTCCCATCTATTGTTTTTGAAAGCCTATATTTCTGTCACTTGGCTTACAAAAAACATTAATGATGAAAGTGTAACACTTCCATCATGATGATCTGTTACGTTCACTTAGTAAATTAATAAGCACCAAAATAAATAAATATTATAAAGGACATTATTTCCTGAGTTATGAAATCTACTTGTGATTTCTCAGTGATTCATTTTTAGTTTACACAGTGAATGCTGTGAGTTGCAGATTTAGCTTTGCTGCTTTCAAGAAAAATAATTCTTGGACCTTCCCTTTCATTCATATAAAATCCACATGTTCATTCCCTTAAAGCAGTGGTTACCAAACTGTGGGGGTTTGCCCACCCTAGGGAGTGGCTGAGGACTAAGCCTAAAGGCCACTTAGGGTCAGATTATTGTACATCTATAGAATGCCTTATCCAGAAACCTGTTATCCAGAAAGCTCTGAATTACGGGAAGGTCATCTCCCATAGACTCTATTATAAATAAACATTAGGATAAAGAATATTAGGATTTCATGTTCTTCCTATATAATACTGACACCACATCACACAAGACAGTAGGCTATCACACAGTTGGGTTCATTTATAAACACTGGACAAATTTGCACCTGGGCAGTAACCCATAGCGACCATATCAGTGATTTGTTTTGTTCAGCCAGCTGCAGGTTGAGCAGTGAAAGCAATCATCTGATTGGTTGTCATGGGTTACTGCCCAGCAGGTCCGGACTGAGAACTAAAATAGGACCTGGCATTTCAGGTACACAGAGGCCCAATCAGCCGACATAGAGGCCCAAACACCCCCCACCAGCCCACTAAATACTGACTTTCTATAGGACCTTATAGCAGCTCCTCTTGCATTTGCCAGAACCCACAGATTGCCAGTCCGGACCTGCTGCCCAGTTGCAAATGTGCCTAGTGTTTATAGATGAGCCCAATGTATTATAGTGTAATGAATAATAAGTCCACCAAATTCATTAATAAACAAACCTATTATCTCTGGTATTCAACCAAATATATGTCTCTCTTCTTTTAGGAATAAGAAGTAAAACAAAAGTGGAATGCAACCTTAAAATAAAATATACTAGAGCAATATCAAAATGCAGCTCTCTCATTGAGCAAGGTAATTATCAGTGTTGCTGTGTGTGGTTTGTAATAGTGGTACATGAATAATGTGTTTTTACATTAAATATTATTCTAGGTGCCCAAAAGCACTGCTTGTATGGAACCCCAAAGGGTACAACTATTGTCTACTGCACACAGTACTTTCTGTGTAAGGGAAAAAACAGCAATTCTTGGCTGCAATATTACTCTCCAAAACATATTCCTGAATATGATTTCTTAATGCACGTTCAAATATATTCTACACTAAATATATCAACTTAATAAGTCTATCGTTTCCAGGCGGAAACGTCAACACAAACTTGAAAAATCGAACATACCTGTAGATAGTAGAATTCCGGGTAAACTGGTATTTTCTTAGTAAGATGTAGAAACTCCTTGAAATGTAATCAGAGCAGCATGTGCATGCAGCTCTCTTACAAATTAAGGAATGACCAGTATTTTTCAGCAAGGTTTATGTATAGTGCTGCTTGTGTGATGTCATAATCAGCATGTAACCATGGCAACAAGTGCTCATTGTGATGTCACAATAACTCTGGCAGTGAGCTATCTGTTGCTCACTCAGTAAGTATTATATGAATACAACATAAACCAAAGGTGTTTGGTTCCCATCTATTGTTTTTGAAAGCCTATATTTCTGTCACTTGGCTTACAAAAAACATTAATGATGAAAGTGTAACACTTCCATCATGATGATCTGTTACGTTCACTTAGTAAATTAATAAGCACCAAAATAAATAAATATTATAAAGGACATTATTTCCTGAGTTATGAAATCTATTTATGATTTCTTAGTGATTCATTTTTAGTTTACACACTGGATGCTGTGAGTTGCAGATTTAGCTTTGTTGCTTTCAAGAAAAATAATTCTTGGACCTTCCCTTTCATTCATATAAAATCCACATGTTCATTCCCTTAAAGCAGTGGTTACCAAACTGTGGGGGTTTGCCCACCCTAGGGAGTGGCTGAGGACTAAGCCTAAAGGCCACTTAGGGTCAGATTATTGTACATCTATAGAATGCCTTATCCAGAAACCTGTTATCCAGAAAGCTCTGAATTACGGGTAGGTCATCTCCCATAGACTCCATTATAAATAAACATTAGGATAAAGAATATTAGGATTTCATGTTCTTCCTATATAATACTGACACCACATCACACAAGACAGTAGGCTATCACACAGTTGGGTTCATTTATAAACACTGGACAAATTTGCACCTGGGCAGTAACCCAGAGCGACCATATCAGTGATTTGTTTTGTTCAGCCAGCTGCAGGTTGAGCAGTGAAAGCAATCATCTGATTGGTTGTCATGGGTTACTGCCCAGTTGCAAATGTGCCCAGTGTTTATAAATGAGCCCCAATGTATTATAGTGTAATGAATAATAAGTCCACCAAATTCATTAATAAACAAACCTATTACCACTGGTATTCAGCGAAATATATGTCTCTCTTCTTTTAGGAATAAGAAGTAAAACAAAAGTGGAATGCAACCTTAAAATACTAAAATACTAGAACAATATCAAAATGCAGCTCTTTCATTGAGCAAGGTTATTATTGATGCAAATCCTGCATCCTTTGTGTCCTACCCCATTTACGTACTTAACCTGAAATAACTGGGAACCTGGGACGAAAACGACCATATGCAACCAGACACACCTTGGTATTCCTAAAGCGCTACCCACTTTTAGGCAAACCATATCCTTTCTGGGTTTACAGACTGCGAAAATTACAGCTAGATCCAGAAACAATTTTTTTTTGCAATTTGCAGGAATGATGGTGGTTATAAAATAAGCAGTTTAAAGTTTGCTACTTGCCTAGTAACCCATAGCAGCCAATGAGCAGTAACTATTTACTGGCCAATTGTTTGAAAACACACCTCTGATTGATTGTTATGAGATACTAAATGTGGGAAAACTTCAGATCTTTTATTACATTACTCCAAATAGGACACTGTGCCCCACCTACCATATACTTCATGGTTATAAAGCTGTAGTTTAATTCTGAACATCTGTATCCACTAGCTATAGGTTGTGAATGAGAACTGATTTCTAGACCCAATTTCATTTGTACACAGTTCCATGGATATACTCAGCCCCCATTTTACATGTAACAATACAAGTGATGCTCCATGAAATCAGCTAGCTGAACCCAAATGGAAAAGAAGGCTAATGGAAACAAAATATGAGAACATCATTTATTTATTTATATTCAAATCCCACCCATTTTCGGGCAAACACTTCCTCTTTTGTGGCCCACTTGCTAGGAGTATCCCAATAAATAAGAGAAGATTGGCATGTATGTTGTTATAATTTATATCAGTCATTGTTACTGCACCATTTCCGAATGGCTGAGGCTTCCACCATCTTCCTAGATTGTTCATAGTCATTTGTAACAAAAGAAGGTATCATTTCCTGATTGGATCACAGAATTTTGTGAAAGAAAGATCTTATTTTGGCTAATATGCTGGTACTTTTTATTGCAAGCGTCTTTTTGGCTTTTTTCACTGGAAGCATCCTTTTTTTACTAACATTTCTCATAGTTTCGTTAAGATTTTCAGTAGATTTCTTGGTACCAGCAGCGTCATTTGTTTTCGTCATTGCATTGGTACTGCTGTCTGCTGTTTTGCCAGTATTTACTGCGGATTTTTTTCCAAGATCTTTTTTACGTTTTAGGTTTTTGTTCTGAAGAGGAGGTTGTTTCCATTTGTGCCTTTTTAGATTTCTTTGCTGAAGATGTAGTCTCTTTTCTCCGAACACTCTTACTTTTCTCTGTTTTTTCTGTGCCACCAGGAATATTGTCCCTTATAGAGTTTGTAGTGTTTTCTGCTTGTATCTTTTTACATTTACATTTACATATACATTTTACACTTTCTGTAGATATATCTTCTTTCTGATTTCTTTTAGATTTATCTGAGTTTTCTTTGACAGCAGAAATAGTTTGGTAGAGATTAGAGTTTTCTGCAAGTAAATTTGCCAAATTTCTTGTTGCAGACCGATTTGAACAACAGTATTTGTTAGCAAATGTTTCTATGTCTCTAGTGTCGTCAATAACTGTGCTTGGGTTTTCCTTTGATGTACCACTAGCAGGTATCTTATAGTCTTTTATAGTTTTCATTGGGTATTTTCTCACAAAATCATCTGTCCTGTCCAACCAGATTTCTGGTTCTTGTTTCTGAGCTCCCTTTATGGCTTCCTTTATGTTAGCATATAGAAATTTATGAAAAGGAATATTATGTTTTTTTCTGTAGGGATGAGAGGGTTTATTTTGAAACCTCAAACCAATTTTAAATTTTTTCTTTTGCATTTCTTTGTACAAGTTTTTCTCCAAAAGTCCTTTAGGAACGGATCTGATGGGCATTTCTCCTTGGAAAGGCATAAACAGAATTGTCCCATCTGTATTTGCCTGTGTGATCAGATACTCTACTGATTGCTTTGAGTACTTTCTCGTCGAAATATCAGTCCTGCCTATCCAGATTTCCGATTCCCTTTTCCACGTCGTCTTAAATTCATTATGAAGGAAAGTAATATAGTTTTCTGTGTTGGAACAGGTTGAATATGGCTTAAATAGTTTTTTAGAGCACGGTGCATTTTTAAATTTCAGATAACTAGATATATAGCATTTCTTTTGCATTTCTTCGAAAATGATTTTCTCCAAAAGTCCTCTAGAAACCAATGTGATGGGCATTTCTCCTTTGAAAGGCAAAAACTTAATGGTCCCATCTGAAGAAAAATATGCTTTTTTCTCAGTTTTATGACATGCACCAAGAATTAAAGGTTCTTCACAAGAAATAGTATTGTGGTGACTTTCAATAATTAGCGAATGCCTGAAGAACCGTACAAGTCGTCTCTCATTCTCTACAAGTGATTTGGTTGGCGTTTCTCCTTTGAAAATCGAATTAGAAATATCTGCTATTTCAAGTGCATGCCTGTGACGGTTAGGCGAAACCAATGTGATGGGCATTTCTCCTTTGAAAGGCAAAAACTTAATGGTCCCATCTGAAGAAATATCTGCTTTTTCCTCAGTTTTATGACATGCACCAAGAATTAAAGGTTCTTCACAAGAAATGGTATTGTGGTGACTTTCAATAATTGGCGAATGCCTGAAGAATCGTACAAGTCGTGGCTCGTTCTCTACAACTGATTTGGTTGGCGTTTCTCCTTTGAAAATCAAATTAGAAATGGCTGCTATTTCAAGTGCATGCCTGTGACGGTTAGGCGAATCCAATGTGATGGGCATTTCTCCTTTGAAAGGCAAAAACGTAATGGTCCTATCTGAAGAAATATCTGCCTTTTCCTCAGTTTTATGACATGCACCAAGAATTAAAGCTTCTTCACAAGAAATAGTATTGTGGTAACTTTCAATAATTGGCGAATTCCTGAAGAACCGTACAAGTCGTGGCTCATTCTCTACAACTGATTTGATTGGCGTTTCTCCTTTGAAAATCGAATTAGAAATATCTGCTATTTTAAGTGCATGCCTGTGACGGTTAGGCAAGCATGTAAAATGGCATGGTGTGTTCTGGCTGGATTTAAAAAAATCTCTTCTTGGGTTCAATGAGCCGGGACTCTTTTTTTGTAAAAAGGAAATTTCTGCTGTAGTTTGATGCTTAGGTCTAATTTGAGCCTCTAATGATCTATTATTGATGCACTTCAGAGTACAAATCTGAGTCTCTGATTGTCTTGGTCTTCTTTTTTTCTTCTTTATCTCAATTGCCATATCAAGGTTATGCATAAGCATTGCCATCTGTCTGAATCCATAGATTATGAGAATAGCAAGTAGTATGAAGATGCAGATGTATGGGTTGTTAAAAAATGCATAAATTGTATCCATCGATATTTTTGAATGTAAGTCCTAAAAAAAACAAATTTTAATTATTAGGCTTTCAACAGGATAAAGAAAAATAAACACAATTCTGTCAGACCAGCTTAGTGATTCAAATGTGTTGGATGAATCTATGGGGTTGTTTACACTAATAAATAAGACTAAAATCTTTGTATGGATTTACAGTATGTTCTCATTAGGTGTAGGAGCTTCTTGATAAAAAAATCCCATTCAGCATAAATAATCACTTCAACTATGAAATATTATGCCCATGTATGTGTTTAGTAATTTGCATATTAATTTAAAACTATATATCTTGAATATTAAATATGCAGTTGACAATATAGTTACAGCTTTAGACATTTTTTTATAAATAATACTTTTATATGCTTCTTTACAGACTTTGCTGTTAAAGCTTTGTCTTATAAGCAAAACTGTTTCTATCCTTCTCTAACATGGCTTATTTACCAAGTGCCATACAAACGTTTAAACTATTTTCACTTTGATATAAATTTAAAAAAACACATGGGGAAGCACATTTATCAAAGGTGGAATTTCTAATTCATGTGAGTTTTTGAATACTCCCCTGAACTCCCATAAATTCAAAATTTGACCAATCAAAATGTATTAATAAAATCAATTTTTTTAAACTCGGATGAATTAAATCAAACTCAAATCTAATTTGAATAACTCCCTTGATAAATCTGCCCCTGTCAATGTTCAGTTATGTGGCATAAAACTCTATTCTGCATAACAGGATCATTCCTCCTAAACCTATTTTGGCTGCTATTAATAATATTATTCCCTGTGTTATATTCCTTATAATGATCTCTCTGTAAACCTTGAAACATTTTCTCTGCTAAAGATGTCAGCTTTACAGGTCTATACTAGTATACAGCAGAATATGCAGATCGTCAATATACTGTAAACTTAAAAAATCAGATATACCTGTAGATAGTAGAATGTCAGGTAAACTGGTATTTTCTCACTAAGATTTAAACCTTAAAATATAAATAGAGCAGCACGTACATGCAGCTCTCTTACAGATCAAGGAAATGACCAGTATTGTTCAGCAAGGTTTAGCTATAGTGCTGCTTGTGTGATGTCATAATCAGTATGTAACCATGGCAACAAGTGCTTATTGTGAAATCACAATAACCATGGCAATGAGCAACGAGAGAAAACATAAATTCTTGGCTGCAATATTACTCTCCAAAACATATTCCTGAATATGATTACTTAATAAATGCTCAAATATATTCTACAGTAAAGATATCAACTTAATAAGTCTATAGCTTCCAGGCGGAAACTTCAGCATAAACTTGAAAAATCGAACATACCTGTAGATAGTAGAATACCAGGTAAACTGGTATTTTCTTAGTAAGATGTAAAAACTCCTTGAAATGTAATTAGAGCAGCACGTGCATGCAGCTCTCTTACAAATGAAGGAATGACCAGTATTTTTCAGCAAGGTTTAGATATAGTGCTGCTTGTGTGATGTCATAATCACCATGTAACCATGGCAACAAGTGCTTATTGTGATGTCACACTAACCATGGCAGCGAGCTATCTGTTGCTCACTCAGTAAGTATTATATGAATATAACATAAACCAAAGGTGTTTGGTTCCCATCTATTGTTTTTGAAAGCTTATATCACACAGTTGGGTTCATTTATAAACACTGGGCAAATGTGCTCCTGGGCAATAACCCATACCAACTATATCAGTGATTAGTTTTGTTCAGCCAGCTGTAGGTTGAGCAGTGAAAACAATCAACTGATTGGTTGTCATGGGTTACTGCCCAGGTGCAAATGTGCCCAGTATTTAAAAATGAGCCCCAATGTATTATAGTGTAATGAATAATATGTCTACCAAATTCATTCATAAACAAACCTATTACCACTAGTATTCAGCCAAATATATGTCTCTCCTCTTTCAGGAATAAGAAGTAATACAAAAATGTAATGCAACCTTAAATAAAATATACTAGAACAATATCAAAATGCAGCTCTCTCATTGAGCAAGGTAATTATCAGTGTTGCTGTGTGTGGTTTGTAATAGTGGTACATGAATAATGTGTTTTTACATTAAATATTATTCTAGGTGCCCAAAAGCACTGCTTGTATGGAACCCCAAAGGGTACAACTATTGTCTACTGCACACAGTACTTTCTGTGTAAGGGAAAAAACAGCAATTCTTGGCTGCAATATTACTCTCCAAAACATATTCCTGATTATGATTTCTTAATGCACGTTCAAATATATTCTACACTAAATATAGCAACTTAATAAGTCTATCATTTCCAGGCAAAAACTTCAGCACAAACTTGAAAAATCGAACATACCTGTAGATAGTAGAATTCCGGGTAAACTGGTATTTTCTTAGTAAAATGTAGAAACTCCTTGAAATGTAATCAGAGCAGCACGTGCATGCAGCTCTCTTACAAATTAAGGAATGACCAGTATTTTTCAGCAAGGTTTATAGATAGTGCTGCTTGTGTGATGTCATAATCAGTATGTAACCATGGCAACAAGTGCTCATTGTGATGTCACAATAACTCTGGCAGCAAGCCATCTGTTGCTCACTCAGTAAGTATTACATGAATACAACATAAACCAAAGGTGTTTGGTTCCCATCTATTGTTTTTGAAAGCCTATATTTCTGTCACTTGGCTTACAAAAAACATTAATGATGAAAGTGTAACACTTCCATCATGATGATCTGTTACGTTCACTTAGTAAATTAATAAGCACCAAAATAAATAAATATTATAAAGGACATTATTTCCTGAGTTATGAAATCTACTTGTGATTTCTCAGTGATTCATTTTTAGTTTACACAGTGAATGCTGTGAGTTGCAGATTTAGCTTTGCTGCTTTCAAGAAAAATAATTCTTGGACCTTCCCTTTCATTCATATAAAATCCACATGTTCATTCCCTTAAAGCAGTGGTTACCAAACTGTGGGGGTTTGCCCACCCTAGGGAGTGGCTGAGGACTAAGCCTAAAGGCCACTTAGGGTCAGATTATTGTACATCTATAGAATGCCTTATCCAGAAACCTGTTATCCAGAAAGCTCTGAATTACGGGAAGGTCATCTCCCATAGACTCTATTATAAATAAACATTAGGATAAAGAATATTAGGATTTCATGTTCTTCCTATATAATACTGACACCACATCACACAAGACAGTAGGCTATCACACAGTTGGGTTCATTTATAAACACTGGACAAATTTGCACCTGGGCAGTAACCCATAGCGACCATATCAGTGATTTGTTTTGTTCAGCCAGCTGCAGGTTGAGCAGTGAAAGCAATCATCTGATTGGTTGTCATGGGTTACTGCCCAGCAGGTCCGGACTGAGAACTAAAATAGGACCTGGCATTTCAGGTACACAGAGGCCCAATCAGCCGACATAGAGGCCCAAACACCCCCCACCAGCCCACTAAATACTGACTTTCTATAGGACCTTATAGCAGCTCCTCTTGCATTTGCCAGAACCCACAGATTGCCAGTCCGGACCTGCTGCCCAGTTGCAAATGTGCCTAGTGTTTATAGATGAGCCCAATGTATTATAGTGTAATGAATAATAAGTCCACCAAATTCATTAATAAACAAACCTATTATCTCTGGTATTCAACCAAATATATGTCTCTCTTCTTTTAGGAATAAGAAGTAAAACAAAAGTGGAATGCAACCTTAAAATAAAATATACTAGAGCAATATCAAAATGCAGCTCTCTCATTGAGCAAGGTAATTATCAGTGTTGCTGTGTGTGGTTTGTAATAGTGGTACATGAATAATGTGTTTTTACATTAAATATTATTCTAGGTGCCCAAAAGCACTGCTTGTATGGAACCCCAAAGGGTACAACTATTGTCTACTGCACACAGTACTTTCTGTGTAAGGGAAAAAACAGCAATTCTTGGCTGCAATATTACTCTCCAAAACATATTCCTGAATATGATTTCTTAATGCACGTTCAAATATATTCTATACTAAATATATCAACTTAATAAGTCTATCGTTTCCAGGCGGAAACGTCAACACAAACTTGAAAAATCGAACATACCTGTAGATAGTAGAATTCCGGGTAAACTGGTATTTTCTTAGTAAGATGTAGAAACTCCTTGAAATGTAATCAGAGCAGCATGTGCATGCAGCTCTCTTACAAATTAAGGAATGACCAGTATTTTTCAGCAAGGTTTATGTATAGTGCTGCTTGTGTGATGTCATAATCAGCATGTAACCATGGCAACAAGTGCTCATTGTGATGTCACAATAACTCTGGCAGTGAGCTATCTGTTGCTCACTCAGTAAGTATTATATGAATACAACATAAACCAAAGGTGTTTGGTTCCCATCTATTGTTTTTGAAAGCCTATATTTCTGTTACTTGGCTTACAAAAAACATTAATGATGAAAGTGTAACACTTCCATCATGATGATCTGTTACGTTCACTTAGTAAATTAATAAGCACCAAAATAAATAAATATTATAAAGGACATTATTTCCTGAGTTATGAAATCTATTTATGATTTCTTAGTGATTCATTTTTAGTTTACACACTGGATGCTGTGAGTTGCAGATTTAGCTTTGTTGCTTTCAAGAAAAATAATTCTTGGACCTTCCCTTTCATTCATATAAAATCCACATGTTCATTCCCTTAAAGCAGTGGTTACCAAACTGTGGGGGTTTGCCCACCCTAGGGAGTGGCTGAGGACTAAGCCTAAAGGCCACTTAGGGTCAGATTATTGTACATCTATAGAATGCCTTATCCAGAAACCTGTTATCCAGAAAGCTCTGAATTACGGGTAGGTCATCTCCCATAGACTCCATTATAAATAAACATTAGGATAAAGAATATTAGGATTTCATGTTCTTCCTATATAATACTGACACCACATCACACAAGACAGTAGGCTATCACACAGTTGGGTTCATTTATAAACACTGGACAAATTTGCACCTGGGCAGTAACCCAGAGCGACCATATCAGTGATTTGTTTTGTTCAGCCAGCTGCAGGTTGAGCAGTGAAAGCAATCATCTGATTGGTTGTCATGGGTTACTGCCCAGTTGCAAATGTGCCCAGTGTTTATAAATGAGCCCCAATGTATTATAGTGTAATGAATAATAAGTCCACCAAATTCATTAATAAACAAACCTATTACCACTGGTATTCAGCGAAATATATGTCTCTCTTCTTTTAGGAATAAGAAGTAAAACAAAAGTGGAATGCAACCTTAAAATACTAAAATACTAGAACAATATCAAAATGCAGCTCTTTCATTGAGCAAGGTTATTATTGATGCAAATCCTGCATCCTTTGTGTCCTACCCCATTTACGTACTTAACCTGAAATAACTGGGAACCTGGGACGAAAACGACCATATGCAACCACACACACCTTGGTATTCCTAAAGCGCTACCCACTTTTAGGCAAACCACATCCTTTCTGGGTTTACAGACTGCGAAAATTACAGCTAGATCCAGAAACAATTTTTTTTGCAATTTGCAGGAATGATGGTGGTTATAAAATAAGCAGTTTAAAGTTTGCTACTTGCCTAGTAACCCATAGCAGCCAATGAGCAGTAACTATTTACTGGCCAATTGTTTGAAAACACACCTCTGATTGATTGTTATGAGATACTAAATGTGGGAAAACTTCAGATCTTTTATTACATTACTCCAAATAGGACACTGTGCCCCACCTACCATATACTTCATGGTTATAAAGCTGTAGTTTAATTCTGAACATCTGTATCCACTAGCTATAGGTTGTGAATGAGAACTGATTTCTAGACCCAATTTCATTTGTACACAGTTCCATGGATATACTCAGCCCCCATTTTACATGTAACAATACAAGTGATGCTCCATGAAATCAGCTAGCTGTACCCAAATGGAAAAGAAGGCTAATGGAAACAAAATATGAGAACATCATTTATTTATTTATATTCAAATCCCACCCATTTTCGGGCAAACACTTCCTCTTTTGTGGCCCACTTGCTAGGAGTATCCCAATAAATAAGAGAAGATTGGCATGTATGTTGTTATAATTTATATCAGTCATTGTTACTGCACCATTTCCGAATGGCTGAGGCTTCCACCATCTTCCTAGATTGTTCATAGTCATTTGTAACAAAAGAAGGTATCATTTCCTGATTGGATCACAGAATTTTGTGAAAGAAAGATCTTATTTTGGCTAATATGCTGGTACTTTTTATTGCAAGCGTCTTTTTGGCTTTTTTCACTGGAAGCATCCTTTTTTTACTAACATTTCTCATAGTTTCGTTAAGATTTTCAGTAGATTTCTTGGTACCAGCAGCGTCATTTGTTTTCGTCATTGCATTGGTACTGCTGTCTGCTGTTTTGCCAGTATTTACTGCGGATTTTTTTCCAAGATCTTTTTTACGTTTTAGGTTTTTGTTCTGAAGAGGAGGTTGTTTCCATTTGTGCCTTTTTAGATTTCTTTGCTGAAGATGTAGTCTCTTTTCTCCGAACACTCTTACTTTTCTCTGTTTTTTCTGTGCCACCAGGAATATTGTCCCTTATAGAGTTTGTAGTGTTTTCTGCTTGTATCTTTTTACATTTACATTTACATATACATTTTACACTTTCTGTAGATATATCTTCTTTCTGATTTCTTTTAGATTTATCTGAGTTTTCTTTGACAGCAGAAATAGTTTGGTAGAGATTAGAGTTTTCTGCAAGTAAATTTGCCAAATTTCTTGTTGCAGACCGATTTGAACAACAGTATTTGTTAGCAAATGTTTCTATGTCTCTAGTGTCGTCAATAACTGTGCTTGGGTTTTCCTTTGATGTACCACTAGCAGGTATCTTATAGTCTTTTATAGTTTTCATTGGGTATTTTCTCACAAAATCATCTGTCCTGTCCAACCAGATTTCTGGTTCTTGTTTCTGAGCTCCCTTTATGGCTTCCTTTATGTTAGCATATAGAAATTTATGAAAAGGAATATTATGTTTTTTTCTGTAGGGATGAGAGGGTTTATTTTGAAACCTCAAACCAATTTTAAATTTTTTCTTTTGCATTTCTTTGTACAAGTTTTTCTCCAAAAGTCCTTTAGGAACGGATCTGATGGGCATTTCTCCTTGGAAAGGCATAAACAGAATTGTCCCATCTGTATTTGCCTGTGTGATCAGATACTCTACTGATTGCTTTGAGTACTTTCTCGTCGAAATATCAGTCCTGCCTATCCAGATTTCCGATTCCCTTTTCCACGTCGTCTTAAATTCATTATGAAGGAAAGTAATATAGTTTTCTGTGTTGGAACAGGTTGAATATGGCTTAAATAGTTTTTTAGAGCACGGTGCATTTTTAAATTTCAGATAACTAGATATATAGCATTTCTTTTGCATTTCTTCGAAAATGATTTTCTCCAAAAGTCCTCTAGAAACCAATGTGATGGGCATTTCTCCTTTGAAAGGCAAAAACTTAATGGTCCCATCTGAAGAAAAATATGCTTTTTTCTCAGTTTTATGACATGCACCAAGAATTAAAGGTTCTTCACAAGAAATAGTATTGTGGTGACTTTCAATAATTAGCGAATGCCTGAAGAACCGTACAAGTCGTCTCTCATTCTCTACAAGTGATTTGGTTGGCGTTTCTCCTTTGAAAATCGAATTAGAAATATCTACTATTTCAAGTGCATGCCTGTGACGGTTAGGCGAAACCAATGTGATGGGCATTTCTCCTTTGAAAGGCAAAAACTTAATGGTCCCATCTGAAGAAATATCTGCTTTTTCCTCAGTTTTATGACATGCACCAAGAATTAAAGGTTCTTCACAAGAAATGGTATTGTGGTGACTTTCAATAATTGGCGAATGCCTGAAGAATCGTACAAGTCGTGGCTCGTTCTCTACAACTGATTTGGTTGGCGTTTCTCCTTTGAAAATCAAATTAGAAATGGCTGCTATTTCAAGTGCATGCCTGTGACGGTTAGGCGAATCCAATGTGATGGGCATTTCTCCTTTGAAAGGCAAAAACGTAATGGTCCTATCTGAAGAAATATCTGCCTTTTCCTCAGTTTTATGACATGCACCAAGAATTAAAGCTTCTTCACAAGAAATAGTATTGTGGTAACTTTCAATAATTGGCGAATTCCTGAAGAACCGTACAAGTCGTGGCTCATTCTCTACAACTGATTTGATTGGCGTTTCTCCTTTGAAAATCGAATTAGAAATATCTGCTATTTTAAGTGCATGCCTGTGACGGTTAGGCAAGCATGTAAAATGGCATGGTGTGTTCTGGCTGGATTTAAAAAAATCACTTCTTGGGTTCAATGAGCCGGGACTCTTTTTTTGTAAAAAGGAAATTTCTGCTGTAGTTTGATGCTTAGGTCTAATTTGAGACTCTAATGATCTATTATTGATGCACTTCAGAGTACAAATCTGAGTCTCTGATTGTCTTGGTCTTCTTTTTTTCTTCTTTATCTCAATTGCCATATCAAGGTTATGCATAAGCATTGCCATCTGTCTGAATCCATAGATTATGAGAATAGCAAGCAGTATGAAGATGCAGATGTATGGGTTGTTAAAAAATGCATGAATTGTATCCATCGATATTTTTGAATGTAAGTCCTAAAAAAAACAAATTTTAATTATTAGGCTTTCAACAGGATAAAGAAAAATAAACACAATTCTGTCAGACCAGCTTAGTGATTCAAATGTGTTGGAAGAATCTATGGGGTTGTTTAATAAATAAGACTAAAATCTTTGTATGGATTTACAGTATGTTCTCATTAGGTGTAGGAGCTTCTTGATAAAAAAATCCCATTCAGCATAAATAATCACATCAACTATGAAATATTATGCCCATGTATGTGTTTAGTAATTTGCATAGTAATTTAAAACTATATATTTTGAATATTAAATATGCAGTCGACAATATAGTTACAGCTTTAGACATTTTTTTATAAATAATACTTTTATATGCTTCTTTACAGACTTTGCTGTTAAAGCTTTGTCTTATAAGCAAAACTGTTTCTATCCTTCTCTAACATGGCTTATTTACCAAGTGCCATACAAACGTTTAAACTACTTTCACTTTGATATAAATTTAAAAAAACACATAAATTCAAAATTTGACCAATCAAAATGTATTAATAAAATCAATTTTTTTAAACTCGGATGAATTAAATCAAACTCAAATCTAATTTGAATAACTCCCTTGATAAATCTGCCCCTGTCAATGTTCAGTTATGTGGCATAAAACTCTATTCTGCATAACAGGATCATTCCTCCTAAACCTATTTTGGCTGCTATTAATAATATTATTCCCTGTGTTATATTCCTTATAATGATCCCTCTGTAAACCTTGAAACATTTTCTCTGCTAAAGATGTCAGCTTTACAGGTCTATAATAGTATACAGCAGAATATGCAGATCGTCAATATACTGTAAACTTAAAAAATCAGATATACCTGTAGATAGTAGAATGTCAGGTAAACTGGTATTTTCTCACTAAGATTTAAACCTTAAAATATAAATAGAGCAGCACGTACATGCAGCTCTCTTACAGATCAAGGAAATGACCAGTATTGTTCAGCAAGGTTTAGCTATAGTGCTGCTTGTGTGATGTCATAATCAGTATGTAACCATGGCAACAAGTGCTTATTGTGAAGTCACAATAACCATGGCAATGAGCAACGAGAGAAAACATAAATTCTTGGCTGCAATATTACTCTCCAAAACATATTCCTGAATATGATTACTTAATAAATGCTCAAATATATTCTACAGTAAAGATATCAACTTAATAAGTCTATAGCTTCCAGGCGGAAACTTCAGCATAAACTTGAAAAATCGAACATACCTGTAGATAGTAGAATACCAGGTAAACTGGTATTTTCTTAGTAAGATGTAAAAACTCCTTGAAATGTAATTAGAGCAGCACGTGCATGCAGCTCTCTTACAAATGAAGGAATGACCAGTATTTTTCAGCAAGGTTTAGATATAGTGCTGCTTGTGTGATGTCATAATCACCATGTAACCATGGCAACAAGTGCTTATTGTGATGTCACACTAACCATGGCAGCGAGCTATCTGTTGCTCACTCAGTAAGTATTATATGAATATAACATAAACCAAAGGTGTTTGGTTCCCATCTATTGTTTTTGAAAGCCTATATCACACAGTTGGGTTCATTTATAAACACTGGGCAAATGTGCTCCTGGGCAATAACCCATACCAACTATATCAGTGATTAGTTTTGTTCAGCCAGCTGCAGGTTGAGCAGTGAAAACAATCAACTGATTGGTTGTCATGGGTTACTGCCCAGGTGCAAATGTGCCCAGTATTTAAAAATGAGCCCCAATGTATTATAGTGTAATGAATAATATGTCTACCAAATTCATTCATAAACAAACCTATTACCACTAGTATTCAGCCAAATATATGTCTCTCCTCTTTCAGGAATAAGAAGTAATACAAAAATGTAATGCAACCTTAAATAAAATATACTAGAACAATATCAAAATGCAGCTCTCTCATTGAGCAAGGTAATTATCAGTGTTGCTGTGTGTGGTTTGTAATAGTGGTACATGAATAATGTGTTTTTACATTAAATATTATTCTAGGTGCCCAAAAGCACTGCTTGTATGGAACCCCAAAGGGTACAACTATTGTCTACTGCACACAGTACTTTCTGTGTAAGGGAAAAAACAGCAATTCTTGGCTGCAATATTACTCTCCAAAACATATTCCTGAATATGATTTCTTAATGCACGTTCAAATATATTCTACACTAAATATATCAACTTAATAAGTCTATCATTTCCAGGCAAAAACTTCAGCACAAACTTGAAAAATCGAACATACCTGTAGATAGTAGAATTCCGGGTAAACTGGTATTTTCTTAGTAAAATGTAGAAACTCCTTGAAATGTAATCAGAGCAGCACGTGCATGCAGCTCTCTTACAAATTAAGGAATGACCAGTATTTTTCAGCAAGGTTTATAGATAGTGCTGCTTGTGTGATGTCATAATCAGTATGTAACCATGGCAACAAGTGCTCATTGTGATGTCACAATAACTCTGGCAGCAAGCCATCTGTTGCTCACTCAGTAAGTATTACATGAATACAACATAAACCAAAGGTGTTTGGTTCCCATCTATTGTTTTTGAAAGCCTATATTTCTGTCACTTGGCTTACAAAAAACATTAATGATGAAAGTGTAACACTTCCATCATGATGATCTGTTACGTTCACTTAGTAAATTAATAAGCACCAAAATAAATAAATATTATAAAGGACATTATTTCCTGAGTTATGAAATCTACTTGTGATTTCTCAGTGATTCATTTTTAGTTTACACAGTGAATGCTGTGAGTTGCAGATTTAGCTTTGCTGCTTTCAAGAAAAATAATTCTTGGACCTTCCCTTTCATTCATATAAAATCCACATGTTCATTCCCTTAAAGCAGTGGTTACCAAACTGTGGGGGTTTGCCCACCCTAGGGAGTGGCTGAGGACTAAGCCTAAAGGCCACTTAGGGTCAGATTATTGTACATCTATAGAATGCCTTATCCAGAAACCTGTTATCCAGAAAGCTCTGAATTACGGGAAGGTCATCTCCCATAGACTCTATTATAAATAAACATTAGGATAAAGAATATTAGGATTTCATGTTCTTCCTATATAATACTGACACCACATCACACAAGACAGTAGGCTATCACACAGTTGGGTTCATTTATAAACACTGGACAAATTTGCACCTGGGCAGTAACCCATAGCGACCATATCAGTGATTTGTTTTGTTCAGCCAGCTGCAGGTTGAGCAGTGAAAGCAATCATCTGATTGGTTGTCATGGGTTACTGCCCAGCAGGTCCGGACTGAGAACTAAAATAGGACCTGGCATTTCAGGTACACAGAGGCCCAATCAGCCGACATAGAGGCCCAAACACCCCCCACCAGCCCACTAAATACTGACTTTCTATAGGACCTTATAGCAGCTCCTCTTGCATTTGCCAGAACCCACAGATTGCCAGTCCGGACCTGCTGCCCAGTTGCAAATGTGCCTAGTGTTTATAGATGAGCCCAATGTATTATAGTGTAATGAATAATAAGTCCACCAAATTCATTAATAAACAAACCTATTATCTCTGGTATTCAACCAAATATATGTCTCTCTTCTTTTAGGAATAAGAAGTAAAACAAAAGTGGAATGCAACCTTAAAATAAAATATACTAGAGCAATATCAAAATGCAGCTCTCTCATTGAGCAAGGTAATTATCAGTGTTGCTGTGTGTGGTTTGTAATAGTGGTACATGAATAATGTGTTTTTACATTAAATATTATTCTAGGTGCCCAAAAGCACTGCTTGTATGGAACCCCAAAGGGTACAACTATTGTCTACTGCACACAGTACTTTCTGTGTAAGGGAAAAAACAGCAATTCTTGGCTGCAATATTACTCTCCAAAACATATTCCTGAATATGATTTCTTAATGCACGTTCAAATATATTCTATACTAAATATATCAACTTAATAAGTCTATCGTTTCCAGGCGGAAACGTCAACACAAACTTGAAAAATCTAACATACCTGTAGATAGTAGAATTCCGGGTAAACTGGTATTTTCTTAGTAAGATGTAGAAACTCCTTGAAATGTAATCAGAGCAGCATGTGCATGCAGCTCTCTTACAAATTAAGGAATGACCAGTATTTTTCAGCAAGGTTTATGTATAGTGCTGCTTGTGTGATGTCATAATCAGCATGTAACCATGGCAACAAGTGCTCATTGTGATGTCACAATAACTCTGGCAGTGAGCTATCTGTTGCTCACTCAGTAAGTATTATATGAATACAACATAAACCAAAGGTATTTGGTTCCCATCTATTGTTTTTGAAAGCCTATATTTCTGTCACTTGGCTTACAAAAAACATTAATGATGAAAGTGTAACACTTCCATCATGATGATCTGTTACGTTCACTTAGTAAATTAATAAGCACCAAAATAAATAAATATTATAAAGGACATTATTTCCTGAGTTATGAAATCTATTTATGATTTCTTAGTGATTCATTTTTAGTTTACACACTGGATGCTGTGAGTTGCAGATTTAGCTTTGTTGCTTTCAAGAAAAATAATTCTTGGACCTTCCCTTTCATTCATATAAAATCCACATGTTCATTCTCTTAAAGCAGTGGTTACCAAACTGTGGGGGTTTGCCCACCCTAGGGAGTGGCTGAGGACTAAGCCTAAAGGCCACTTAGGGTCAGATTATTGTACATCTATAGAATGCCTTATCCAGAAACCTGTTATCCAGAAAGCTCTGAATTACGGGTAGGTCATCTCCCATAGACTCCATTATAAATAAACATTAGGATAAAGAATATTAGGATTTCATGTTCTTCCTATATAATACTGACACCACATCACACAAGACAGTAGGCTATCACACAGTTGGGTTCATTTATAAACACTGGACAAATTTGCACCTGGGCAGTAACCCAGAGCGACCATATCAGTGATTTGTTTTGTTCAGCCAGCTGCAGGTTGAGCAGTGAAAGCAATCATCTGATTGGTTGTCATGGGTTACTGCCCAGTTGCAAATGTGCCCAGTGTTTATAAATGAGCCCCAATGTATTATAGTGTAATGAATAATAAGTCCACCAAATTCATTAATAAACAAACCTATTACCACTGGTATTCAGCGAAATATATGTCTCACTTCTTTTAGGAATAAGAAGTAAAACAAAAGTGGAATGCAACCTTAAAATACTAAAATACTAGAACAATATCAAAATGAAGCTCTTTCATTGAGCAAGGTTATTATTGATGCAAATCCTGCATCCTTTGTGTCCTACCCCATTTACGTACTTAACCTGAAATAACTGGGAACCTGGGACGAAAACGACCATATGCAACCAGACACACCTTGGTATTCCTAAAGCGCTACCCACTTTTAGGCAAACCACATCCTTTCTGGGTTTACAGACTGCGAAAATTACAGCTAGATCCAGAAACAATTTTTTTTTGCAATTTGCAGGAATGATGGTGGTTATAAAATAAGCAGTTTAAAGTTTGCTACTTGCCTAGTAACCCATAGCAGCCAATGAGCAGTAACTATTTACTGGCCAATTGTTTGAAAACACACCTCTGATTGATTGTTATGAGATACTAAATGTGGGAAAACTTCAGATCTTTTATTACATTACTCCAAATAGGACACTGTGCCCCACCTACCATATACTTCATGGTTATAAAGCTGTAGTTTAATTCTGAACATCTGTATCCACTAGCTATAGGTTGTGAATGAGAACTGATTTCTAGACCCAATTTCATTTGTACACAGTTCCATGGATATACTCAGCCCCCATTTTACATGTAACAATACAAGTGATGCTCCATGAAATCAGCTAGCTGAACCCAAATGGAAAAGAAGGCTAATGGAAACAAAATATGAGAACATCATTTATTTATTTATATTCAAATCCCACCCATTTTCGGGCAAACACTTCCTCTTTTGTGGCCCACTTGCTAGGAGTATCCCAATAAATAAGAGAAGATTGGCATGTATGTTGTTATAATTTATATCAGTCATTGTTACTGCACCATTTACGAATGGCTGAGGCTTCCACCATCTTCCTAGATTGTTCATAGTCATTTGTAACAAAAGAAGGTATCATTTCCTGATTGGATCACAGAATTTTGTGAAAGAAAGATCTTATTTTGGCTAATATTCTGGTACTTTTTATTGCAAGCGTCTTTTTGGCTTTTTTCACTGGAAGCATCCTTTTTTTACTAACATTTCTCATAGTTTCGTTAAGATTTTCAGTAGATTTCTTGATACCAGCAGCGTCATTTGTTTTCGTCATTGCATTGGTACTGCTGTCTGCTGTTTTGCCAGTATTTACTGCAGATTTTTTTCCAAGATCTTTTTTACGTTTTAGGTTTTTGTTCTGAAGAGGAGGTTGTTTCCATTTGTGCCTTTTTAGATTTCTTTGCTGAAGATGTAGTCTCTTTTCTCCGAACACTCTTACTTTTCTCTGTTTTTTCTGTGCCACCAGGAATATTGTCCCTTATAGAGTTTGTAGTGTTTTCTGCTTGTATCTTTTTACATTTACATTTACATATACATTTTACACTTTCTGTAGATATATCTTCTTTCTGATTTCTTTTAGATTTATCTGAGTTTTCTTTGACAGCAGAAATAGTTTGGTAGAGATTAGAGTTTTCTGCAAGTAAATTTGCCAAATTTCTTGTTGCAGACCGATTTGAACAACAGTATTTGTTAGCAAATGTTTCTATGTCTCTAGTGTCGTCAATAACTGTGCTTGGGTTTTCCTTTGATGTACCACTAGCAGGTATCTTATAGTCTTTTATAGTTTTCATTGGGTATTTTCTCACAAAATCATCTGTCCTGTCCAACCAGATTTCTGGTTCTTGTTTCTGAGCTCCCTTTATGGCTTCCTTTATGTTAGCATATAGAAATTTATGAAAAGGAATATTATGTTTTTTTCTGTAGGGATGAGAGGGTTTATTTTGAAACCTCAAACCAATTTTACATTTTTTCTTTTGCATTTCTTTGTACAAGTTTTTCTCCAAAAGTCCTTTAGGAACGGATCTGATGGGCATTTCTCCTTGGAAAGGCATAAACAGAATTGTCCCATCTGTATTTGCCTGTGTGATCAGATACTCTACTGATTGCTTTGAGTACTTTCTCGTCGAAATATCAGTCCTGCCTATCCAGATTTCCGATTCCCTTTTCCACGTCGTCTTAAATTCATTATGAAGGAAAGTAATATAGTTTTCTGTGTTGGAACAGGTTGAATATGGCTTAAATAGTTTTTTAGAGCACGGTGCATTTTTAAATTTCAGATAACTAGATATATAGCATTTCTTTTGCATTTCTTCGAAAATGATTTTCTCCAAAAGTCCTCTAGAAACCAATGTGATGGGCATTTCTCCTTTGAAAGGCAAAAACTTAATGGTCCCATCTGAAGAAAAATATGCTTTTTTCTCAGTTTTATGACATGCACCAAGAATTAAAGGTTCTTCACAAGAAATAGTATTGTGGTGACTTTCAATAATTAGCGAATGCCTGAAGAACCGTACAAGTCGTCTCTCATTCTCTACAAGTGATTTGGTTGGCGTTTCTCCTTTGAAAATCGAATTAGAAATATCTGCTATTTCAAGTGCATGCCTGTGACGGTTAGGCGAAACCAATGTGATGGGCATTTCTCCTTTGAAAGGCAAAAACTTAATGGTCCCATCTGAAGAAATATCTGCTTTTTCCTCAGTTTTATGACATGCACCAAGAATTAAAGGTTCTTCACAAGAAATGGTATTGTGGGGACTTTCAATAATTGGCGAATGCCTGAAGAATCGTACAAGTCGTGGCTCGTTCTCTACAACTGATTTGGTTGGCGTTTCTCCTTTGAAAATCAAATTAGAAATGGCTGCTATTTCAAGTGCATGCCTGTGACGGTTAGGCGAATCCAATGTGATGGGCATTTCTCCTTTGAAAGGCAAAAACGTAATGGTCCTATCTGAAGAAATATCTGCCTTTTCCTCAGTTTTATGACATGCACCAAGAATTAAAGCTTCTTCACAAGAAATAGTATTGTGGTAACTTTCAATAATTGGCGAATTCCTGAAGAACCGTACAAGTCGTGGCTCATTCTCTACAACTGATTTGATTGGCGTTTCTCCTTTGAAAATCGAATTAGAAATATCTGCTATTTTAAGTGCATGCCTGTGACGGTTAGGCAAGCATGTAAAATGGCATGGTGTGTTCTGGCTGGATTTAAAAAAATCACTTCTTGGGTTCAATGAGCCGGGACTCTTTTTTTGTAAAAAGGAAATTTCTGCTGTAGTTTGATGCTTAGGTCTAATTTGAGCCTCTAATGATCTATTATTGATGCACTTCAGAGTACAAATCTGAGTCTCTGATTGTCTTGGTCTTCTTTTTTTCTTCTTTATCTCAATTGCCATATCAAGGTTATGCATAAGCATTGCCATCTGTCTGAATCCATAGATTATGAGAATAGCAAGTAGTATGAAGATGCAGATGTATGGGTTGTTAAAAAATGCATAAATTGTATCCATCGATATTTTTGAATGTAAGTCCTAAAAAAAACAAATTTTAATTATTAGGCTTTCAACAGGATAAAGAAAAATAAACACAATTCTGTCAGACCAGCTTAGTGATTCAAATGTGTTGGATGAATCTATGGGGTTGTTTACACTAATAAATAAGACTAAAATCTTTGTATGGATTTACAGTATGTTCTCATTAGGTGTAGGAGCTTCTTGATAAAAAAATCCCATTCAGCATAAATAATCACTTCAACTATGAAATATTATGCCCATGTATGTGTTTAGTAATTTGCATATTAATTTAAAACTATATATCTTGAATATTAAATATGCAGTCGACAATATAGTTACAGCTTTAGACATTTTTTTATAAATAATACTTTTATATGCTTCTTTACAGACTTTGCTGTTAAAGCTTTGTCTTATAAGCAAAACTGTTTCTATCCTTCTCTAACATGGCTTATTTACCAAGTGCCATACAAACGTTTAAACTATTTTCACTTTGATATAAATTTAAAAAAACACATGGGGAAGCACATTTATAAAAGGTGGAATTTCTAATTCATGTGAGTTTTTGAAAACTCCCCTGAACTCCCATAAATTCAAAATTTGACCAATCAAAATGTATTAATAAAATCAATTTTTTTAAACTCGGATGAATTAAATCAAACTCAAATCTAATTTGAATAACTCCCTTGATAAATCTGCCCCTGTCAATGTTCAGTTATGTGGCATAAAACTCTATTCTGCATAACAGGATCATTCCTCCTAAACCTATTTTGGCTGCTATTAATAATATTATTCCCTGTGTTATATTCCTTATAATGATCTCTCTGTAAACCTTGAAACATTTTCTCTGCTAAAGATGTCAGCTTTACAGGTCTATACTAGTATACAGCAGAATATGCAGATCGTCAATATACTGTAAACTTAAAAAATCAGATATACCTGTAGATAGTAGAATGTCAGGTAAACTGGTATTTTCTCACTAAGATTTAAACCTTAAAATATAAATAGAGCAGCACGTACATGCAGCTCTCTTACAGATCAAGGAAATGACCAGTATTGTTCAGCAAGGTTTAGCTATAGTGCTGCTTGTGTGATGTCATAATCAGTATGTAACCATGGCAACAAGTGCTTATTGTGAAGTCACAATAACCATGGCAATGAGCAACGAGAGAAAACATAAATTCTTGGCTGCAATATTACTCTCCAAAACATATTCCTGAATATGATTACTTAATAAATGCTCAAATATATTCTACAGTAAAGATATCAACTTAATAAGTCTATAGCTTCCAGGCGGAAACTTCAGCATAAACTTGAAAAATCGAACATACCTGTAGATAGTAGAATACCAGGTAAACTGGTATTTTCTTAGTAAGATGTAAAAACTCCTTGAAATGTAATTAGAGCAGTACGTGCATGCAGCTCTCTTACAAATGAAGGAATGACCAGTATTTTTCAGCAAGGTTTAGATATAGTGCTGCTTGTGTGATGTCATAATCACCATGTAACCATGGCAACAAGTGCTTATTGTGATGTCACACTAACCATGGCAGCGAGCTATCTGTTGCTCACTCAGTAAGTATTATATGAATATAACATAAACCAAAGGTGTTTGGTTCCCATCTATTGTTTTTGAAAGCCTATATCACACAGTTGGGTTCATTTATAAACACTGGGCAAATGTGCTCCTGGGCAATAACCCATACCAACTATATCAGTGATTAGTTTTGTTCAGCTAGCTGCAGGTTGAGCAGTGAAAACAATCAACTGATTGGTTGTCATGGGTTACTGCCCAGGTGCAAATGTGACCAGTATTTAAAAATGAGCCCCAATGTATTATAGTGTAATGAATAATATGTCTACCAAATTCATTCATAAACAAACCTATTACCATTAGTATTCAGCCAAATATATGTCTCTCCTCTTTCAGGAATAAGAAGTAATACAAAAATGTAATGCAACCTTAAATAAAATATACTAGAACAATATCAAAATGCAGCTCTCTCATTGAGCAAGGTAATTATCAGTGTTGCTGTGTGTGGTTTGTAATAGTGGTACATGAATAATGTGTTTTTACATTAAATATTATTCTAGGTGCCCAAAAGCACTGCTTGTATGGAACCCCAAAGGGTACAACTATTGTCTACTGCACACAGTACTTTCTGTGTAAGGGAAAAAACAGCAATTCTTGGCTGCAATATTACTCTCCAAAACATATTCCTGATTATGATTTCTTAATGCACGTTCAAATATATTCTACACTAAATATAGCAACTTAATAAGTCTATCATTTCCAGGCAAAAACTTCAGCACAAACTTGAAAAATCGAACATACCTGTAGATAGTAGAATTCCGGGTAAACTGGTATTTTCTTAGTAAAATGTAGAAACTCCTTGAAATGTAATCAGAGCAGCACGTGCATGCAGCTCTCTTACAAATTAAGGAATGACCAGTATTTTTCAGCAAGGTTTATAGATAGTGCTGCTTGTGTGATGTCATAATCAGTATGTAACCATGGCAACAAGTGCTCATTGTGATGTCACAATAACTCTGGCAGCAAGCCATCTGTTGCTCACTCAGTAAGTATTACATGAATACAACATAAACCAAAGGTGTTTGGTTCCCATCTATTGTTTTTGAAAGCCTATATTTCTGTCACTTGGCTTACAAAAAACATTAATGATGAAAGTGTAACACTTCCATCATGATGATCTGTTACGTTCACTTAGTAAATTAATAAGCACCAAAATAAATAAATATTATAAAGGACATTATTTCCTGAGTTATGAAATCTACTTGTGATTTCTCAGTGATTCATTTTTAGTTTACACAGTGAATGCTGTGAGTTGCAGATTTAGCTTTGCTGCTTTCAAGAAAAATAATTCTTGGACCTTCCCTTTCATTCATATAAAATCCACATGTTCATTCCCTTAAAGCAGTGGTTACCAAACTGTGGGGGTTTGCCCACCCTAGGGAGTGGCTGAGGACTAAGCCTAAAGGCCACTTAGGGTCAGATTATTGTACATCTATAGAATGCCTTATCCAGAAACCTGTTATCCAGAAAGCTCTGAATTACGGGAAGGTCATCTCCCATAGACTCTATTATAAATAAACATTAGGATAAAGAATATTAGGATTTCATGTTCTTCCTATATAATACTGACACCACATCACACAAGACAGTAGGCTATCACACAGTTGGGTTCATTTATAAACACTGGACAAATTTGCACCTGGGCAGTAACCCATAGCGACCATATCAGTGATTTGTTTTGTTCAGCCAGCTGCAGGTTGAGCAGTGAAAGCAATCATCTGATTGGTTGTCATGGGTTACTGCCCAGCAGGTCCGGACTGAGAACTAAAATAGGACCTGGCATTTCAGGTACACAGAGGCCCAATCAGCCGACATAGAGGCCCAAACACCCCCCACCAGCCCACTAAATACTGACTTTCTATAGGACCTTATAGCAGCTCCTCTTGCATTTGCCAGAACCCACAGATTGCCAGTCCGGACCTGCTGCCCAGTTGCAAATGTGCCTAGTGTTTATAGATGAGCCCAATGTATTATAGTGTAATGAATAATAAGTCCACCAAATTCATTAATAAACAAACCTATTATCTCTGGTATTCAACCAAATATATGTCTCTCTTCTTTTAGGAATAAGAAGTAAAACAAAAGTGGAATGCAACCTTAAAATAAAATATACTAGAGCAATATCAAAATGCAGCTCTCTCATTGAGCAAGGTAATTATCAGTGTTGCTGTGTGTGGTTTGTAATAGTGGTACATGAATAATGTGTTTTTACATTAAATATTATTCTAGGTGCCCAAAAGCACTGCTTGTATGGAACCCCAAAGGGTACAACTATTGTCTACTGCACACAGTACTTTCTCTGTAAGGGAAAAAACAGCAATTCTTGGCTGCAATATTACTCTCCAAAACATATTCCTGAATATGATTTCTTAATGCACGTTCAAATATATTCTATACTAAATATATCAACTTAATAAGTCTATCGTTTCCAGGCGGAAACGTCAACACAAACTTGAAAAATCTAACATACCTGTAGATAGTAGAATTCCGGGTAAACTGGTATTTTCTTAGTAAGATGTAGAAACTCCTTGAAATGTAATCAGAGCAGCATGTGCATGCAGCTCTCTTACAAATTAAGGAATGACCAGTATTTTTCAGCAAGGTTTATGTATAGTGCTGCTTGTGTGATGTCATAATCAGCATGTAACCATGGCAACAAGTGCTCATTGTGATGTCACAATAACTCTGGCAGTGAGCTATCTGTTGCTCACTCAGTAAGTATTATATGAATACAACATAAACCAAAGGTGTTTGGTTCCTATCTATTGTTTTTGAAAGCCTATATTTCTGTCACTTGGCTTACAAAAAACATTAATGATGAAAGTGTAACACTTCCATCATGATGATCTGTTACGTTCACTTAGTAAATTAATAAGCACCAAAATAAATAAATATTATAAAGGACATTATTTCCTGAGTTATGAAATCTATTTATGATTTCTTAGTGATTCATTTTTAGTTTACACACTGGATGCTGTGAGTTGCAGATTTAGCTTTGTTGCTTTCAAGAAAAATAATTCTTGGACCTTCCCTTTCATTCATATAAAATCCACATGTTCATTCCCTTAAAGCAGTGGTTACCAAACTGTGGGGGTTTGCCCACCCTAGGGAGTGGCTGAGGACTAAGCCTAAAGGCCACTTAGGGTCAGATTATTGTACATCTATAGAATGCCTTATCCAGAAACCTGTTATCCAGAAAGCTCTGAATTACGGGTAGGTCATCTCCCATAGACTCCATTATAAATAAACATTAGGATAAAGAATATTAGGATTTCATGTTCTTCCTATATAATACTGACACCACATCACACAAGACAGTAGGCTATCACACAGTTGGGTTCATTTATAAACACTGGACAAATTTGCACCTGGGCAGTAACCCAGAGCGACCATATCAGTGATTTGTTTTGTTCAGCCAGCTGCAGGTTGAGCAGTGAAAGCAATCATCTGATTGGTTGTCATGGGTTACTGCCCAGTTGATCAATGAGATGAAACTCCAGCACACGGATGCTTAAGGGTTCATAACCCGTGTTTATTGTCAATGCCAAACAGGAAACAACGTTTCGGGGGCGTACCCCTTCGTCAGGTGAGCTGTGCATACCCCACCTCCACCTTAAGTAGAGGGCAAACCAGTGCAGGTGTGCCTTTCAATCCCTAAATCCAAGGTTAACCCCCAATTAACCACATAGTATCAAAAGATTAACATGCAAATGTACAAATGTCATTGGCAGAAATATCAATCCACATTTTTAACAAAGATATTGATCAACATATTTGGTCAAAAAGATGTCAAAAAAAGTCCATAATAATCATTGAAAAATGTCCATATCTCAATACATATTGATCCTGAAAAATTCAGGATCAATATGTATTGAGATATGGACATTTTTCAATGATTATTATGGACTTTTTTTGACATCTTTTTGACCAAATAGGTTGATCAATATCTTTGTTAAAAATGTGGATTGATATTTCTGCCAATGACATTTGTACATTTGCATGTTAATCTTTTGATACTATGTGGTTAATTGGGGGTTAACCTTGGATTTAGGGATTGAAAGGCACACCTGCACTGGTTTGCCCTCTACTTAAGGTGGAGGTGGGGTATGCACAGCTCACCTGACGAAGGGGTACGCACCCGAAACGTTGTTTCCTGTTTGGCATTGACAATAAACACGGGTTATGAACCCTTAAGCATCCGTGTGCTGGAGTTTCATCTCATTGATCTATTGTTGGAGGTGCCGTCCTCCTTTAACCCCAAGCACCGGTGAGAATACCGAGAGACCAGGTGTGCTACTGCTTCTATTTGTTTGAATTACTGCCCAGTTGCAAATGTGCCCAGTGTTTATAAATGAGCCCCAATGTATTATAGTGTAATGAATAATAAGTCCACCAAATTCATTAATAAACAAACCTATTACCACTGGTATTCAGCGAAATATATGTCTCTCTTCTTTTAGGAATAAGAAGTAAAACAAAAGTGGAATGCAACCTTAAAATACTAAAATACTAGAACAATATCAAAATGCAGCTCTTTCATTGAGCAAGGTTATTATTGATGCAAATCCTGCATCCTTTGTGTCCTACCCCATTTACGTACTTAACCTGAAATAACTGGGAACCTGGGACGAAAACGACCATATGCAACCAGACACACCTTGGTATTCCTAAAGCGCTACCCACTTTTAGGCAAACCACATCCTTTCTGGGTTTACAGACTGCGAAAATTACAGCTAGATCCAGAAACAATTTTTTTTTGCAATTTGCAGGAATGATGGTGGTTATAAAATAAGCAGTTTAAAGTTTGCTACTTGCCTAGTAACCCATAGCAGCCAATGAGCAGTAACTATTTACTGGCCAATTGTTTGAAAACACACCTCTGATTGATTGTTATGAGATACTAAATGTGGGAAAACTTCAGATCTTTTATTACATTACTCCAAATAGGACACTGTGCCCCACCTACCATATACTTCATGGTTATAAAGCTGTAGTTTAATTCTGAACATCTGTATCCACTAGCTATAGGTTGTGAATGAGAACTGATTTCTAGACCCAATTTCATTTGTACACAGTTCCATGGATATACTCAGCCCCCATTTTACATGTAACAATACAAGTGATGCTCCATGAAATCAGCTAGCTGAACCCAAATGGAAAAGAAGGCTAATGGAAACAAAATATGAGAACATCATTTATTTATTTATATTCAAATCCCACCCATTTTCGGGCAAACACTTCCTCTTTTGTGGCCCACTTGCTAGGGGTATCCCAATAAATAAGAGAAGATTGGCATGTATGTTGTTATAATTTATATCAGTCATTGTTACTGCACCATTTCCGAATGGCTGAGGCTTCCACCATCTTCCTAGATTGTTCATAGTCATTTGTAACAAAAGAAGGTATCATTTCCTGATTGGATCACAGAATTTTGTGAAAGAAAGATCTTATTTTGGCTAATATTCTGGTACTTTTTATTGCAAGCGTCTTTTTGGCTTTTTTCACTGGAAGCATCCTTTTTTTACTAACATTTCTCATAGTTTCGTTAAGATTTTCAGTAGATTTCTTGATACCAGCAGCGTCATTTGTTTTCGTCATTGCATTGGTACTGCTGTCTGCTGTTTTGCCAGTATTTACTGCAGATTTTTTTCCAAGATCTTTTTTACGTTTTAGGTTTTTGTTCTGAAGAGGAGGTTGTTTCCATTTGTGCCTTTTTAGATTTCTTTGCTGAAGATGTAGTCTCTTTTCTCCGAACACTCTTACTTTTCTCTGTTTTTTCTGTGCCACCAGGAATATTGTCCCTTATAGAGTTTGTATTGTTTTCTGCTTGTATCTTTTTACATTTACATTTACATATACATTTTACACTTTCTGTAGATATATCTTCTTTCTGATTTCTTTTAGATTTATCTGAGTTTTCTTTGACAGCAGAAATAGTTTGGTAGAGATTAGAGTTTTCTGCAAGTAAATTTGCCAAATTTCTTGTTGCAGACCGATTTGAACAACAGTATTTGTTAGCAAATGTTTCTATGTCTCTAGTGTCGTCAATAACTGTGCTTGGGTTTTCCTTTGATGTACCACTAGCAGGTATCTTATAGTCTTTTATAGTTTTCATTGGGTATTTTCTCACAAAATCATCTGTCCTGTCCAACCAGATTTCTGGTTCTTGTTTCTGAGCTCCCTTTATGGCTTCCTTTATGTTAGCATATAGAAATTTATGAAAAGGAATATTATGTTTTTTTCTGTAGGGATGAGAGGGTTTATTTTGAAACCTCAAACCAATTTTACATTTTTTCTTTTGCATTTCTTTGTACAAGTTTTTCTCCAAAAGTCCTTTAGGAACGGATCTGATGGGCATTTCTCCTTGGAAAGGCATAAACAGAATTGTCCCATCTGTATTTGCCTGTGTGATCAGATACTCTACTGATTGCTTTGAGTACTTTCTCGTCGAAATATCAGTCCTGCCTATCCAGATTTCCGATTCCCTTTTCCACGTCGTCTTAAATTCATTATGAAGGAAAGTAATATAGTTTTCTGTGTTGGAACAGGTTGAATATGGCTTAAATAGTTTTTTAGAGCACGGTGCATTTTTAAATTTCAGATAACTAGATATATAGCATTTCTTTTGCATTTCTTCGAAAATGATTTTCTCCAAAAGTCCTCTAGAAACCAATGTGATGGGCATTTCTCCTTTGAAAGGCAAAAACTTAATGGTCCTATCTGAAGAAAAATATGCTTTTTTCTCAGTTTTATGACATGCACCAAGAATTAAAGGTTCTTCACAAGAAATAGTATTGTGGTGACTTTCAATAATTAGCGAATGCCTGAAGAACCGTACAAGTCGTCTCTCATTCTCTACAAGTGATTTGGTTGGCGTTTCTCCTTTGAAAATCGAATTAGAAATATCTGCTATTTCAAGTGCATGCCTGTGACGGTTAGGCGAAACCAATGTGATGGGCATTTCTCCTTTGAAAGGCAAAAACTTAATGGTCCCATCTGAAGAAATATCTGCTTTTTCCTCAGTTTTATGACATGCACCAAGAATTAAAGGTTCTTCACAAGAAATGGTATTGTGGTGACTTTCAATAATTGGCGAATGCCTGAAGAATCGTACAAGTCGTGGCTCGTTCTCTACAACTGATTTGGTTGGCGTTTCTCCTTTGAAAATCAAATTAGAAATGGCTGCTATTTCAAGTGCATGCCTGTGACGGTTAGGCGAATCCAATGTGATGGGCATTTCTCCTTTGAAAGGCAAAAACGTAATGGTCCTATCTGAAGAAATATCTGCCTTTTCCTCAGTTTTATGACATGCACCAAGAATTAAAGCTTCTTCACAAGAAATAGTATTGTGGTAACTTTCAATAATTGGCGAATTCCTGAAGAACCGTACAAGTCGTGGCTCATTCTCTACAACTGATTTGATTGGCGTTTCTCCTTTGAAAATCGAATTAGAAATATCTGCTATTTTAAGTGCATGCCTGTGACGGTTAGGCAAGCATGTAAAATGGCATGGTGTGTTCTGGCTGGATTTAAAAAAATCACTTCTTGGGTTCAATGAGCCGGGACTCTTTTTTTGTAAAAAGGAAATTTCTGCTGTAGTTTGATGCTTAGGTCTAATTTGAGCCTCTAATGATCTATTATTGATGCACTTCAGAGTACAAATCTGAGTCTCTGATTGTCTTGGTCTTCTTTTTTTCTTCTTTATCTCAATTGCCATATCAAGGTTATGCATAAGCATTGCCATCTGTCTGAATCCATAGATTATGAGAATAGCAAGTAGTATGAAGATGCAGATGTATGGGTTGTTAAAAAATGCATGAATTGTATCCATCGATATTTTTGAATGTAAGTCCTAAAAAAAACAAATTTTAATTATTAGGCTTTCAACAGGATAAAGAAAAATAAACACAATTCTGTCAGACCAGCTTAGTGATTCAAATGTGTTGGATGAATCTATGGGGTTGTTTACACTAATAAATAAGACTAAAATCTTTGTATGGATTTACAGTATGTTCTCATTAGGTGTAGGAGCTTCTTGATAAAAAAAATCCCATTCAGCATAAATAATCACTTCAACTATGAAATATTATGCCCATGTATGTGTTTAGTAATTTGCATATTAATTTAAAACTATATATCTTGAATATTAAATATGCAGTCGACAATATAGTTACAGCTTTAGACATTTTTTTATAAATAATACTTTTATATGCTTCTTTACAGACTTTGCTGTTAAAGCTTTGTCTTATAAGCAAAACTGTTTCTATCCTTCTCTAACATGGCTTATTTACCAAGTGCCATACAAACGTTTAAACTATTTTCACTTTGATATAAATTTAAAAAAACACATGGGGAAGCACATTTATCAAAGGTGGAATTTCTAATTCATGTGAGTTTTTGAAAACTCCCCTGAACTCCCATAAATTCAAAATTTGACCAATCAAAATGTATTAATAAAATCAATTTTTTTAAACTCGGATGAATTAAATCAAACTCAAATCTAATTTGAATAACTCCCTTGATAAATCTGCCCCTGTCAATGTTCAGTTATGTGGCATAAAACTCTATTCTGCATAACAGGATCATTCCTCCTAAACCTATTTTGGCTGCTATTAATAATATTATTCCCTGTGTTATATTCCTTATAATGATCTCTCTGTAAACCTTGAAACATTTTCTCTGCTAAAGATGTCAGCTTTACAGGTCTATACTAGTATACAGCAGAATATGCAGATCGTCAATATACTGTAAACTTAAAAAATCAGATATACCTGTAGATAGTAGAATGTCAGGTAAACTGGTATTTTCTCACTAAGATTTAAAATATAAATAGAGCAGCACGTACATGCAGCTCTCTTACAGATCAAGGAAATGACCAGTATTGTTCAGCAAGGTTTAGCTATAGTGCTGCTTGTGTGATGTCATAATCAGTATGTAACCATGGCAACAAGTGCTTATTGTGAAGTCACAATAACCATGGCAATGAGCAACGAGAGAAAACATAAATTCTTGGCTGCAATATTACTCTCCAAAACATATTCCTGAATATGATTACTTAATAAATGCTCAAATATATTCTACAGTAAAGATATCAACTTAATAAGTCTATAGCTTCCAGGCGGAAACTTCAGCATAAACTTGAAAAATCGAACATACCTGTAGATAGTAGAATACCAGGTAAACTGGTATTTTCTTAGTAAGATGTAAAAACTCCTTGAAATGTAATTAGAGCAGCACGTGCATGCAGCTCTCTTACAAATGAAGGAATGACCAGTATTTTTCAGCAAGGTTTAGATATAGTGCTGCTTGTGTGATGTCATAATCACCATGTAACCATGGCAACAAGTGCTTATTGTGATGTCACACTAACCATGGCAGCGAGCTATCTGTTGCTCACTCAGTAAGTATTATATGAATATAACATAAACCAAAGGTGTTTGGTTCCCATCTATTGTTTTTGAAAGCCTATATCACACAGTTGGGTTCATTTATAAACACTGGGCAAATGTGCTCCTGGGCAATAACCCATACCAACTATATCAGTGATTAGTTTTGTTCAGCCAGCTGCAGGTTGAGCAGTGAAAACAATCAACTGATTGGTTGTCATGGGTTACTGCCCAGGTGCAAATGTGCCCAGTATTTAAAAATGAGCCCCAATGTATTATAGTGTAATGAATAATATGTCTACCAAATTCATTCATAAACAAACCTATTACCATTAGTATTCAGCCAAATATATGTCTCTCCTCTTTCAGGAATAAGAAGTAATACAAAAATGTAATGCAACCTTAAATAAAATATACTAGAACAATATCAAAATGCAGCTCTCTCATTGAGCAAGGTAATTATCAGTGTTGCTGTGTGTGGTTTGTAATAGTGGTACATGAATAATGTGTTTTTACATTAAATATTATTCTAGGTGCCCAAAAGCACTGCTTGTATGGAACCCCAAAGGGTACAACTATTGTCTACTGCACACAGTACTTTCTGTGTAAGGGAAAAAACAGCAATTCTTGGCTGCAATATTACTCTCCAAAACATATTCCTGATTATGATTTCTTAATGCACGTTCAAATATATTCTACACTAAATATAGCAACTTAATAAGTCTATCATTTCCAGGCAAAAACTTCAGCACAAACTTGAAAAATCGAACATACCTGTAGATAGTAGAATTCCGGGTAAACTGGTATTTTCTTAGTAAAATGTAGAAACTCCTTGAAATGTAATCAGAGCAGCACGTGCATGCAGCTCTCTTACAAATTAAGGAATGACCAGTATTTTTCAGCAAGGTTTATAGATAGTGCTGCTTGTGTGATGTCATAATCAGTATGTAACCATGGCAACAAGTGCTCATTGTGATGTCACAATAACTCTGGCAGCAAGCCATCTGTTGCTCACTCAGTAAGTATTACATGAAAACAACATAAACCAAAGGTGTTTGGTTCCCATCTATTGTTTTTGAAAGCCTATATTTCTGTCACTTGGCTTACAAAAAACATTAATGATGAAAGTGTAACAGTTCCATCATGATGATCTGTTACGTTCACTTAGTAAATTAATAAGCACCAAAATAAATAAATATTATAAAGGACATTATTTCCTGAGTTATGAAATCTACTTGTGATTTCTCAGTGATTCATTTTTAGTTTACACAGTGAATGCTGTGAGTTGCAGATTTAGCTTTGCTGCTTTCAAGAAAAATAATTCTTGGAACTTCCCTTTCATTCATATAAAATCCACATGTTCATTCCCTTAAAGCAGTGGTTACCAAACTGTGGGGGTTTGCCCACCCTAGGGAGTGGCTGAGGACTAAGCCTAAAGGCCACTTAGGGTCAGATTATTGTACATCTATAGAATGCCTTATCCAGAAACCTGTTATCCAGAAAGCTCTGAATTACGGGAAGGTCATCTCCCATAGACTCCATTATAAATAAACATTAGGATAAAGAATATTAGGATTTCATGTTCTTCCTATATAATACTGACACCACATCACACAAGACAGTAGGCTATCACACAGTTGGGTTCATTTATAAACACTGGACAAATTTGCACCTGGGCAGTAACCCATAGCGACCATATCAGTGATTTGTTTTGTTCAGCCAGCTGCAGGTTGAGCAGTGAAAGCAATCATCTGATTGGTTGTCATGGGTTACTGCCCAGCAGGTCCGGACTGAGAACTAAAATAGGACCTGGCATTTCAGGTACACAGAGGCCCAATCAGCCGACATAGAGGCCCAAACACCCCCCACCAGCCCACTAAATACTGACTTTCTATAGGACCTTATAGCAGCTCCTCTTGCATTTGCCAGAACCCACAGATTGCCAGTCCGGACCTGCTGCCCAGTTGCAAATGTGCCTAGTGTTTATAGATGAGCCCAATGTATTATAGAGTAATGAATAATAAGTCCACCAAATTCATTAATAAACAAACCTATTATCTCTGGTATTCAACCAAATATATGTCTCTCTTCTTTTAGGAATAAGAAGTAAAACAAAAGTGGAATGCAACCTTAAAATAAAATATACTAGAGCAATATCAAAATGCAGCTCTCTCATTGAGCAAGGTAATTATCAGTGTTGCTGTGTGTGGTTTGTAATAGTGGTACATGAATAATGTGTTTTTACATTAAATATTATTCTAGGTGCCCAAAAGCACTGCTTGTATGGAACCCCAAAGGGTACAACTATTGTCTACTGCACACAGTACTTTCTGTGTAAGGGAAAAAACAGCAATTCTTGGCTGCAATATTACTCTCCAAAACATATTGCTGAATATGATTTCTTAATGCACGTTCAAATATATTCTACACTAAATATATCAACTTAATAAGTCTATCGTTTCCAGGCGGAAACGTCAGCACAAACTTGAAAAATCGAACATACCTGTAGATAGTAGAATTCCGGGTAAACTGGTATTTTCTTAGTAAGATGTAGAAACTCCTTGAAATGTAATCAGAGCAGCACGTGCATGCAGCTCTCTTACAAATTAAGGAATGACCAGTATTTTTCAGCAAGGTTTATATATAGTGCTGCTTGTGTGATGTCATAATGAGCATGTAACTATGGCAACAAGTGCTCATTGTGATGTCACAATAACTCTGGCAGCCAGCTATCTGTTGCTCACTCAGTAAGTATTATATGAATACAACATGAACCAAAGGTGTTTGGTTCCCATCTATTGTTTTTGAAAGCCTATATTTCTGTCACTTGGCTTACAAAAAACATTAATGATGAAAGCCCATCATTATGATCTGTTACTTTTGTTAAGTAAATGTGGCATTAAAAAGCACCAAAATAAATAAATATTATAAAGGACATTATTATGTGATTCATTTTTACCTTTTATACTGGATACTGTGCGTTTCAGTCATTCTTGGACTTTCTCCTTGATAACTGCATCATATAAAATCCACATGTTTATTCCCTTAAAGCAGTGGTTACCAAACTGGGGGGGGTTTGCCCACCCTAGGGGGTGGCTCAGGAGCCAGCCTGAAGGTCATTTAGGGTCAGATTATTGTACAGGTAAAGATCCCTTATCTGGAAACCTGTTATCCAGAAAGTTCTGAATACAGGAAAGTTGACTCCTATAAACTCCATTGTAATTAAATAATTAAAATATATTGTATTTAAGATACAACTAAATCCTTATTGGGTTTATTTAATGTTTAAGCTACAGTACCAAGTTCCAAATTACAGAAAGATCCGTTATCCAGGAAACCTCCGTTATCAAGCATTCTGGATAACAGGCCCCATACTTATAATAATTGTGAAATCTGCTCAGCAATCCTATTGATTCACAGTTAGTCTGTGTGGACTAAAGTTGTATTGATGCCTGAAAGGACAGAGGAAACCAAGGGGAGAAGTTGTTAGCTTTATTTTTTAAGTAGTTCTGTTAATGTTCGGACTGATTTATCAAGGGTTGAATTGAAAATTCGAAGGAAAGAAATTGGAATTTCCAGCTATTTTTGTGTACTTCGACTAGGGAATAATCCAAATTCTAACAGAATTTGAAAAAAATGTAAATATCGAAATTTATCATGTACTGTCAATTGGTGGACTTTGGAAAAACTAAGTTTTTTTTTGAAAATTTCAAACTTTTGAAAATGTGAAATTCGAATTGAAAAATTAGATTATTCAATTTGACTAGCGATGGGCGAATTTGCGCCGGAAAATTCGCGAATTTCCTGCGAAGTTCGTGAAACGGCAAAAAATTTGCAAAACGGCGCCGGCGTCTTGTTTTTTACGCCGTCGCCCGTTTTTGACGCCGGCGTCCATTGTGGACGCCGTTTTTGGACGCTGGCGAAGTTTTTTCGGGCGAATTTTCACGTGCGTTTCGCGAATTTATTCGCTGGCGGCGAATCGCGCAAATTCGCCGCAAATTCACGCCTGGCGAGTAAATTCGCCCATCACTAAATTTGACCCTTGATATATCTGCCTCTTAATGTAAGAGTTGTCCCCAGTCATATATTTTTCTGATAAGCAATGGAGGGTAACAAGGTTAAATTAATGGGCCTGGAGTTGATCAGCTGTGGAACAAATCTGATGATTTAAGCTGCAAAGATAAAATGTAAAGCACTGCTATAAACCCTTTGACAGGTTTTAAAGGTAAACATCACTGACCATTAGAGAAAGAAAGAATCTGAATATTTTTTCTGAGCAGATCCTGACTGCAGCGTATGGGCTCAGAACTGCCTATTACACATTCTAACAAATTGCAGACTTTTTTTTGCCGAATGTGTCTGGCTTAGGGATTTCATTTCGATGATCTCTTCAGTGGTATTTAAATACAAATATCAAGCCTGATACAATAGGCTCCTGAAACCCATCAGCAAGTGAACCATGAAACATAGCCAGCGGCAGTTCAGAAACCCCTAACCAACTGTCTGACAACAAGAATCCAATGAGCCAGGCTCTGCTGGAAGAATCCATTTCTCATTAGGAACATCTGGGTCTAGTGATTGCCCTGCAAAAAAAATAAAAATCCAATCATTCCAGTCACAGTGGATTAATGAAGCCGACTTCTATTGCTTTTATTGTCCAGCGATGAATGTTTGGAGCCCATTAATGTGGAGCAGACTATCTTAATGTAATCATCATTAAAGCCTCAGTGGGCTGATATATCATGTAACACACATTTACTAAAGAGAATGGGGTGGATATAACAATCTATAATTATTTAAAATAGAAAGCTGCTGCTCTTTATGCTAATATGCTTGCTTAAATTTGTCCTTTCTAAGACAGTAAGCCTTGGCTATGGAAGTGCAACCTTCGCATGAAATATAAAGTTTAGCCAGTTTTCTCTCAGTTTCCCTGCACCATAGAATTATAGGATATTTAGCAGCGCTAATGAGCCCCCATCTACAAACAAAATACACCCTTCTGCCAGATATATATTTATAATACACAAAAGCCATGAATATCTTGTAAATTATATCCTTATAAACGGTGAGTTCTGATGTCATCAGTTATAAACGGTGAGTTCTGATGTCATTTCTGTCACATGACTCACTAAAATTTGTGTATTATAATAAATAAAGTACCCCCAGTTGCAAAATATGAGGATATTAGAAGTTACCTCGGAGTTACATGACCTGTATAAAAACACTCGGCCTTCGGCCTCGTGTTTTTATATGGTCATGAAACGCCTCGGTAACTTATAATATCCTTATATTTTACAAGAGGGGGTACTTTATTCACTATATATAAACTTTTATATCTGTTCCTATGTACAGTAGCAGTGAATTTGGATCATAATATAATGGGACTGATACAAAAGTGGTCCACTGCACTAATAAACCGCAATGGCTTGCCCTGCTATTGCAACTATGTGTGCCAGTGAATTTATTCTGACCGTGGACTAGAGGTGGCCGACTCTGTCACTGGACACCAGGAAAAATAATTTGCCGGGTTTTGTGATGTGTGTGGCATCTCCAAATTCCCTTAGTAACCAATCATTGACTTGAGGGGGGGGGGCACATGGCTCATAACAGTTTGCCTTTGAATCTGAGCTGAATGCTAAGGATCAATTGCAAACTCACTGAACAGTTATGTCCCATGTGGGCCCCTCTTCAAGTCACTTACTAACTCAGAGTTAGAGATCTGAAAAACTGGAAGCAGTGTTCTGTTCTGTTCTGTTACACATCCAGTCACTCCAGCCTTTAAACATTACATTTTCTCTAACTAACTAGATTAGAAACATGTTTTATTTTGCACAGCCTATCTATTTACCCAGTTTTTATTTTTACACTGAACTGTTCCTTTAAATTAAATAAACTACTACCAGACCTATTTTCTACTTTAAAATAATGCTGCAATATGTTGTCTCAAGATGGGTATGTACTGTACAGTTATAATCTAATGGTAAGTAACAAATGTGTCTGGTTTGCTACTATTTCCCCAAAAATGTCAAAATATTAAAGGGTATGTGACAATTTCAAAAGATTGGGGGAACTACCATTATGATTATGCCCACATAACTTGTATATACCTTGTACGCTATACACTTGGTAAATTGCTGTCGTAGTTACTGTATAAACTGTATAAACTTACACTGTGACCAGGTTTTTAGGTGATTATGGATTCTGTATGATCACCCTCAGACCTTTTCATTCACATAAAACATAAATAAGAGAAAGACTCATTTATACAATTCAATATTTGTTTCTAGGATACATCTTTGGTCTTTTAACAAGAATACCATACAGCTATTCAGCAGTAATAGAGGAAGCCGTGCACTTTATTAAACATATTTCACATTTCCCAGTTTTCCATGGTGACACATGTGCTGTGTGTTTTTTTTATTATTATTATTTACTGTAAAGTATATTTGGTAATATATATATATTTAACACTAAATACTAAATAAATTAAAGCCAAACTAATAATAAATAATGTTTTGTTTTTTTACCTGAAAACATTGTAATGCTTTCATTTTCCAAAAATATAGCACATTTTATAATCATATTATGCTCTGTTATTACAAGCAAGTGCTGCTGATGATGCAGAACAACCCCCTCCCCACCAAACAAATGCATGCGTTTCTAGTAGATGTACAAGCTGCATACTTTTACTTTTATCTTTGTGGAATTAATACTGCATTAATTAATTCCCAGGAATGGGATCTGTTATCCGGAAACCCATTATCCAGAAAGCTCGAATTATGGAAAGGCCATCTCCCATAGAATCCATTTTATCCAAATAATCATTATGTTTAAAAATGATTCCCCTTTTCTCTGTAACAATAAAACAGTAGCTTGTGCTTGATCCAAACTAAGATATAATTAATCCTTATTGGAAGCAAAGCCAGCCTATTGGGTTTATTTAATATTTACATGATTTTCTAGTAGACTTATTATGGAAATTATAGAAAGATCCCTTATATGGAAAACCCCAGGTCCCGAGCATTCTGGATAACAGGTCCCCTACCTGTACTCCACAGATAAGTATTCAAAGGGCTGGGCTACAGTGAATGATAATTCATTTGATTAAAATTAAATGCAATCAATTCAGCCCTGCTATTTGAATTTTTTAGATTTTTCATATGAGTGTAATTTATTTTTTTTACAAACAATTGGGGATGCACCGAATCCACTATTTTGGATTCGGCCGAACCCCCGAATCTTTTGTGAAAGATTCGGCCGAATACCGAACCGAATCCGTACCCTAATTTGCATATGCAAATTAGGGGTGGGAAAGGGAAAAAAATTTTACTTCCTTGTTTTCTGGCAAAAAGCCACGTGATTTTGCAAATGCAAATAAGGGTTCAGATTCGGTTCGGCCGGCCAGAAGGATTCGGCCGAATCCGAATCCTGCTGAAAAAGGCCGAATCCTGCATTTGGTGCATCCCTACAAACAATGCATTTTAATTTGTATATAGCCTCTAGACTGCCATGCACTATGGTAAAGATATTGGAGATTTGAAGAATGCAATGTTATATTGCCACTTTACAGCTCCCACCACCTTCTATAAAAAAAGGGCAAGTAACACTAATCAGCACAATTTAGAATCAATTGCTCTGCTCTCTCCAGTGTATGATAGGCTGCCTGAGGCATATAGTATAGCACAGGATCTACATAAAGCCATAGGACACAACAGACATAAATAAAATCACCCTTTTCCTTGTCTGTTCTCTCTTTGCCCTTGTATGTACTACAGATATATGCTGGTTCATTAATTAATTAAGACTGAGTTTCATCTGCCGACGCACCATATTGGACATTTACATTCCAATGCTTTTTTTTGGATAGTCAAACATGCCTAAAAAGACAGATTTACAGCCAGATATTTTTTTCAGCCAAATATTTTTATAGGGCCCTCCTGAAGGGCCCTGTCAACAGGCCAATAACATGTGAACCTGTACTGGAGGAGCAGAGTCAGCAGCTGTTATAAGCTATGAGCCATAGTAGTACAGGGACAGTAATACATATTTAGATGGAGGCTGAGTGGAGCAACATTTATCATCCTAAACATGAACCTTTTGCTATAATAGTAACAAATAAAGAGCACAAGTATTAGACAACCACTTGTGTAAATTGCTTGATCTGGAGGTAAAAATAAAAGGTATAATTTATTGAAAATTAAGTTCGCTGACAGCCAAGTTTCATAGACTGTTTCAGCTGAGCTAGTAATTTAGAAGTATAGTACAGCGAGAAGCATTATTACTGAGCCATCTGTGAAAATGCTGTGCTGGAAGACTTTCAGTCCCATGCTGTATACTTGGGAAAGCTCATGCTGGTTTCCTAGCCAGCCAGCCTCCTTGCTAAATCTGTTCTTATTTGACAAATCTAATTTAATAAGTCAACAGAAAACTGTTCCAAGCTGATTAGATAGAATCTAAACAAAGCAGAAATAGTACTGATGATATAAAGAACCAGTTCCATGCATAGTTATGATATTTCAGCTATATTTCCTTGATACTGATTTTATACAGATTTAGTAATCCGTTAGCTAACCTAAGTCAATGTTCATTTAAAGGAGAAGGAAAGCTAATGCAGCAGTTTATTGCCAATAGATTAGCCACAATAGTGCAAGCTATAATACTATATTTATTCTACTGAATGCTTTGCCATACATGAGTAAACAGCTCTAAAAACGCCCTCTGTTTGTTTAGGATAGCAGCTGCCATATTAGTTTGGTGTGACATCACTTCCTGCCTGAGTCTCTCCCTGCTCTGGGTTCAGATAACAGCAGGGAGAAGAAGAGGGAGGGGGTAAAGGGAGGGAGAGAGGAGCAAACTGAGCATGCTCAAGCCATAGCTCTAGACGTTTAAGCTGAAAACAGGAAGTCTGATATAGAAGCCCATGTGTACACAATAGAAGGAAAGAAATGCAATGTTCAGAGCAGCATTACTTTGAGGGTTTACCCTTTCTGATAAAGCTTACTTTCTGATAAAGCTTACATAGTTTTAACTTTTCCTTCTCCATTAAGATATAAAATATTTTTTATAGGGAATGTTCACCATACAATTCACCTAAAAGCATTTTTCAAAGTTTAAGCAGTGTCCCAAACCTTTGTTGGATATATAGAAGCAAACTGTCTTTACTCTTATACACTAGAAATTGAAACAACACCCGCACTGATGACATAACATTGTATAGTGTGGGTGACATCATATCACTGCTATAACAAAAACATAAATGTCTATATTTCGAAGGTGCTTGATTTCCTTTACCATGGGAACTTTACCAGGGGTCTGCTGGTCAGTGCAAATGCTACCCAGACATAATGTGGGAGACCTCAGGATTTTGGCAAAGGCACCTCTATCTGAAACACATCAAGCTTGTTTTTTCAGTTATTTTAAAAAAGAGAGAAATACAGTATTTGTATTTGTACTGTATGTTTCCAAGCCTGGTCACCAGATGCAGATTTGTATTGCTGGATTTTTTTTTTATCAAACAAGGATTTTGTTTATTGCAAATTATATATCTGGCAGGATTTCAACCATAGCATGCTCATTTGGCTAGACAGATCATATAAATATTTTAGCTGTATATTGAGGTTTCAGGTTTGGTAATGGTGATTCTTACTGAGTAACCTTAAGTGAACCAAGCCACATTTGCTATTGCTATTGAGCTCTGCTGGAGATCTGCAGAAAACAGTCTACCGTATATACTCGAGTATAAGCCGTCCCGAGTATAAGCCGAGGTACCTAATTTTACCTCCAAAAACTGGGAAAGCTTATTGACTCGAGTATAAGCCGAGGGTGAGAAATGCAGCAGCTTCTGGTAAGTTTCAATCTCGTTTTTGGATGACTATTCTTATGCGCCGGCTACTATTCTAAGCGCTGGTGAATATTCTTAGGCGCCAGCGAATATTCTAAGGCGCCGGCTACTATTTTAAGGCGCCGGCGAATATACTCGAGTATATACGGTATATCATTACATAAATGTAGAACCTGGGTGTTTATATTATCTTTACAGATAATGGATGTTTTTTTTTGTCTGGAATAGACCTGTGCACATTTTGTATCCTTAATGCATTGGGATGTAACTGAATATTAGCTAGGGTAAACATGATAGTTAAATATCACAGGAGAAGTTCACCTTTAAATAAATGTTTAGTATGCTATATAGATAGACGAGAAATACTATAGTTGGTAGCCGCACCTTCTAACCTGTTGTTTTTCCTTAGGGTTGCCCTTCAACCGAGAGTCAGAAGCAACTGGGCATGGATGTGCTGACCACTCCTATATAAAATACTTGGTTTGGTGCTCAAAGGAGAGACAGAAAGCGGAGTATATGACGTCACACAATCCTAAATTACCCCTGTGTTAAACGTTGTGTGTACCTGCTTAAGACGATCAACTTGGAATTTAAATAAATAAATAAATTATAGTGTTCGCATTGTGATCATTCCAATCTTATCTTCTGTGATTGTCAAAACTAAATCAAATAAAGTGCATTTTTTAGAAAATTCATAGTGACTTAATATTTAAAGTGCATGGTGCTTGATTGTGAACATGGGAATGTACTTGAGCCTGCGGCTTGGACTGATTAAAGAGACTCGTAAAAAGTAACTTTTATTTCATCTACTAAAATTCATTAATTGAAAGGGAATTAATTATTAAAAACACTAAAAACAATTAAAAGACAAGGGTGGAAATCGGATCTAGATTATGTATGAAAGGGGTGACAGTGTAAGTGTTACCTTAGACTGTTCCCTTATCGATCTTACAACACCCGTTTCCCTATACTGGCTAAATAGTAGTCAGGGAGTACATTAAGGATAGGTTAGCACTGAGGCAGTGATCTCCGAAGAGACTGAGCAAAGGTAAGCGAGGATTGGGGGTTGTGAGAAGATGCCCCTTAGTCGACAAGCGTAATATGTCAGCCACTGTACAGCATGATGTGCGCAAAGTTTAACACTGTGTCCTCTCGGAGGCACCTAAATCGTTATGGCCTAATCCCTAGACACTACATAGGCAACACACCATGCTGACAGATCCGCTAAACAGGACAAACTGAGGAAAGGTTCCCCCACCCCGAAAATATCATCCGTTCCTCCCCCCTTGCTCCTCTGACCCACTGCGTGCTTCCCATGTTCACAATCAAGCACCATGCACTTTAAATATTAAGTCACTATGAATTTTCTAAAAAATGCACTTTATTTGATTTCGTTTTGACAATCACAGAAGATAAGATTGGAATGATCACAATGCGAACACTATAATTTATTTATTTATTTAAATTCCAAGTTGATCGTCTTAAGCAGGTACACACAACGTTTAACACAGGGGTAATTTAGGATTGTGCGACGTCATATACTCCGCTTTCTGTCTCTCCTTTGAGCACCAAACCAAGTACTATATAGATAGACACCTGCTATGCAAAATTTAATTTTTTTTATTTTTATTTTCAATGATTTTGGAATTATTAGCCTTTCTATTCTGTGTTTTATTTTTTACTGTAACAGATAAATCTCCTCTCATTACCATTGAACCCAATAATAAAAAAAACATGGATTGAATGCAAGGCTTCAAATTTATAATTATTCCTACTGCATTCAGGTCTTCTTTTCTGGATAATTATCTTTCCATAAATTTGACCTAATTCATGTAATTCTTAAATAAACCCAATAGGATGGTTTTGCTCCCAATAAGGATTCATTATATCTTAGTTTGGAGCAAGTACAAGGTACTGTTTTATTATTACAGTGAAAAAGAAAATCATTTTTTAAAATTTGGATAAAATGGAGTCTATGGGAGACGGCCGTTCTGTAATTTGGAGCTTTTTGGATAAGGGGTTTCCCATACCTGTACTTAAAATGAAAACAATATCTGGTGTAATGTAAAAATTTGTATTCTTGTGATTATTTGATTTTTTGGATACAGTTAACACTATGATGAAGCTAAATATAATTCCTTCCTAGAGATGCTCTTTGTAGTAAAACATATTCTGAGCATTGCCTTTATTATATAGAGAACAATGTACTTCATATGTTTCATTTAAAACATATTGTTTTAAAATATATTGTTTAACTATATGATATAAATATTCATAGCCCCAAATACATTGACTAATTAATCTATTAGGTGTCTCTTAGTAACATTAGTTTATTTGAAGCAGAATGTTTTCCAATATAAGCACACATTTAGGTCAAATAATTAACTTTATATAACAATGTAAAACATAAAGGCAGGACAAAAATTCGAAATAGAAAATATACAGAAATCTTAGTATTGACGCAGCTGAGCTTTACCTGTACCTAAGTGGGAACGCTGTCAAATACAGACCTGCAGAAAAAGACCAAGTAAGTATTTAATTTGTTAAGGAAGTAAAAAAGACACAGAAAAAGACCAAGTAAGTATTTAATTAGTTAAGGAAGGAAGTCATTAAAATGTCATCCTCTTGATGATGTTGAGCATCACAAGAAACCATCCAATTTTGTTTCCCGGCCATGAACCTTGGGTTAGATTTTAGACATTACCATTAATTATTTAGACTCTAAAGGCAGCAAAACATCTTGATTCATTGGCAAACTGACAAACATATGGCACGTTCTGCAAACCATTGAGTTACTGTTGAGAATAGTATAACATTAATTGCATGCAAATTCTGCTGGGCTATTCAACCAGACGCTGTAAAAGGGGCCTTGACTGGAATCACTATATGTTTTTTTTCTAGCTGGATAATCAAGTGCACTGAGACCCTTTTGAACTGTTGTATATATTTTCAAGCAGGTATATTTAGCTTAAAGTGCAATTTTACTGCAAATCTTATCATTTTTGTCAGCTTGCATATGCACCTAAGAGTCAGAGTCGGAAATGATTTGCAACTTTCATAGGGGCCGATTCAATAAAGGTCGAAAAAGTGAGTGTTATTTATCGCATGCATTAAAAATTATATCACTTCTTATATTTTTAGAATCAATGATCGATTCACTAAAAGTTCACTTGTCTAACTTAAGAAGTGATATTTTTCGTTCATTTTAGCTGAATTGTGTGCAGTATTTTATAGCATGCGTTATTTTATGAGTTATTTTGTGCAATATTTTAAGGCAGTTGATATTGTCACACGTTATTACTGCAATCTATAGCACCTAAGACATTCCGGATGCCACTGGCAGAATAGAAGTCTCTTTTTACAGTATTCTAGTCATTCCTTTCCCTGGGAAACGTATAATTTCATGACATAGAACGCAGTGCATTCTGGACCTGCCCAAGCTATTATATCTTTAATTGCAGCCCTACAGCTCCTCACTACATATTTCTCTAATAATCCATGTGATACTCCTGGAAGGTGTTAAATTTCACAGTAATTATCGCACTATTTTATGCTTTTATCACTTAAAAGATGTTAGTGAATAATGCATTAGGATTAATTCTATTCTATAAATATCGCTGTCCGATTAGAATATTGCTGTGCAGAAATGTAGAATTAACGCTTGCGATATGTCTGTTAATGCATATGAAAATACTTGATGAAATCATTCCTTTAATAACAAGTCTTAAATAACGCACAAAACTGTGCGTTAAGGAATATCGACCAACCTTCACATTAAAAAAGCAATTCAAACCACCAGCTTTAACTGCAGCTTGTCTCCTAGGATAAGATAGTTATAAAAAACACTTGCATGGTTCTGCTAAGACTTGTTGTGTTCCTTCAGGAATAAGCTGTGTCTATTCTCAGTCTAATATTTACCTACTATTCAAGAGCTTCTTCAGTTACACACCAAAAATTATAGCCTACACACTATCTGTAGCAAAAGCCTTTGGGTCCATTTAGTGTTTACAGATGAACCTTCAAGCTTAAAAATAAACAATATGGCCCCCAGTATATAAACTTTATCCTTATCCAGGATTCCATTATCCAGAAAGATCTAATTACAGGAGGGACATCTCCCATAGAGGCCATTTTAAGCAAATAATTAAAATTTTTGAAAAGTATTTCCAATTATTAGGGATACACCAAATCCTAAAATCCACGAATTCCGAAGCCTTTGTAAAAAAGCTCTGGCTGAATAATGAACAGAACCCAAGCCCTAATGTGCATATGTAATTAGGGAAATGAGGGGAAAGAGAACCGCACACTTCCTTCCTTTTGACTTCCATGTTTTTGTGATGAAAAGTGACATGATTTTTTTGCATTCAGTTCGGCCAGGCACTTGGATTTGGGCAAATCTGAATTCTTCTAAAAAAGACTGAATCATGACCGAATCCTGAACCAAATCCTGGATTCGATGCATTCCTATTTTTATATTCTATACATGCTGTATATTGTGAGTTGGTCCCTTAGCTCAGGTAACTGACAATAGTACACATTATGTGCAGTGATTGAGCAGAAAAGAAGATGGGGACTTACTGGTGGATCTTTACTGCTAAAGGGCTGCGGTAGACTTGGTAGACAAGATGAGAACCTTGCCTCAGGCGGCAGTGAGATGCCAGTTACAAGGTGTGGCAAAAAGCCACCTCTTGTAACTTTAAGAACCAAATTTCCAGGGTTTAACCCGGAAATTTGGCTCCGCTTGTGCAGAGAACACTATTGCGGTCATTTCACAATGCTGCCCCCCTTTGACCCACTCCGATGCAGATTTTTAAGCGTCTCAGGAGTCAGCAGCCCCAGGATCTATGAAACTACCATTCCACAAGAAAAGCACAATTTTGATCATCTTGAATTAACAATTTTAAAGTCTGTTCTCTAATTTAGCCAGTTAAACAGAGCATAAACTTTTTGGCACTCAGGGGGCAGGTTATGGTTCCACAGAGAAGCACTCATATTTTTCCCTGTGCATATTTAGTGCCAAAATATTCACAGGGAAAGAATATGAGTGCTTCTCTGTGGAACCATAACCAGCCCCCTGAGCACCATTACTGCCAATGAGAATGCAAAGTGACTTGGCATCTTTCATGCAATGAAATGGCTGTTGTTATGAATAGTAGGGTATGTGTTACAATTTGGAATTGAATCTGGCTCAATACAACAGAGAAATTTCTGTTACCATAATCAAACCTTTATATGTCTAATGTGGGGTATGTAGGGTACCCTGAAAAATGTGCATTGTTGGCAGAGATCTGTATATTAACTGTGCTTACCTACGACTGCTCCCCTAACGTTGAGCTCAGTTTACTACAGGTACTGTGTTATGGTATTCTTCCTCTGAAAAAAAGCATTATAATATATGGTGTCATGTACCTCTACTGTAAACAAGACTTAGTAGTGATTATAATGGAACTCAGAAGGCACTTTCAAAGGACTTGATATTTAAATATTCAATATTTTATATATTAAGATACATTACCCTTTGTAATAGGTTTGTTTTATTTTAAATGTACTTGCAAAGAATATGTGTACTGTTGGGAACTGTAACATAGATTGTTACAGATCCTTCACTTTTAGCCATTAGTCACAATATGTTCCTTTGATGTCCGACTTCAGATTATATTGCCATTTGGGCAAAATGGTCCCAGGACCTCTGGATTCATGTTTTTATTTTTTGTCTCAGGCATTTGTGTAGCTATTTTTCTGCAGTTCCCTGTATTCACAAACAGCTGAAGAAGTGGTGGTTCTACATCAGCTATATTAAAGTTTTGTGGATGATGGGAGCTGTAGATGGCATGCCATGGTAGAAATCTTTGCAGTAAATTCTACCCCATCACCATTTGTCACTTTATGCTTATTGATACCCAGGGGGCAAAACTTCGGGGACCCACAGAAAAATCACGAGTATGGAGTGACCTGCTATTTTGCTCCCACTGCAGGTCACCAGCACCCTATGCACAAAATTGAGGATGACCACCGAAGAAGAAGACCTCTGTCGGGTCTCCTGTACCACCTGGTCCCCCCACAGCTGTGTTCTCGGTAGTTACACTAGAGGAAGCAAAGCAATCATTGGTATGGTCTGGAAGGCAGTGACCGAAAACTGAAAATTTTTGGCCCACACCTGACCATAATCTGCCCTAAATCAACCAGATTCTGATCTTATCTCTGACGATGGGGCGAGGTGAGTATTAAAGTGAGTGCCATCCCATCACTAGTAAGGCTGGGACAGTGCGGAGAGGTCTGAGAGGGGGTAGAGTGGTGCCAAATATATGTGGTGCGTTTGACCTGTGGGTTTTAAGGCCGACCCACACTTCATAGCCTTTGGAGTTTGGAAAGCAATTAGGGATGTACCGAATCCAGGATTCGGTTCGGGATTCGGCCAGGATTCGGCCTTTTTCAGCAGGATTCGGATTCGGCCGAATCCTTCTGCCCGGCCGAACCGAATCCGAATCCTAATTTGCATATGCAAATTAGGGGCAGGGAGAGAAATTGCGTGACTTTTTGTCAGAAAACAAGGAAGTAAAAAATGTTTTCCCCTTCCCACCCCTAATTTGCATATGCAAATTAGGGTTCGGATTCGGTTCGGTATTCGGCCAAATCCTTTGTGAAGGATTCGGGGGTTCGGCCGAATCCAAAAAAGTGGATTCGGTGCATCCCTAAAAGCAATGGAGAACCAGGGTGTTGGTAACAGAACACAGAGTATTATAAAACAGTGTAGAAAATTAATTTTGGGGATTTAATAATATAAACAAGCAATTTAACTTGTACTAAACATACATCCTTTAGACTCCTTTCCATTAGACTCCTCTATGTTGTTTTGCACTGGTTGCTATATTACTGTGAAAAGGGAACATGTAATAAAGAAAAAAGGTCATATAGATAGAAGTCACATGCTAATCATAGTAATCAGATGAAAGAAATAACATTCTAAACATATTTGAATATTATTTCCTTGATACAAAGGGATTGTTATAATCTGCTTTCTGTTTACGCACAGTGGGTAAGAGTTGTACAATTTCTAGGTAATGATGCCATGCTTTTTAATTAAGCTCCGAGAGAATTGTTCACAGGTAATAATATTATCTATACTGCACTTTTAAACCTCAAAGGCCTCTCAATTTTGCTCCACAACCTGATTAATCAAAATACAGAAGGTTTAAATGACCAGTACACTATTTTATATTTGTGGATCTGCATGTTAACATCTCATTGGCATTCCAACCTTTATTTAATCTGACTGGACTGTGTGGTTAATATCAGTCGCTATACTTTGTTTCAGAGGGACAGGTGCAACAGAAAAGGAGGGGGGGTATGTCTGTTTGTTGGGCAGGATTTAAAAGCTAATATAAAGGAGAAGGTGATGTTAAAAAATGAGGGGGCAGAAGTCTTATAGGGTGGTTGTTAATGGTACATTCTCTACTTGGAATAAGGTTCGTAGTGGGGTCCCTCAGGGCTCGGTATTGGGCACACTTTTAGTTAACTTGTTCATTAATGACTATGGGGAGGGTGTTGTAAGTAATGTATCAGTGTTTGCAGATGACACAAAACTATCCATCCCAATTAATTCCATTCAGGATGTGGCATCCTTGCAACACGATCTTGACAAACTGGCAATCTGGGCAGCTAAGTGGCAAATGAGATTCAATGTTGATACATGTAAAGTCATGCACCTGGAAAGTAAAAATATCCAAGCCACTTATACCCTTAATGGGACTGCACTAGGCAAATCCATAATGGAAACTTTGCTGTAGCAAGCAATCGCAGTCAGCAGCATCAAGGGCAAATAAAGTCTTAAAAGGGGCATTGATTCATGGGATGAGCAGGTCATTCCTCCACTGGTAAGGCCCCATCTAGAATATGCTGTACAGTTTTTGCCTCCAGTGCTCAAACAGGACATTGCTGAATTAGAGAGGGTCCAGAGAAGGGCAACTAAGCTGGTAAAAGTTATGGAAAATCTTAGCTATGAGGAAAGACTGGCTAAATTGGGGATGTTCACACTGGAGAAGAGGCACTTAAGGGGTGATATGATAACTATGTATAAATAATAATAATAAGAAGGTTCTGCCTAATTATTCGGAAGGGTTTTTTTTACAGTGAGAGCTGTGGAGATATGGAATTCTCTACCTGAATCAGTGGTACAGGCTGATACATTAGATAGCTTTAAGAAGGGGTTGGATGGCTTTTTAGCAAGTGAGGGAATACAGGTTTATGGAATATAGCTCATAGTACAAGTTGATCCAGGGACTAGTCCGATTGCTATTTTGGAGTCAGGAAGGATTTTTTCCCCCTCTGAGGCAAATTGGAAAGGCTTCAAATGGGGTTTGAATCAATTAGCAGTTGGGCAGGATAAATAGTTGAAATTTTGAACTTGATAGACGTGTCTTTTTTCAACCTAACTTACTACTGTATGTTACTATGTATTTGAAATTAGAAGATAAGAAGAGTCCAAAAGTATAATAGTGTGGCCAAATTTGCCAGCTTACATGGAATGACTCCTCTGCTGCGGCTGCAATCACATGTATTAGATCTCATGATTCATTAATTTAAAAACTAATAACACCAAAAAGATGAAAGTATTGAATGTATATATAGTGTAATTTTAGCCCACACTGGTACAAAATATGTATTTTTTCTCAGAAGCATTTCTTCAGTTTATATAAAGCTTGCAGTAATTTCAGGGTTCCCCTGCATTCAATTTTGCACTATTTATCAGAGGAGAAAAACTCACAAATGCAAGAAACATATATGGGTACAAGTACCTTTTAGGAATGGCATTAATATGCATAAACATTTGTATGTATGTAAGCTGCTCCGTAGCATGCTGCAGTTGTGCTTGTGTTTGTAAATGAGCACTTTTCCTGCAAATCATTATTCCTTACTAAAGGGCAATTTGCATTTATATTGCACCTAAGGATATAAAAATGACATTTGTCTGCACCAGCTCCTTTGTCCTAGATCCTAGTTAACATTAGTGCCCACATACTGCCTTTATGAGTGGCAATAATTCAGTGGATCTATCTAATAATCAGCCCTAATACAAGTGACAGCACAGTGCTGCTTTACACACATTACTTTGCCCTGTGCCACTGTGATGCTACAAATAACATTGTTTGAAAAGAATGGGCCCCATGTATTATTACAAACAAAATTATATTCAGTTGAACAGACAAATCATGAGCCTTGTTATATCATTACCCTGCAATATAAGGTTGAATTAGATATTTATTGAAAAATATGTGTACTTGAAGTACATTTCAAATGCCTGTAATTATGAAAAGTACCAGGGGAGGGTGCCCTAACACCAATTTTTAGTTCTGCTCTTTTCTGCCTTACAAATTACTTATGGAATGGTTATTTTAAACATGTTTTTGCCATTAAGTAATTATTTGCTAAAAGATCCAAATACATCTTAGATATACACCCATGAATCTTCAATAACAGAAGTATGTACCAGATGTAATTATTATTAATGTTATTAATGTACTGGTATGCTACATCCATAGAACATTGTATTAGAGGAGGAAATGGTTAGATAGCAAATCTGGAGAGAACCCGATAGGCTCTTTGCTGTCTATAAGTGACAGAAGCTGTTACCTGTTTTTGGTGTAAAACAATATTTTCTGCGCCCACAATATTTTCAGGCAACTGATGACAGAATAGTCATCAACCTTAAAATGGATAGTTTTAAGACAGATGGGAAAGATCTATTAGTTGGATGTCGCAACGCTACCTTAAATTAAACCTCTCCAAAACTGAAATGGTTCTCTTTCCTCCAAATAACACCAGTAGCATCCCCGAAGTATCCATCATAGTTAACAATTCCACTATCACCCCCTCTCCCCAGGCCCGGTGCCTTGGGGTTATCCTAGATTCTGCCCTGTCATTCACTCCTCATATCCAGTCACTTATCAAATCATGTCACTTCCACCTAAAGAAGATATCCAAAATACGATCATTTATCACCCAAGACGCTGCCAAAATTCTTATTCACTCTCTCATCATATCGCGTCTAGACTACTGTAACTCGCTTTTAATTGGCCTCCCCCCCAGAGACTGTCACCTCTCCAGTCCATAATGAACACTGCTGCGAGGCTCATACACCTCAGCAACCGCTCCTCCTCTGCCTCGCCATTCTGTCAATCCCTGCACTGGCTTCCGTTACCTTTCAGAATCAAATTCAAATTAATGACACTGACTTTCAAAGCACTTCACAACTCTGCTCCACCCTACATCTCTGAACTCATCTCTATATACTCACCCACTCGCTTACGATGCTCCTCTACTGACCTCCTACTCAACTCTTCTCTCATTATCTCCTCACATGCTCGCATTCAAGACTTTGCAAGGGCTGCACCCCTCCTCTGGAACGCTCTCCCACGGTCTGTCCGACTTTCTCCCAACCTTTCTACTTTCAAAAAATCTCTGAAAACGCACTTCTTTCGAGAAGCCTACCCTCACTCTGCTTAACTACCAAACCAACACCACATACAGTACCACATTTCTCACCCACTTAATTCGATCTTGCCCACTCCCACACCTTGTGTATTACTCCCTCCCCTTTAGACTGTATGCCTATGCATAGGGCCTTCCTCACCTTTTTGTACCTGTATTGATTGTGACGTTTGTTACTCCATATATTCTATATATGTAATTCGTGTGATGTAGTTGTATAATCACATTTACTTTACAGTGCTGCGCAATATGTTGGCGCTATATAAATACATGTTAATAATAAATAATAATAATAATGCAAAAGGGTTGTTTGATATACAGTAAGTTCAGTTGCTGAATGTTGAAGAGATTCCCACTGGACCTAATGGGAAACAGGGTTCTTATTCTTACCCTGAAACTACAGTCTGTGACATTTCTCGGCTTGAAACTCAGCAGGAAGATCTAAGCACACGGTTGTGTTACAGAATTAGTAAGGGCTCATGATATATTTTGGACTAATGCTAAGCCACAAATGGAGTACACTTTTCAGCACAAAGGAGGACACAAGTTTGCACATTTTCTATACTGGTGTTTCCTCCCTGCTCTGCATTTAGTTTGATACATGAAATATTTCTGAAGTTGCCTCACGAGGAAACTTCAGGGGGACCTCAAAAATCGCGCGAAAAAAAAAGTGCCGCGAGTGCATTGCCGCAGGTGATTTTTCGTTTTAGCAGGTGGACGGCAGGGGGAAGGCAGTTGGGGGACATTGCCGTCCCGAAGAAGAGGTGAATAGTCTCCAGGCGACTAAATCTCCCTGAATCTGCCTGTGTGCTAAAGTCCTAAGACTTTACTTACCCCTCTGTGCAGATTCTGTGCAGCGGAGTTCATGGCAGCCATCTTCTTCTCTTCGGTAAGCTTCAGGAATAGACTTTGTTACGGCGCATGCGCAGTTGGAGCAATCTTATGCTTTCGCGAAAACTGCGCATGTGACGAAAGTCACAGGAATTGCCAAAGCGCCAGAAGACCAAAGAGCCGAAGATGGTTTTTTTAACTTTAGCGTTTCGTTCTTTAAACCCATTGAACAAATAAAATAAAGAAAAATAGGAAACAAGTAAGTTTACTAAGCCTTGATTGAACTATTTCTTCCAGATACCTTTACAATAAAACACATTAGGACACATGCAGAGATTTCAAGATGTGTCTTACCACAGCACTTGGGACATTGTCAGTAGGGATGTAGCGAACGTCGGAAAAAAAGTTCGCGAACATATTCGCGAACTTGCGTCAAAAATGTGAACGGTTCGCGAACGTCGCGAACCCCATAGACTTCAATGGGAAGGCGAATTTTAAAAGCTAGAAAAGACATTTCTGGCCAGAAAAATGATTTTAAAGTTGTTTAAAGGGTGCAACGACCTGGACAGTGCCATGCCAGAGGGGGATCAAGGGCAAAAATGTTTCTAAAAAATCCATTGTTGACACAGCGCTGCGTTTTGTGCTGTAAAGGGCAGAAATCACACTACATTTCTAAACCTGTGTAATAAAATGCTTTAAAACGTCCGGCGTCTACATGCCAATAGGGATGTAGCGAACGTCGCAAAAAAAGTTCGCGAACATATTCGCGAACTTGCGCAAAAATGCGAGCGGTTCGCGAACGGTTCGCGAACCCCATAGACTTCAATGGGAAGGCGAACTTTAACATCTAAAAAAGACATTTCTGGCCAGAAAAATGATTTTAAAGTTGTTTAAAGGGTGCAACGACCTGGACAGTGGCATGCCAGAGGGGGATCAAGGGCAAAAATTTATCTGAAAAATCTGCCTGTGTGTGCTTGGAAGAGATAGTGTAGGGGGAGAGCTGTTAGTGATTTCAGGGACAGATGATAGTAAGTTTGCTGGCTAGTAATCTGCTTGATACTGCTCTGTATTGGAGGGACAGAAGTCTGCAGGGATTTGAGGGACATTTTAGCTTAGGTAGCTTTGCTGGCTAGTAATCTACTGTTCTCTTTAAACAACTGCCATACATTGACCTTGTAGGCATTGTTTGCCCAGTTTTTTTGGACGCAGCCACTGAAGCACAGTTGCCAGAAAAAATATGCCATATAAATGCTGAAAATAGTCATTTTTCGCCATACGTTGACCTTGTAGACATTGTTTGCCCAGTTTTTTTGGACGCAGCCACTGAAGCACAGTTGCCAGAAAAAATATGCCATATAAATGCTGAAAATAGTCATTTTTCGCCATACGTTGACCTTGTAGACATTGTTTGCCCAGTTTTTTTGGTTGCAGCCACTGAAGCACAGTTGCCAGAAAAAATATGCCATATAAATGCTGAAAATAGTCATTTTTTGCCATATAACTCAACGTATATGGCAAAAAATGACTATTTTCAGCATTTATATGGCATATTTTTTCTGGCCTCTGTGCTTCATTGGCTGCGGCCAAAAAAACTGGGCAAACAATGCCTACAAGGTCAACGTCGTTGACCTTGTAGGCATTGTTTGCCCAGTTTTTTTGGCCGCAGCCACTGAAGCACAGAGGCCAGAAAAAATATGCCATATAAATGCTGAAAATAGTCATTTTTTTGGTCGCAGCCACTGAAGCACAGTTGCCAGAAAAATTATGCCATATAAATGCTGAAAATATAAATTTTTTTGGTTGCAGCCACTGAAGCACAGAGGCCAGAAAAATTATGCCATATAAATGCAGAAAATATGCATTTTTTTGGTCGCAGCCACTGAAGCACAGTTGACAGAAAAATTATGCCATATAAATGCTGAAAATATAATTTTTTTTGGTTGCAGCCACTGAAGCACAGAGGCCAGAAAAATTATGCCATATAAATGGAGAAAATATGCATTTTTTTGGTTGCAGCCACTGAAGCACAGAGGCTAGAAAAATTATGCCATATAAATGGACAAAATATGCATTTTTTTGGTTGCAGCCACTGAAGCACAGAGGCCAGAAAAATTATGCCATATAAATGCAGAAAATATGCATTTTTTTGGTTGCAGCCACTGAAGCACAGAGGCCAGAAAAATTATGCCATATAAATGCAGAAAATATGCATTTTTTTGGACGCAGCCAGTGAAGCACAGTTGCCAGAAAAAATATGCCATATAAATGCTGAAAATAGTCATTTTTCGCCATACGTTGACCTTGTAGACATTGTTTGCCCAGTTTTTTTGGTTGCAGCCACTGAGGCCAGAAAAAATTAAACCAGTAGGGTTTGCACCCTAGTTTGTAACGGTGGCGGAGGGAGGAGGACGCTAAAGGACAGCTGTGTGTGGAGTCATGAGGCTTGAAGAGAAGGACAGCTGCATAGAAGTCAGAACAAGTCTTCCGGCGTGCAGTAACCCTCCGAGATCCACCCCTCATTCATTTTAATAAAGGTCAGGTAATCGACACTTTTGTGACCTAGGCGAGTTCTCTTCTCAGTTACAATCCCTCCTGCTGCACTGAAGGTCCTTTCTGAGAGCACACTTGAGGCTGGGCAAGACAAGAGGTTCATGGCAAATTGTGACAGCTCTGGCCACAGATCAAGCCTGCGCACCCAGTAGTCCAGGGGTTCATCGCTCCTCAGAGTGTCGATATCTGCAGTTAATGCCAGGTAGTCCGCTACCTGCCGGTCGAGGCGTTCTTTGAGGGTGGATCCAGAAGGGTTGTGGCGCTGCCTTGGACAGAAAAACATTTGCATGTCTGATGTTACAGACCGGCCAAAGGGCTTTGTCCTTGCAGGTGTGCTCGTGGCAGGATTACTGGCACCTCTGCCCCTGGAATGTTGATGAGTTCCTGAAGTGACATCACCCTTAAAAGCATTGTACAACATGTTTTGCAGGCTGGTTTGTAAATGCCGCATCTTTTCGGACTTGTGGTATGTTGGTAACATTTCTGCCACTTTATGCTTGTACCGAGGGTCTAGTAGCGTTGCGACCCAGTACAGGTCCTTCTCCTTAAGCCTCTTGATACGGGGGTCCTTCAACAGGCATGACAGCATGAAAGACCCCATTCTCACAAGGTTGGATGCAGAGCTATCCATCTCCGCTTCCTCATTATCAAGGACTGCATCATCCACGGTCTCCTCCCCCCAGCCACGTACAAGACCAGGGGTCCCCAAAAGGTCACCACTAGCCCCCTGGGAAGCCTGCTCCTGTTGGTCCTCCTCCTCCACAAAGCCACCTTCCTCCTCTGACTCCACTTCTGGCACCTCTCCCTGCGTTGCAGCAGGTGCCTGGGTTCGTTCTGGTGATTGCGACCATAAATCGTGCGCTTCCAGCTCCTCGTCACGCTGGTCTACAGCCTCATCTGTCACTCGTCGCACGGCACGCTCCAGGAAGAAAGCGAAGGGTATTAGGTCGCTGATGGTGCCTTCGGTGCGACTGACCATATTTGTCACCTCTTCAAAAGGTCGCATGAGCCTGCAGGCATCGCGCATAAGCACCCAGTAACGGGGGAAAAAAATCCCCAGCTCTGCAGATCCAGTCCTACCACCCAGTTCAAAAAGGTACTCGTTGACGGCCCTTTGTTGTTGCAGCAGACGTTCCAACATAAGGAGCGTTGAATTCCAGCGAGTCTGGCTGTCAGAAATCAAACGCCTGACTGGCATGTTGTAGCGCTGCTGAATGTCAGCAAGGCGTGCCATGGCTGTGTAGGAACGTCTGAAATGGGCCGACACCTTTCTGGACTGGGTGAGAACGTCCTGGAATCCTGGGTACTTGGAGACAAAACGTTGGACTATTAAATTTAACACATGTGCCATGCAGGGCACATGTGTTAAATTTCCCAGTCTCAACGCTGCCAACAGATTGCTTCCATTGTCACACACCACTTTTCCGATCTGCAGTTGGTGTGGGGTCAGCCACCGATCGGCCTGTGACTGCAGAGATGACAGGAGTACAGATCCGGTATGGTTTTTGCTTTCCAGGCACGTCATCCCCAAGACAGCGTGACAACGGCGTACCTGGCACGTCGAATAGCCTAGGGGGAGCTGGGGGTGCACAGGTGTGGAGGAGGAGAAGGAGGACCCAGCAGCAGAGTAAGAAGAAGAAGAGGAAGAAGACGAGGTAGAGAGCGATGGAGGAGTAGAGGTGGTGGCAGAACCGCGTGCAATCCGTGGCGGTGACACCAACTCCACTGTTGTTGTTGTTGTTGAGCTACCCATTCCCTGCTTCCCATTCCCAGCCATTACCAAGTTCACCCAGTGGGCAGTGTAGGTGACATACCTGCCCTGACCATGCTTGGAGGACCATGCGTCAGTAGTCATATGGACCTTTGGCCCAACACTAAGTGACAGAGATGCGGTAACTTGGCTCTGCACATGTTGGTACAGGTGTGGTATTCCCTTTTTAGAAAAAAAATTGCGGCTGGGTACCTTCCACTGCGGTGTCCCAATTGCTACAAATTTGCGGAAGGCCTCAGAGTCCACCAGCTGGTATGGTAAAAGCTGGCGGCTAAGAGTGCAGACAAGCCAGCTGTCAGACGCCGGGCAAGGGGGTGACAGTCAGACATTGGCTTCTTACGCTCAAACATGGCCTTCACAGAAACTTGGCTGGTGGCAGATGACTGGGAATGGGAACAGGTGGTCAAGGTGGAAGGCGGAGTGGAGGGTGGTTCAGATGGGTCAAGGAGAGCAGAGGTAGAGCAGTAAGATGCTGGACCAGAAGGAGTGTGGCTTTTAGTTTGCCTGTTGCCTTTGAGGTGTTGCTCCCAAAGTGCTTTGTGCTTGCCGCTCATGTGCCTTCGCATAGAAGTTGTACCTATGTGGCTGTTGGGCTTACCAAGGCTCAGTTTCTGACTGCACTCATTGCAAATTACAATGCTTTTGTCAGAGGCACACACATTAAAAAAATCCCACACTGCTGACTTTTTGGAAGTGTGCGATCTGGTGGTAACAGTAGAAGTTGGCGGCATTGGCGGCAATGGCGGGTGCGTTGGCTGGCTGAACACAGGTGCCGATACATGTTGTTGCCCTACTGATCCCTGCGGGCTGTCCTCCCTGCTTCTTCTAAGTCTTATTCTCCTACTGCCTCTCTGACTCTCCGTCTCTCCATCTGAACTACCCTCCTCTTGCTCTCTTCTACTAGGCACCCACAAAACATCAATCTCCTCATCATCATTCTCCTCAGATGCATCAATTTCTTCTGACACATCACAGAAGGAAGCAGCAGCGGGGACCTCCTCCTCATCACTCATCATTATGTCCATCTCTGTCGTGTTCTCTGCCAGAATTAAATCTGGTGTAACGTCCTCATCTCCTTCATCTTCTTCTGCCAATAATGGTTGCGCATTACTCAGTTCAAGAAACTCATGGGAAAATAACTCCTCTGACTCCAGTGAAGAAGGGGCACCGGTGGTGGAGGAAGTGTTACGTGGGGTGGCCATAGCAGTGGAGGATGAGGAGGATGTTGTGGTAAAGTTAGAAACGGTAGAGGATGGGGTGTGCTGTGTAAGCCAGTCAACTACCTCTTCAGCATTTTGGGAGTTCAGGGTCATTGGCTTTTTAAAACTGGGCAATTTGCTAGGGCCACAGGATTGCATAGCAGCACGGCCCCTAGCACGGCCTCTGCGTGGCGGCCTGCCTTTGCCTGGCATTATTTTTAAAAAAACAACAACAACAAAAACTCAGTTGGTTTTTCTGGAAACGATAATACACACAGCTAGATGGCGGTTTGAAGAAAACACTGTGCAAATAATGCCTACAAGGTCAACGTATACACAGCGGTGGATACGGATTACGTAAAATATAAGAATGCTGCTTGAAAAAAAGTAACTCAAGTGGTTTTTCTAGAGACGATAATATTATCAATATTTAGACAAAATGTGAACAAGCTCACACAGCTAGATGGCGGTTTGAAGAAAACACTGTGCAAATAATGCCTACAAGGTCAACGTATACACAGCGGTGGATACGGATTACGTAAAATATAAGAATGCTGCTTGAAAAAAAGTAACTCAAGTGGTTTTTCTAGAGACGATAATATTATCAATATTTAGACAAAATGTGAACAAGCTCACACAGCTAGATGGCGGTTTGAAGAAAACACTGTGCAAATAATGCCTACAAGGTCAACGTATACACAGCGGTGGATACGGATTACGTAAAATATAAGAATGCTGCTTGAAAAAAAGTAACTCAAGTGGTTTTTCTAGAGACGATAATATTATCAATATTTAGACAAAATGTGAACAAGCTCACACAGCTAGATGGCGGTTTGAAGAAAACACTGTGCAAATAATGCCTACAAGGTCAACGTATACACAGCGGTGGATACGGATTACGTAAAATATAAGAATGCTGCTTGAAAAAAAGTAACTCAAGTGGTTTTTCTAGAGACGATAATATTATCAATATTTAGACAAAATGTGAACAAGCTCACACAGCTAGATGGCGGTTTGAAGAAAACACTGTGCAAATAATGCCTACAAGGTCAACGTATACACAGCGGTGGATACGGATTACGTAAAATATAAGAATGCTGCTTGAAAAAAAGTAACTCAAGTGGTTTTTCTAGAGACGATAATATTATCAATATTTAGACAAAATGTGAACAAGCTCACACAGCTAGATGGCGGTTTGAAGAAAACACTGTGCAAATAATGCCCACAAGATCAACGTATACACTACTACAGCGGTGGATACGGATTACGTAAAATATATTATGGCTGCTTGAAAAAAGTCACTCCGGTGTTTTTTCTGGAGACGGTAATATTATGGATATTTAGACAGAATGTGAACAAGGTCACACAGCTAGATGGCTGTTGGTTGAATAACACACTGGGCAAAAAATGCCTACAGGGCAAATAATGCCTAAAAGGTCAACTTATACACTACTACAGCGATGGATACGGATTACGTAAAATTTATTATGGCTGCTTGAAAAAAGTTACTCCGGTGTTTTTTCTGGAGACGGTAATATTATGGATATTTAGACAGAATGTGAACAAGGTCACACAGCTAGATGGCTGTTGGTTGAATAACACACTGGGCAAAAAATGCCTACAGGGCAAATAATGCCTAAAAGGTCAACTTATACACTACTACAGCGATGGATACGGATTACGTAAAATTTATTATGGCTGCTTGAAAAAAGTCACTCCGGTGTTTTTTCTGGAGACGGTAATATTATGGATATTTAGACAGAATGTGAACAAGGTCACACAGCTAGATGGCTGTTGGTTGAATAACACACTGGGCAAAAAATGCCTACAGGGCAAATAATGCCTAAAAGGTCAACTTATACACTACTACAGCGGTAGTAAAATAAAAAAAAGTAAAATAAAAAAAAAATGAATATTAAAAAAAAAAAATTACAGTTGGTGCTGCTGAACTACTAGGAGCAGCAGATTAGCACACCAGTCCCACTCCCCAACACTGCTAGACTAATAGCACTGGGCTCTTATAGTAGTAGTAGTAGTAGTAGTAGTAGTAGTAGTAGTAAAACAACAAAAAAATAAATAAAAGCAGTCCTTACAAGGACTACTGTTATTGCAGCAGTCAGCAGATGAGATCAGAAGCAGGACAGCTGCCCACTGCAGCTACATACAGAGCACTGCAGTAGAAGGTAGATTACTAGCCAGCAAAGCTACCTAAGCTTAAATGTCCCTCAAACCCCTGCAGACTTCTGTCCCTCCAATAACAGAGCAGTATCAAAACGATTACTAGCCAGCAAACTTTCAACTGTCCCTGAAATCACTAACAGGCAGCAGCTCTCTCCCTACACTATCTCTTCAGCACACACAGGCAGAGTGAAAAAAACGCTGCAGGGCTTCGGTTTTTATAGGGAAGGGGAGTGGTCCAGGGGAGAGCTTCCTGATTGGCTGCCATGTACCTGCTGGTCTGGGGTGAGAGGGCAAAAAAAAGCGCCAACAATGGCGAACGTCGCGCGACGTTCGCGAACTTCCGGCGAGCGCGAACACCCGATGTTCGCGCGAACAAGTTCGCCGGCGAACAGTTCGCGCCATCTCTACATGCCAATCAAGTCGTGTAAAGGTTACAGCCTGTTCACACGCAAAGACGAAACGCGGTGCTTACTGCAACGCAAAAAGACGCAAAGAGCTTTAATGAATGATACCGTCAAGTGAGCAAATAATAGTTTTTAATTACTAGTTGAGCTTGTCACCTCCAGGATGTTCGTCCTGTTGGTGGCAATATTTCTGTAGTGGTGTGTTTAGCAGTCACCGTGCTTGTGCGCACGTGCACGGTCAGGCAGAGGTAATTCAATGTACAGTGAAGTGAACCAAAAAACACTGATTCTGCAGTGTGGGCCCAGTTTTGGTCTACTTTATTGATCACCTGCGGTGACCATAAAAGATGCGATTTTGCCACTGTCTTTGCTGCCTGAAAAACGTCACTCGGGTGGTGTTTCTAGAGACGGTATTATTATTCATATTTAGACAGAATGTGAACAAGCTCACACAGCTAGATGGTTGTTGTTTGAAAATGAAGAACACACTGAGCAAATAATGCCTACAAGGTTAACGTATATACTACTACAGCAGTGGATACGGAATATATTATTGCTGCCTGAAAAACGTCACTCGGGTGGTGTTTCTAGAGACGGTATTATTATTGATATTTAGACAGAATGTGAACAAGCTCACACAGCTAGATGGTTGTTGTTTGAAAATGAAGGACACACTGAGCAAATAATGCCTACAAGGTTAACGTATACACTACTACAGCAGTGGATACGGAATATATTATTGCTGCCTGAAAAACGTCACTCGGGTGGTGTTTCTAGAGACGGTATTATTATTGATATTTACACAGAATGGGAACAAGCTCACACAGCTAGATGGTTGTTGTTTGAAAATGAAGAACACACTGAGCAAATAATGCCTGCAAGTGCACTACTATTGGTGCACTACTATGAAGAACAGCAACAGCACTGTACACGTTAAAGAACAGTAAGATAAGTAAAAGAAAAAAAAAATATATGTATATTAAAAAAAATATTTTTCTCGGGTTGGTGCTGCTGAACTACTAGGAGCAGCACAGTAGCACACCAGTCCCACTCCCCAACACTGCTAGACTAATAGCACTGGGCTTATAGTAGCAACTAGCAAAGTAAAAAAAGAAAATAAAAGCAGTCCTTACAAGGACTATTGGGTTATTACAGCAGTCAGCAGATGAGATCAGAAGAGATCAGTGCCCACAGCAGGCAGCTACATACAGAGCACTGCAGTAGAAGGTAGATTACTAGCCAGCAAAGCTACCCTAAAATGTCCCTCAAATCCCTGCAGACTTCTGTCCCTCCAATACAGAGCAGTATCAAGTAGATTACTAGCCAGCAAACTTACTATCAACTGTCCCTCAAAGAAATCAGTGAAATCAGTAACAACTCTCTCCCTACACTAGCTCTTGCAAGCACACACAGGCAGAATGAAAAAACGCTGCAGGGCTTCAGTTTATATATGGAAGGGGAGTGGTCCAGGGGGTGTGGGGGTGGTCCAGGAGGGAGAGCTTCCTGATTGGCTGCCATGTATCTGCTGGTCTGGGGTGAGAGGTCAAAAAAAAGCGCCAGGTAAGGCGAACCCAAAATGGCGAACGTCGCGCGACGTTCGCGAACTTGCGGCGGACGCGAACAGCCGATGTTCGCGCGAACAAGTTCGCCGGCGAACAGTCCGCGACATCCCTAATTGTCAGTGTGTTCATAGGCTACAATTTGTTTTGCGAATAAAAGAGGGTAGTTTTTGGAGCTTTTTGATGCCACGTTTGGGTAATAAAAAATGCTGAAGGCAAAAGGCCAGAAATCTCCCTGTATGCTATTGCTCTTAAAGAGTAGTAATGTACATTGTTACTATCAAAATACACAATTGCTTGATTACTGTTGGCAGCCTACAGTTTTTTTCTGCATTGTTCATATATAATGTTTCCATGAGAGTTGTATTTAGTCTTCCCCTGTTTTCTTTCACTCCCTTTATTGTTTGTGTTTCAATGAATGCATTTCCACATACAGTAAACATAATTACAAAAGAAAAACCTATATGGGAAATGTGGTAAAAGAGCAAAATATACATATGCTTGAGAATCTGCAGATAAAATATATTCATAGAGCCACAATAAGCGACTAGTGTAATTTTTATACATTCCAGTGCTGTACTGTATATACTATTTTACATTAACATGTTGAAGGGTAAAGCTAAAATATTTAATTCAGAAGGGATCCTGATTTAAATTCTGACGTGCCCACTATCTCCAAGGAATTTGTTGTTGACCCCATGTCTGTGTAAAATCTGCTTTCCTCCCACACTTTAAAAATCATACAGACAGGTCAATTGGCTCTTGATGTGTGTTATGTGATAGATGTGAATAGTCACTGGGAACAGGACCATTGTAAATGAAGAACAATCTATGTACAGTACTGTGTTACAATGGTTTGAACTTAACAACAGCTGTAGGGACAAATTGTTTAACATTCCATATATAAATGAAAATAATTTCTAAAGTTAATTAAACAGTGTGGTCATTTATAGGGGTTACCTAGGATATATTTTTGCCAATGGCCCACTCAGGTCTGAATGGCAACTGTGCTCTATGCACTTTCCTAAATGGAGTACTGCACTACAGAGGTGGTCTGAAATAGGCTGGGAAAGGAGACTGAAGTCAGATGTTTTTGGTAAGAAGGAAGTCTACTTCAGGTTTGCTTCCCCATCATCATCATGATTGACACCAAGCATGTACAAAAAGGAAAGAGAGATAATACCAAAGTAAGTTGAATTAAGGGGGAACTAAAGTCTAAAATAGAATAATGCTAGAAATGCTGTATTTTGTATATTAAACTTAAACATGAACTTACTGCACCAAAAGCCTAATTAAACAAATGATTTATGTTTTCAAAGTTGACCGCAGGGGGCTGTAATCTTGTAACTTTGTTAAACATCTTTGCAAGACCAAGACCATGCACATGCTCAGTGTGGTCTGGGCTTCAGTAGGGAGTTTAAGCTTAGGGATCGTCATAAATTATCAAAACAGTAAAAATTTCTGCTATAGAAGCTGATACTTCAAGACTGTTTAATAATCAGAATATGCATACTGCACTGGGTCAGCGGATACAAATCCCTACACAGTCGGCAGCTGTTTTAGGTTTTGGCCTGGGGGAAGGCACACGCCGCGCCTTGTTTTCCGAAGTCGCCCAAAGTTTCCACGCAAGGCAACTTCGGAAAACAAAACGGCGCGTGTCTCTTCCCCCAGGCAATTTTCATTTTAGCCGGCAGAGGGCAGGGGGAAGGCAGTTCGGGGAGATTGTCACCCTGAAGAAGAGGAGATTTGTCGCTGGGGCGACTAATCTCCCAGAATCTGCTTGTGTGGCCAGACCCTTATAGGGAAACAAACAAAGCTGCTCGAGTTCTGGGAAGTCCCTCCCCCCTGCCATTTGAAAGTATGAACATTTCCCTGCAGAACAGTTAGGGATCATCTGAGGTTTCCTATCTGCAGCAGTCAGAGCAAGTAAAACAGGGGAAATTTTACTGCATACAGTTGGGTTTATTATAAAAATTACATTCTTTAATTAAAGTATATTAGAGATAGATTTCTTTTTCATTAAAGAAAGTAAAAATGGGATTTTAGTTTTTTGCCTTTACATCCCATTTAAAGAGAATTAAATTAAAGATATGATTCAAGCCTACAGTCTGGCAGTGCTCATCCCAACATATTTGCAATAAATGAGGGTTCATTTACTTCTGCAGGTGCAGTGAGCAAAGTGCTTCGAGTATAATCAACAAGTATTTTTTTGACCAGGGCGTTGTCAAGGCAAATAGCTGTCAAGCCTACTCCCCAAGAAATTACACACACAGTCCAGGATGGATGTGAAATGGGCAGAGCTTTATTAACATTAAAGAAGTTGAACAGGTTAAATAATTAAATAACAACATTACCACCCTGGGAATGCTTGCCTACTCCACTGGAGTGAACAGCCCCCCCCCCTCTGCAATACCGGCCACCCAGTTACACTAAGTAAGTGAAGGCATAAGGAGGCCTCATTCCAAACAAGTAAGCATCTTCTGTGGTTTCCTAATTTCTTTATCTGTTCCATTTAAAAAAAATATTCTTTAACCATATTTGTAAAACAGTCTGATAGCTTAAATATTATATAATTGAGGTTTATCATTGTAATTGACTTATGGATACATAGTGGTACCTGTACAGAAAGAATGTTAGGGATGTGTAGTGGTACCTGCAAGATGTGCTGGTTTGGATCATGTACATATAGGTACCTCACTTTTCCTGCTTGGAAAAAGTGGTTTTGCTATAGGTAGTCATGTCTACCCAGTAGCAAGGTGTCCCTGACATAACATGATGCAATATGTGTTTTCAGATTTTCCAGTCAACTAGGATTGATTTATTGTAATAATAGCGTGATAATTATTGTGATTATATGCTATAGCAGCATATAATCATATACTGTATATGAATTAAAGTGAATCATTATGCACAGTAAGGGTTGAGTGCTTGTAAGCAATGAATAATATTCAACACAGCAGTGTGGTAATAGACCTATGAGAGCGACACCATTTGTATGTGTATGTACATAGTACTTTATATATAATCTATATAAGGTCATCCCTTAAACCATTTTGGATTGAACATTGACATAAACTGAATCTATTACAATTAGACAATTAGAAGCAAACAATAACATGTCCTGCAAATTAGTTTCTGTGTATTTATCTATAATTTTTATCTATGTAGTCAGTATAGTGAACTGGTGAGGGTTCCTGGAGCCTGAGTGGGCCAAAAACTCTGTTTCCTTTGTTCATGGTTACCTTGCATGTCTCCTAAAACAAGGTAAGAAACAAGGAGAAGGATTCCAGTAAAGGGTGAAATGTTTTGTAATTCCCATATTTGCAATCCAATAGGACATACTGTACGCAGGACCGCCATCAGAAATCGCAGGGCCCCATAAGACAACATTTCCTGGGCCCCCTGGGCTGCTCCCACCACAAGCCCCACCTACAGGTCCACCCCCCACCACACAGTAAAAAAACAAAAAAAATATTGGTGGCTAGGGTTCCCACATGTTAATAAAAAATAAAAAGATATTGGTGGGCAGGGCCCCCCATAAAAAAACATTTGTGGCCAGGGCCCCCCATTAAAAAATATTGGTGGCTAGGACCCCCACATAAGAAAAAAAATTGGTGGCCAGGCCCCCCCCACATTAGAATAAAATTGGTTACCAGGGCCCCTTAAACGTCCATGCCTTCCCGAAGTCAGCGGCTCTCAGAAAGATGGGGGGGGGGCCCGGCTAATCAAGTAAGTGTGGCGTGGCCAGCCCCCTTACCCTCGGTCCCCCTACAACTTTCCCCCCTGTCCCCCCCTGATGGCTGCCCTGACTGTACGATATTATATATATATATATATATATATATATATATATATATATATATATATATATACCAAGATGAATTGACAGCAAAGGTTTCGGCAAACAAAATGTAGGTTTATTGGTTCCAACGTTTCAGTTCCACACTGGAACTTGCATCCCTCACCTTGGTATCTAATTATTTGGACTGGCACCAGGTTCTATTATTGGCTAATGGTATGTGCTCTGCCTGAATGTTAGATATATATATACAGTATATATATATCTGTTGGAGTGATCCAAATTACATAAAGATGACATTCAAACAACCCAATGGCCCAAGCATTCTGGTTAACAGGTCCTATACTTGTAGCATGCTAGATACTATTTTAATAACACCCTTATGTTATATCACAGTAATGCAGGCAGGCTGTTATCAGTTCATCTTTATTTCTCACACACACAGAGACTCGATTCCCAAGGCTGCACATTTTTGACATCCTTCAAAGCACTTCACTTAACACAGTTTATGCAAATAAATAACACCTAGGGGGTTATTTACACAACTCTGAATGCAAAAATCACTAAAAATTCAAAACCAGACAGGTGGCAACCCTAATTGCACCTTGCATTCAAGAAGTCTTTCTACCTGCCTCTTAGTACAGAATTTCTGCTACTTTTCATCCTCTTTAAGATTTTCCATCTTTTTTTTAGGTAAGAAAAGAAGCAGGTGATTTTTGCTCAGTTGCAGACATTGGAAGTGGATTAAATATGCTGACTCTGGGAATTTACTACCTAAAATAATTAACATGACCTATATGTAACTTTTAATGTACATTCATATTTTAAAAAGTAGTTTTTTAGTGTCAGTATCACTTTAATAGTAGCAGGTAGTACCCCGCACTATACAACACTATGCACCTCATCAAAATAGCAGCAAATCTGCATGTGTAATACTACGTTGCCCCACTTCACTAACATATAACACTCAATTCATTTATTTCCTAGTAATTATATAGCACAGATACATTTACTTAACAGAGATTATACAGTACATCATTCCCTGTTCTAGTGACAGGGCCTGAACTAGGGGTAGGCAGAAGAGGCATGTGCATAGGGCGCAAAGTTACGGGTGTGCTGGGTACAAACCTCTCTGGCTGGCTGCACCTAGTCTGCAGCTCTACTGGTCTCCTAACACCTAGTTCACTGTTGAGCTTCTCCTCTCTCCCCTGCCCACGGGATGTCACTGCGGAAGCATGAATGTGCTCACAGGCGCAGGGTGGGGGGATTATTAGAGTGAATTGCCTTGGGAGTGCTAGTGGCTTGACCCGGCCCTTCAAAGTGAAACTTACAATCTAAGGTCCCTATCACATTCACACACTCACACACAAACTAGGGCTAATTTTATAAGGAGCCAATTACTCTATGTTTTTGGGGTGTGGGAGGAATCCAGATCACCTTGAGAAAACCCATGAAGTAACTGGGAGAATATACAAACTCCTTACAGATAGTATCCAAGATGGAATCAAACTCAGTGCCCCAGTGCTGCAAGGCTATGCATTGAGCATCATGCTATCCAATTAAAGTTAATTGTTGGTTGTTTGCTATGGGTTACTTGATCTCAGAATCTAAATCGCCGTCAGGATGGCACTCGGAGCACTTAGTTTTCCAAAGTCGACTGAAGTTTCCTCATGAGGCAACATGAAAACGAAGCGCACCGATTGGCATCCCGCCGGCGATCTACATTCCAGCCGGCGGGAGCTTATGTCTCGGCCCTTATGGCTATGCTTAGCGTCTCAGCTTTGGTGATTAAGGCATGGAGTAAAATGCAATCACTACAGCTATGTTATAACTAAAAATAATCAAACTCATGCACCAAATTTTTTTTTCAGATAATGACACACCAAAATTTGCAGTAGAGCAGTCCGGTGTCTTTGAAGAATCGCACAGGATATGGATAAAAGGTCTTTATTTTAACATCCGATTAACTATCTAGTGTCGCGTTTCGTGGCTAGACAATTCCTCATAGGTCTCTTAGTGACGGACTTGGGCGGCAGCACCCGGGTCACAACTAGGACAGGGTAAGACTCGAATCACATCACATTATACTCGAATCACATTATATCATTAAGTGATTTTGTATCTATTGCGGGGAGTCCGAGAGGACGTGGTTAATTATGGAATCCCAGTGTAGGGTCCGGGCATGAATCACCCGGGCCACAAGTTTTGAACGGTGAGCAGCGTCAAGGGTACTTAGAGATTCCCCCGTTTGGGTTGGATTCCCCTTGCCAAGAATTAGATAAATCTTATAATTTAGAAATAGTGCTGGATTGGAAGCAATGGGTTTTTCAGATAATGAAGCTTTCTGTAATCTTAAGTATTTAAGTATACTGAAAATCATTTAAACATTAAATAAACCCAATAGGCTTGTTTTGCCTCCAGTAAGAAGTTATTTTACCTTATTTATTTGGATGGAGTCTATGGGAGACGGCCTTTCCGTAATTCGGAGCTTTCTGTATGATGGGTTTCTGGATAACGGATCCCATACCTGTACTGAATCATACAAATATCTCTTATTTCTCAGCATGCATTGTTTTTTGATTTTATGTTTTTGAAAATGGGCTCACCTCACATAGTTATTACTGTATTAAATAATTGGTTCCAGGAAACAATACAAAATAATTTCCATTAGAAACCATTAAAGTATCTACTTAGTTACTAAATTACATATTTCTACCTTTCTTGTTGTTTCTATTTATCTATCTACTTCTAATGGTAAAGGGAAAGTGAAATCCATAGGGTCTATTTATGAAGCTAGGGATTAAAGGTAGATAAACCAGCGCTAAAAGCTCGGGGAAAGAAGAGATAAATATATAGTGTAGTATTTCCTTGTTGGGTATATGGCACCCCTGTGACTATTAAAAGTAAGAAGTGTCTCTCCACCTGTGCGGTTTAATCACCCCGCAACCATTCACCAGCGTATAAATAATTCACCGCCTGTGTTTGACATATGAATATACTCACAGACGTTTTAATTATTTGTTCGCATTAAGAACGTTCGTTGTTGCTGTTCCGTTCGTTATGGCATCTAAGGACATATGCTTAACATCGTGTAAAACATTTTATTAAAAGAATTTAAAAGTTTAAAATTTCACTCACAAACATTCTTGGAGTATGCACATATAAAGAGTCAATTCAAGGTCCTCCCAGCTCCACCCAATTTGTTCCGCTGTATAAAGTTGTTAATTTGCTGGCATAGTCAGCGTGCGGTGTCTGGGCCCCCTTGAATGACGTCACAGCCGACGCGTTTCGTCTCAGACGGACTTTCTCAAGGCTTCAGAAATGTCTGTGCGCGTGTTCTTTGTTCTTTTCGTTGTCGTAGCAACGACTACGACATACTTCCTGTTTCTGATCGTGACGGTTGTCCTAGCAACCCATTTAGTTTTGTGCACTGAATTTAAGGATATAATTTACAAAGCATTGTCCACTTCTTGCAGGAATATATGTTACATTTCGAATTTCCTAAAAATACCACTATACTTTAAAACCTTTTACATTATATTGCCCGTTTCTTAGTATACACACTTTACCAGTTTTAGTTACAGGAAAGCCCTTAAATTAATATCTATATTTAACCCCTTAGGTATATAGGATTCCACCCTATAAATCCACTTGCTCTCATTTTGCAATGTTTTTTTTGTTAAGTCATCTCCTCTCCATTGGTTTTTTATTACCTCCATACCCCAGTATATTAAACCTGCGGGGTTCATTTTGTGTTGTTCTTTAAAGTGTTTAGAAACACTGTGGTTTTCTTTACCTTTTTTAATATTGTTTACATGTTCCCTAATGCGTTCCCTTAATTCTCTATTTGTTTTGCCTATATATTGTAGGCCGCATGGACATTGTAAACAATATATAACATTTTTTGTTCTACAGTTAATGTTATGTTCAATCTTAAATTCTCTTTTATTTACCGTTGAATTAAAGGTTTTTTTCTTCATACCATACTTACAGGCTTTACAAAGGGAACAAGGGTAAAAACCTGCCCATATGCAATCTTTTGTCTTATTTTTGGTTTTCTCGGTCTCACAATAATTTTTCACCAATTTTTTTTGTAAGTTATTCGCACGTTTAAATACTACTTTTGGTTGATCTGGGGTGGAATCTATCAAATCGGCATCACATTTTAGAATACCCCAATGTTTTTTTATAATCCTTTGGACTTCATTTGCCAGGGGATTATAGGTTGTTGAGAATATTATTTCTGGTTTATCTTTCCCTTTTGGTACTCTTTCCTTTAGGAGATCGTTTCTCTCTATGTTATTAACTTTTTCTCTTGATTTCTGTATAATATTTTCTTTATATCCCCTTTCTTTAAATCTTTTACTCATAAAATCTAGTTGTTTGTTCATTTCTCTTTTTTCACTGCAGTTTTTCTTTATCCTACACATCTGACTGTAAGGGATACTATTAATCCATTGTGGATGGTGGTTGCTACTCGGTAGTACATAATTGTTCGCATCTACACTTTTGAAATATGTTTTAAATTGTATCTGGGAGTTTTTTGATATATTTCTAAGTCTAAAAATTGTATTTTTTCTGAACTATATGACAACGTAAGTTCCAAATTCAAATCATTTTGGTTTAGGGACCTGACAAAGTCTATCAATGTTTTTTCTGAACCCCTCCAGACCAGCACAATATCATCAATGTAGCGACGCCATAGGACAAGGTAAATAATTAAAACGTCTGTGAGTATATTCATATGTCAAACACAGGCGGTGAATTATTTATACGCTGGTGAATGGTTGCGGGGTGATTAAAGCGCACAGGTGGAGAGACACTTCTTACTTTTAATAGTCACAAGGGTGCCATATACCCAACAAGGAAATACTACACTATATATTTATCTCTTCTTTCCCCGAGCTTTTAGCGCTGGTTTATCTACCTTTAATCCCTACTATATATCCGAAGGAGAATGGATCTTTCAACCGGCAGAGGGGCGTGAACTACAGAACCTGGATAACTTTTTTCCATTTTTACTGACTATTTATGAAGCTGTTGAAATAACAGCAAATTTTTATTTTTATTTTAGGCTATGTTTAAAATGTTAACATAATAAAAAAACTTTGTGCAAAAACTGTGTTCGCCGTCACTGCTTTATGTTAGGTTTTTTTTATACAGCAATTTCCACCAGAATTTACTTGCTATCTACCTTTTTTATATTAACTTTCATGGTTTATGTGAGGTTTGTGTTTATGTAAAATAATGGCTTCAATGACAGTGATAAAGAAAATACTCCCTTTATGTACACCACAGCTACTTCTTTATTTTTAATAGATCATTGCAGGGATTGCAAACGGTGGACTCAAATCATGCATATGGAGAAATACAAAGATTTATTACTACTACATCTATTTTACACAACTTTTTACACCAGCTGGTGTAAATAATTTTACAAAGCTTGTTAAATCAACATGGACAACTCTGGATGATAGAACATATTGTGTAATTGTCATTTCTGTGCATTGGTTTGATATACAAGAGAAAATACACTAGTAGATCCAAATTACGTAACTTCATATAAACAGGTTGCAAGCAGTTGGTATAATACAGTTCAGTCCAGTGAGAACTTCTAAAAGAGGATATTATAGAAGTTTTGCAATGGAAGAAGAACCTTTTATTAAACCACACTTTGCACTTTTATAGGTAAAAGGCTATATGTATATATATATATATATATATATAATCAAAGGGTTCATTCTTTGACTCTTCTTATGAAATCAGATGAGAACATGTGTGGTCCAAGCCCAACCTGCAGGTTTGAGTATTTCTACCAAGTGCAGAAAGATTCTGGCAGACTTCTCTGTGCAGGGTGCATTTGGTTGACTTTGTTTAGGTGCAATCACTCACTTACAGGGCAAGGTAAATGACAATTGCTACAAAGTTCTTCTGAGTCATCACTGTCCCCCTGTGGTGAAACTTTTTTATCCTGGTGATTGCATACTGTTCCAGGACTTCAGTGTCTATTTACAGGTCACAGAATGGTTTAATAAGCATGAAAATGTTGTAAAACAAATGCCAAGACCATCTGAGCCTTCAGACCTAAAAACATTCTACTAACTATGGGAGATTCTGGCTTGGATCCTAAAGCTCCCCATAGACGCGACGATTCTTCTTGCCGAATGACCGATTTTAGGGAAGTCCGACCAATCCTTCGAAATTATCGTGCGGTTAGTGGGATTCGAACAATCGTACATCTTACGATTTTTCGGCCGACATCTGTCAGGAAATTGATCGGCCAGGTCAGAAAATCTTTGTCGGTCCCAGTGCAATCTATCTATGTTTGCAGGGCCAAGCAGGCAGCTCCCCTTTGTTTTCCTGGCAAATTGGTCTTTTTAGTTGATGGTAAATTCATACGATCGTATGATCGTTCCGAGAAGATTGTGGTCTCACGATCAAGATCTGATCTTTTAAAAATCTCAATATCTATGGCCAGCTTAAGACAGAGTTTTTTTATCACCATAAATAAGATGGAACAAAGAACACACAAAACTTGTAGAGCATTCCAGGCACTTTTGAGATCTATGCCAACATATATTAAACTGCTTTTGTGACTTGCAGTGGCCAGAGGCCTATCATTTTGGGTGATGAAATACTGTATTAATTCTAGTCCAACAGAAAACAGTTAGATATTTGTTGCTATGAATCATTATGCTCTGTAAAAACTAACCTATGACTGGCTGGTCAGGGTCCTGGAAAACTTTTATCCACTTTACTATATATCCTTATTAATGTCCATGTTTTATTTGGCAGTTACCTGTGTGTGTATGTATTAATATAGTGTATGTATCTATCCATCTCTTATTGTCTTGCTGTATCATTACACCATAGTTGCCCCAAAACACTTGACTAAGAAATCATTAAAGTCGAAATGATGGATCCCTTTCAAATGTGGTAAGTGGTCAAAGTTCATAAAGTGACTAGAAAAGACAAAACAAGGGGAAGTGTGCGTATAATGGCACACATGAAGATACAATTTGGGGTGTGGAATATACAAGTGGAATTCTGGTGCTAAGAAGACAAAAGGATAGTATAAGATATTAATTAAAAGTAAATTATTCCACTTTTAACTGCATGTTTTATTTTTTTGAAGTGAGCGATCCCTTACACTAAATTCATTAAAACTCCAGTTCGTTTTGCTATTACTGTATCATTTATAGATTATGCCAAATATATTGTGTTGTTATATATGAATAAAAATAGTTATCCCCATTAAGTGACCAATCAACCAATCAATCAATCAATCAACAGTTTGCACCTCGCCAATTTATAGTTTGTATACGTTATCGTAATAATAAAAAGTGGTAGTGATAAAGTGAAAGTGGTAGAAGACACTGAATTACTTAAACAGGGGTTCAGAAACTTCATAAAGTATTTCATTAAACAAATAAAAAATGGGACTATCCTTTAGTCTCCAATGGTAATTTAGTTTCATTCAAAATTCAAGGCATTCACCTCACAGTTTGGGTTCAAGCTTTTCTTTAATAACTGAAGGAACTAACAGATGCAACATAGGACAAGAAACAATAAGAAACCTTATTGGCTAGGCCATGATAGGTTCCATTTACAAGTCTTTTCTACATCTGTGTTTTTGAAGGGAAATGTCATAATATTGCTAATCAATGAAAACTCTGGCAGGATCATTTGTCAAGCACAAGCAAGCATGATAGCTGTTTCAGACAATCCCTTTCATTTTCACACTCTCTTTTTGGGTCAAAACACAAGATACCATCAGTTTTGCCTCAGGCTTTGCTTGTTCCTTTAAAGACATCCGCTATTTTAAATTCTTGGATTCCTCAGGATACTAGAAGCATAAAGTTGCATTTAGTTGTCAATTTTCTGGCCAAAGGGAACACAAGGGAACATAAGAGGATCCCAAGAAAGGGTAAAGACAAAACAAAAAGCGAGAAATTGTATGTAGCCTTTAATCACTGTAAAGTCTACACAGTAAAATTATGTTGACAAAAATAGAATATTTACCAAACCATCTAGTGGCCACCAAGCATAAGGAAAATGCAAAAAGAAACTATTTGCTTAATATATTGTATTTTTATGGGTTATGTGAACATCTACAGTAACAAATTAGAATCATATTTTCATATAAATTGTATTTTGGGCACAACACAAAATCTTTTAACCTGTACTTTTCTGGTTTAAAACAAATGTGTGTTTCATTCTGGACATTTGTGGCAGTTTACATAGAAACAACACATTGAGCAGGGAACAATGAAAATGTCATAAGTTTGACAGCACAAGACCGTAAGTCAAGATATTAGGGGTTACGACAGACCTGACATAGATTCATCGCACAACTGCAAAGTGTTTTCTGTCTGGTGTAATACAGTTTGTATGTTGTCTGCTCCCTCAGTTACACTCACCATCTGTGCTATTTGCATATTCTGTTGTATGTTTATGCCCTCTGTGGGTCCCCATTTTGTGCCTGGTGCCAATTAGCAAGAGATTATTGATAGGTTCATTGCATGGTGCTAGGCAACAGGTATGTTGCAAATGCTGATGAGCAAACTAGTGGTAGAATGATGTTTCACTGTGAGTGGCAGCAGACCAACCAAATAAGTTATTGCTTTGATCATAGAATAAACTGTATTTTCTATTGATATTCTATTCATACTAAGCGAGTACCTCAGCATAAACATTGGATGTTAGGGTTATTTGTACAAAGTACTTGTACTATTCCTTTCACAGCAGAGAAATAGCAGAGTTAACAGTTCTTTAGGAGGAATAGTACAAATAGGAGGAATGCGAGGAAGCAAAGGTGAGGAGCAGCAAGAGAAAACATTTTTAAATGGTAGCTGGCAGTTGATATGGTTGGTATGAAAAGGCTATGGCTTTGGGCTGAATGTACACAGGGGCAGGACCATATGAAGATATGAAGGAATGTGATTTACAGCAAATTAAGAGAAACATTTAATAAGTTATCTTTCATCTAACAGGGGTTCACAATAAATTTTATACTGTTTGAATTTCGTGCTCCTGTGCGTGACGTCATCATGCTGGCATGCGCGCCATAGAGGAACCGGCAGAGCAAGTGAAAGGAGCAGCGCAGCGGGCGTCAACGCCGAAAGAGCGGCATTGGACCCCGCTGCCCACTAGACCACCAGGTTAAGGTTCCCTTACAAAGAGAATCTTTGAAAGCCAACATAAGATTGGTTGCCATGGGTTACAAGACATGGAATAATCTTTGGATCTAATTCCAGCACTGCTAGATAACCTGAGAGGAAGTTTCTAAATGCTGTAGAAATGTTTCTTCCTAAGTTGCAATTCCACATTCTCTGTAGACATTGCATGCATGCAATAATGACCCTCTGTCATTGGAGTGATTCTGGCTTCAAGTCAAGCCAACTGGAAGGATTTTAATTTGTATGTGATGCATTTTATGACAGGAATGCACAGAATAAATCATTTTAGGATAAGGCTGAATATTGGTCCTGAATGGGGCATACTTTTCAGAGTTTCCAAATAGAGCCTGTAACAATAGGTGAAGAAGACTTGAGCCTCAACAATCACACACAAACTTCATACTAACATTAACCACTGGTATTTATGTAATCCTGACAATTCTAATTCAAACTTGCATCCGATTTGACAAGTTGCACACACTTCTTTTCAGTAGACTTAAGGGTAGAAATTAGTTGCCCGACGACAAATCACCTCTTCTTCGGGCGACTAATCTCCCCGACAAGCCTTCCCGCTGGCATGGTTGTCATGAGGTTTAAGGTGGTGCAAATCGAAATTGCCAGTGGGATGGCACTTGGAGTGCTTTGTTTTCCAAATTCGGGCTAGTTGCCTCAGGAGGTAACTTCGAGCGACTTCGGAAAATAAAGAGCTCCGAGTGCCATCCCGTTGACAGTTTAGATTTGCACCACCTTAAACCTTGTGCAAAAAAATGGCAAAAAATAACCATGTTCTTGCACTTTGCACACTTCCTCCTGTTAAGCACCCATAGGTAAAGGATTTTGTGCACCAGACTTCACCCACAAATACATGTTTGATTGGATTTGTGGGTTGTGCGCTGGGGTTGAAAGTGGGGTTACTCTTGGATGCCACCCAGCTAGCACTTCATTTAGAGCATCAATGAGTAAAATATGCAGCATGGCTCTGTACTTACTGCCAGTGATGGACCCACAGTGAACATAGGTATCCATTTGTGTGAGCCTTACTTATGTGCCATTCACAAAGTGTAAGCAGGAGTGTGTATGGATGCAAGTTGTGTCTGAAACACTGTCCCTTGAGTCCCAGTATGCTGCATTCTGTGTGTTACTACTAGCAAAGGTGCAAACAACACAAACAGGGTGCTGTTTTGCTACACTGGAGACCAGAACAAGTGTATCTGTTGTGTGTTTATTACATAGTGAGCCCTATCCCCCAAAGCCATATAAATAGTTAACTGACCATCTGTTTATGTGCCACAGTTTGGGGTTATTTACTAAAACTCTAAATGTTCTCATTATTTTGTTAAAACTAATTCAACCAAACTCCCATCCACAATGTTACCTTATTGATCAATAACATAATTAGAAAAATTCAGTGCGGGAAAAGACTCAATAAAATCGGGAAAAAGTTTGATTCGTACAGATTTTTCGCCGGAAATTTTTTTTCCATCATCCCCCAAAAACTTCAAATTATTATACAAAACGCAGTGCAGATCATGAAATCTTCCAATTATAAAAGGGACATCTGCCATTGATTGACTAATAATAATAATAATAATAAAGTGATTCAAATATTTCATTTCATCTAGGGTTTGACCTTTTCATTATTTATTATGATTTTAAACTCATTACTCATAAATAATTTTTTTTTCTAACTTTAAAATGTCAGTGTTCAGACTTGTATTTGCCTCATCCGTATTTAGGTTTCCTTTCTGTTTTAGATGGGGATTTCCACTGATTGGGAACACAATAACCTCTTGCCCTCTTGCAGAGATCCCATGAGCCATCTTTTTCATATGCATAAGAGAACATATGTGTACCTCAAAAGAATGTCTCACTCATAGCAGTAAGGGACATGAGTGGTTCCCTGAAAGTGTCACATCTTTTGACATTCTAAGATTCATTAGCTGGTTAATGAGCCAGGGATAGATACTACTGACAGAGCCCTGTCATTAGTGGTTTATACACCAATGTAATGCAATGGAAGTGTGATAATAACTGTGCTGTTAAAACATGATCTCTAGGAAGCATTTGGTTTAATCTCTGTGATTATTCATCTCCTCTATTTAAAAAACTGTACTGTATTTTGGTTGTTAAAATATATTGCATGCCAGCTGTAGAAGAAATGTTGTAAAAGGTGCTAAATACAAGCAATTCAAGACCCGAAGGAGATTGTTGACACAAGCAGGGTGCCAAAGAGTCAGCTGACAGGAAGCAATGGATTCAATGAGCTCAGAACATAATTCCACTTTAGCAAGGGCCAGTCAGTCACTTTTTAATCATCCTTTTTACTGTACAATAAAACATGAGAAGCATAAATACTGTATGTCTTTACACCGCAGTGAAACAATTTGGCTTGACAGAAGCCCTGGAATAAGGAGGTGGACTGTCACTGTGCAAAATACATTTGTGCTATACTAAGAGAATATAAGCACCTCATGTGGAAACTTTAAGTTATACATGTTCAAATCGATCCTCTGAGCCAAATATAGAGTACCATTTCAATTATATATGTTGCCATTTAGGCAAAATCTATTTATGGCTCTTTCAGCTTCCAAACTAAAGGAGGCCATACACGGGCAGATTTTTTATTTCCAAACGACCGATTCCAGAACTTCTGATAATATCGGTAAGTTATTGGATGATTGATGGTGTACGAATGATCGTCGGACAAACGATACGATTATATCTGTTCATATAATCTTTCTCCGTGGATGGCATTCAAACAATATAATCATTCATTGAAGAACGGTAAAAGAATGCCCATGTATGGCCACCTTAAATCTGATGCCCAATGAGATTAAGATTCTTTCTCCAGCTGACAGTAGAAATTGAAACTGGGTAGGCCAGGGCATGCCTGCCAGAGAACCAGTGGATGTCCCATTGAGTCCAGATCTGGACAGGCCCCAACTGTCAGGGCCCGTAGGCACAATTTGGAGTGCGGACCAAGGAGGAAGCCAATAGGCAAACACAGTTCGCGGTACAATGGATTAGGCAGAAGAATCGTCAGTTTAGGCAAAGGTCGGTCCAGGCAGCAAGGTTTTGTGGTCGAGGTTTCAGGCAAAGGTCAGTCCAGGCAGCGAAGAATCAAGGTCGAGGTTTCAGGCAAGGTCGAGAATCAAGAATCAATCATACGAAAACACCCAGGAACTCTAGATAGCGCTGCGTGAAAACGCCACCGTTACGCCGGCGTCTGACGGCCTCATGGCCTCTTCTGGGCGCCGCCATCTTGGACGCGCCGAGGACACCTTACACCAGCCAAGTACAAAACCCTTTCTTATTTCTACAATTAGTCTATATAATGTATAGAAGTGAGTCAAGCAAATCAGTCTTGAAGCAGTGATGGCAGGCAAGCGAGTCAGTCTTAATGAAGGGATGTGGCAGGCTTGATAGAGGTTGCTCTTTTTTCTGTTGAAACAGACCACATGGAATTTCTAAGAGAAAAAAATGCTGCTTGCAAAGGTGCAAATTTAGCTTTGTATTTGTAACAGGCAAAAAATCATGCTTATCCTCACCTATAACATATTTATATTGTCAACATTTAAATGTTGTGAGTCGCAGTCCTAAATATCAAGTTCTATTATGGACCTAGGATGCCTAGTCTGGCACTGAGACTAGGACAATATGTGACTAAAGGTACAGCAAGAACTGAATATGAATATATATAAGTTTGTATCTATCTATTTATCTATCAATTAATCAATCTATCTTCTGTCTCTGTTTCTTTCTTTCACCAGTGTATAAAGTTTTACCAACCAACGCCCTGTAAATGTCAACAGCATGTAGAACAGTAAAACCAAGGATTTGCAATTCAATCAGGGCGTTATCTTTTATCTAACACAATTATTGCATGTTGGAGAAAGCTTACTGATCAATATTAATCACATCACAGGTGTAATGTGATTTACAAAGTAATTGCAATTAGCAGTAATCTCTAGAGAAACGGAAAGTGTTTTATTAAGTCAATGTTTGGCTGCAACAGAAAGCTGATAGTAAAGAAATATATAGACGAAGGGAAAATTAAAGGGACAGTGAACAGGTAGTCTATACTCATTTTGTAACGCAGATGCTACATTAAACATTAGTTGTAGAATGTTGCCTTTATATTTATCAGATGGAAATATTAGCTTCACCAAAGTTTTAAATCTGCTTGCAGATTTTGCCTTGCAATGAAAAGCTACTTACTGGGCCTTGTTTCTATAATATACCTGAGGGTAATTTACGATGATGTAGAAAGGCTGCACACAGGAGGAACAGGAGGAGGGTATTTGGTTGACATCTTTTGTAATGTCCATAGTTTGTGTTTCATTCAGAACGTGTAAGCTGGGGAGTGCTCAAGTTTGTTTATACCTAACATTTTCCTATAATTACATTACAGGGCTCCAATGATCTCGTGTGAGCTGTGCCTTACACATGATTTTCAGTCCTTGGGGTAGACCCTAATGGATGCCTGTACTGTAGTATTGGTAAATGGGTCCTGGTTTTTTTTGTTCCTTGTGTGCTTCTGTCCATTTCACATATCACAATGTTTTATAGTGTAGCCTTCTAGGTAGGGATGCACAGAATCCAGGATTCGGCTTTTTTCAGCAGGATTCGGCCGAATCCTTCTGCCAGGCAGAATCTGAATCCTAATTTGCATATGCAAATTAGGTGAAGGGAATAGTGTGACTTTTTGTCACAAAAGAAGGAAGCAAAAAATATTTACCCCTTCCCCTATTTTCCCCTTCACACTTCGGTTCGGTATTTGGCCGAATCTTTCGGGGGGGGGGTTCGGCCGAATCCAAAATAGTGGATTGGTGCATCCCTACTTCTAGGCCCGGGCCTAAAGGGGTGGCATACTACCCAGCTGTATCTCTAAGAAGCACTGGTGATGCACAACTCCCTAGTGCATTTTCGCTCAGGAGTAGGGGTAGGGGCTGGTAGTAGGAGTAAGGTGGATGGGTGGGATCTAGGATCTAGCACATAGGGGCACAGCAGAGGGAAATCCAGCACTGTGTGCCTATATTAGTTAAGCAAATTTATTTTCTATTTTGTAACTCTAACTAATATTTTATTACTCTTTTGTGCAGGACACTTGTACACATAATTATAGTTAATGCTCACTTCACTAGATAACATTTTTCCAAAAAAAAAATTTTTTTTCATTATATTAGTACATTGTCATTTTTATCAATTTCTGTATAGTGTATTAAAAAGGAACTGGAATACTATAAGGGTATAAGTAGCTGCAAATATTCTCACCGCTAATTGCTCACATTGATTATTTTCACTGAGAATGTCTGGAAGCTACCAATAAAATGAAAGACACTTTTCACTGCAGACCATTACAATGTAAGCATCTTCTTTGAAGCACAATGTGGATGCCTTGTACAAATTGAAATAGACTCTTTGACATGATCACAGACAGAAAACAACTCATACAGGATGTAATTGACATTCACAAAGGCAATAGTAGGCCTTATCTGCTTGAAAACAGCTTGCCTTCAGCAGTGCACATAATTCTTATCCTGATAGTCAACGCTATGGAATTACAATGAATAAGCTGAACTTTAATAAGTTGCTTGTGTCTGTTATGTTGTATGAGTTAGGGCTTTGAACCAACTTCTCAACATTTTCCCACATCTATCAATTATTGAAAAAAAATTGGTAACGGACCTTGAAATATTTTGCACTTAAATGTGTAAAATTATTTAGCACAAACTGAAATGTTTCTTTGGAATTATACATATAAAAGGTTCCACTGATAACATTACTAATTTTTTATAAAAGAAGGAAACCAGATCCACATCAATTGCATTCATAACTTGAAGGCTGTTAGGCTGATTTGGGTGTATGTTTGCATAAAACAAACGAGCAAAATTTATAGAATATGAAAACTGAATTATTTCACACATTTCTTCCAGTTGCCAAGATTGTGCAATGTAATTTTGTCATCTGTGAATTGATGGAGTGGTAGAAGGCCATGGAATAAGTACTGTTTTGCCCTAAAGGGGGGATTCACCTTTAGATTAACTTTTAGTATGATTTAGAGAGTGATATTCTGAGACAATTCGCAACTGGTTTTACATTTTGATTATTTGTAGTTTTTTTAGTTATTTAGCTTTATTTTTCAGCAACTCTCCAGTTTGCAGTTTCAGCAATCCAGTTGCTAGGGTCTGAATTACTCTAGAAAACATGCATTAAAATGAATAAGAACAGAAGTCCCCAACCATTTTTTCCCATGAGCCACATGCAAATGTAAAAAGAGTTGGAGAGCAACGCAAGCATAAAAACAGTTCCTGGGGATGCCAAATAAGGGCTACGAATGGATATTTGGTGGCCCATTTGTGGACTGTCTACAGGAAGCTCTGTTTGGTACACCTTTTTTATGCAACTAAAACTTTCCTCCAAGCCTAGAGTTTAAAATTAAGCACCTGCTTTGAGGCCACTGGGAGCAACATCCAAGGGTTTGGTGAGCAACATGTTACTTGGGAGCCACTGGTTGGGGGATCACTGAATAAGAGACTGGAATATGAGTAGGAGAGGGCCTGAATGAAAAGTTAAGCAATACTAATTAGCAATAACAATACATTTGTATCCTTACAGAGCATTTGTTTTGGGGTCAGCAACTCATATTTAAATGTTGAAAAAAGTCATACTAAGAAGGCAAATAAATAAAAAAAATATTTAAAAAAATGAAGACCAATTGAAAAGTTGCTTAGAATTAGCAATTCTATAACATACTTAAATTAAACAAAGGTGACCCATCCCTTTAAAAGAAGATCCGGTTCCCTGTGACGAATTAGGTGCTTATGCAACTCATCTGAGTTAGATGCTATGAATACAATCTGGATTGTCACAGGACAATTCATTCATCACTAAGATTGCCCTTGGCAACATTTAGCAATATGTTGATGTGTCTCCTACTGCAAAAGAACTATCCTCTGCCTTTTCTGGGTGAACCCAAGACTTTATTTTATTTTGTAATATAAACCAAGGTCTTCCAATTACCGTAGGTGTATGTATGCACTTAAGCAAAGAAGATGAGTTCAGACAATTATCTGCAAATAACATAATTTTAAAATTCACTTCTTTAGACCCAATTTAAATGGCATAACGAACTTTCCTATAAAGCAAATGATTGAATACATAGATAACATTTGAGATTATCTTAAACTGTGGTTGGTAATTGCTGTTTCTTATGATCACTGTACCCAACTATGGGGGATATTTATCAAAGAGTGAATTTCTGTGGGATTTTTACATTATTTATCAGCGTATGAAAGTTCATCTCTTGATAAATATGCCTTTCAAAATCCTATAGAAATGAATGAAGAGTGGCGGAATTTCACTCTAGAGGACTGTGGTAATCTCTAACTTCACTCTTTGATAAATATACACTTATGTTTTATTAAAACATAAATGGCTCCTAAAGTTTGGCTTGAAGATGCTGTTCTAGTGCAGGTCATATCATGTTATATATTATTTTGTTACTACTTTATGAGAGGAGGATCTTCACAAAATTCTCCTAAAATTGTTTAATGATATGTATTCAATGGAGTTGTAGCTCTGGATCTTCTAGACATAAAAGGCAATTAGCTTGTAGTTTTATTACAGCCTTTCTGAACTCTGTGACTCAAACACATCAATCATAAGCAGTGATGAGTGAAATAAGATGTTGTAATTTGAATGTGTAGAAAGCTGTTCTTAAATACTGTAGCCGCTGCTGGTGACTCAGCTTACAAACTCTAAACTAATGTTTAAATATGGGTAATATGTAGTGGAAAAAAGAGACTCTTAATTTGGCCATAAATGTACCAATAATGGTTTTGTGCAAATTTCTGTTCAATGCGACTCATATACATTTAGTGTGCATATTGGTAGGTTTATGCTTGAAGAGTTAATCTGCCAATGCACTATATCTGGCAGTGTACAGTACATCGGCGGCATAAGAAGTGAAGAAACGTTGCAGCCGTATACGGTATCTGTCTATTTGGCCTGCAGCCCGATCGGCCAGGTACTGTGCAGGCAGGGTTGGACTGGGACATACTTTTGGGCCCCTTAACACGCCCCGGCCCCAGTGGCAAAGACTCAGATACCTCAGCCGCCCCCCCACTCCAGCTGCAATCCCCCCACCCCCGTGCCTACCTTCTGATTGCAGCCGCGACCAGGGGCCGGGAGAGAGGTCAGGAGGCAGCACCAACAACGGGTCTGGGCCAGAGGGATCCACTGGTCTGGGGGCCCACCATATTTTTCCCAGTGTCCCGCCGGCCCAGTCCAACCCTGTGTGTAGGCTCACACTGTGTAAAGACATCTTTGAAAACCTATTTATCAAAAAGTGGAATGAGTAAATCCTTCTGTTCCTAGCTATTCAGTCATTAATGGAATTTTTTTAAAAGATAAATAAAATTGGCCTATCGATCAATAATTAAATTCATTTCAACAAAATCGTGAAGGTATCACTGTCAGGCTCCCCAAAATAACAAGTTATTTAAAAAAAATCCTGTGGATTCAGTTAATACTGAGGTTGATGAGGACTGATCAAATTCAGTTGTAGAAGCCTATGGTAGCGGATTAATCAGAATGAGATCAATTCAGAGCCAATCATTGTCAATAAAGTCCAGTTAGATCAGATTTATTATTTGTTCTAATAAAGCCAACCTGCATTATCAATTTTGAGTGCTGTAAATGTGATCTTTTATTTGATATATAATAAAAACTCATATACTTTGAAACCAGTTTCTGCATGAATACAAGGAGGTGGCTGCCATAGTTCTCTCCTTGCCAAATTTTTATTTTAATGTTTTAACACTATCTAATGTAATTTAGCTACATGTTATATAAATGTACCTCAGTTAATATATAAAAAACAAAATTAGTTCATTATAGTCATACATTATACATTATAAGCTCTACCTAACATTCCTTCAGTATATTGTCATTTAAATCACAATACGAACACTGGTCATTTGTCATGGAATGCCCAGAACCAAATATATCCAATTATATACAGAAATAAATGCTTTCATTGCTGATTTCCTCCCACCCTCCTAAAACATATGTGTGTGAAAGTTATAGAGACTAAGGGGCAGATTTACATAGGGTCGAATATTGAGGGTTAATTAACCCTCGATATTCGACTGCCGAATGTAAATCCTTCGAATATCGAAGTCGAAGTATTTAGCGTTATTCCTCCGATCGAAGGAATTTAATCTATCGATCAAAGGATTTTCCTTTGATCAGTAAATTGTTAGGAAGCCTAACATTGGCCTCGGTAGGTTTTAGGTGGCAAACTAGGGGGTCGAAGTATTTTTTAAAGAGACAGTACTTTGACTATCGTATGGTCGAATAGTCGAACGATTTTTAGTCGAAGTCGTAGTCAAAGGTCGAATTAGCCTATTCGATGGTCGAAGTAGCAATATTCGACCATTCAAAGTATTTTTTCTTCTATTACTTCACTCGAGCTAAGTAAATGGGCCCCTAAGACTATTAGCTCCGTTCAACTAACAGTGAATTATTTTTTTAATTCTCTAGGATAATGCCACCATCAAAAAAATAACACAATCATTTACAGTAAAAAAAGGGGGAAAAAAGCAGCCAAAGAAGCACAGATATGGGTTGTCTTGGTAACAGAATCTGCCACAGGCTTTGTTTCCAGTGACCCGGGCCATATTTGAATCGACAGAAATAGCTAACTTGCTGCTTTAATAGGTAATCAATGAAGGAGGCCATTGTTGAAGTCGCTTATTCACCACATTGCCACAGCTGACCTTCCTGGACCTCTGACCTGACTTCTGATCAGTAAAGTGCAAAGGCAGCAACAGCCGGCACATGATACTGAATAATCTATGGACTAGCAGGATGGCAGGGACATTTTCATTACAATAGGAGCTGTCATAGGAAATCATCCAGACCTGGAAAAAAAGCACATCACGACTGTCAGGGAACAGAAAAAAATATCACTGTCAGGGAACAGAAAAAATATCACTGTCAAGGAACAGTTTGCATAATCACTAGGAAATATATTGTTTAGATAAATACAGGGTATAAAACTAGCATGGCTTTGTTTAATAGCAAATTCCCTGCATCCAGGATACTTGGGTTTGATTCTTGAATCGAAGCAATTGTTAGACATAGTGCCAGATTCATGAAGGAAGGCAAATTGTCTAAAGTTTTCTTTAAATGATCTTTCCTGGGTATTTGCTGTGTCGTTATGGTACTCATTAACTAACACCTGGAAATGTGCACTGTTTCAGGAACCCATTGCAACCAATATGTTTTCATTAGTTTACCTCAAGCAGAGTGATGAAAGCTAATTGATAATTGGTTGGTATGGGTTACTTCACTGGGGCAGCCTTATTAAATCAGCCCCCTTTTACCCTTTCCCCACCAATGTCCCTCTTTTCTTCTTTGCAGAAGGAGAGGTGTTAATTCTGTAGTTATGACCTTTGACTCCTCTCAAGGACAAAAACCATTGTATTATATACAATTTATTTATAATGCAATGCGGGCTTTAAAGCCATTAAGGAACATCCATGAATATACACAGGGTCGGAGAGGGCCGGCTGGGCCCAGACCCTCTCCCTACTTTAAGCACTCTCCTGGACTCTCCCTAATGCTCTCGGTGGCTCTGATGCTGCCCCTATCTCCCTCCCTCCCTGGTCCCGGTCGCTGCTGCAGGAAGGAATAGGTAAGAGTGTGGGTGCCAGAGGGGGGTTGCAGCTGGGATGGAGGGCTAGAGGGGGGTTGTGGCATGGGGGAAGCAGAGAGTGCTTGCGGCTGGGGCAGCCAGGTCCGGACTAAGAATTAAAATAGGCCCTGGCATTTCAGGTACACAGAGGCCCAATCAGTCCATATAGAGGCCCAAACAGCCCCCACCAGCCCACCAAATACTGACTTCTATGGCACTTTATAGCAGCCCCTCTGGCATTTGCCAGAACCCAGAGATTGCCAGTCTGGGCCTGCCCCCAGCCGCAAGCACTCTCTGCTTCCCCCATGCTACAACCCCCCTCCAGCCCTTCATCCCAGTCCAACACTAAAAACAGTAATTTATTTCTGTCCTATATTGGAGTTTTCAAAGCAAACCTGCTATTTAAAGTGTGAAGGGAGCCAGTAGTTTATATTTAAATAAATACTATTAAATAGCATAGATGGAAATGGATCATTTTAAGAAGTGTCATCAACAGGGGCAGGATTCCAAGATATTTCATCTGTGCTTTAAAGAAATTGTTCATCATTCATATCAGCCCCTGCCCAGTGGAGCATACAATCTAAGGTCCCTATCAAATCACACAGTATTAGGGCCAGTTTAACCAGGAGCATTTAATCTGTCTGTATGTTTTTGGAAAAAAACCCACCTAGGAGCAAGACATGGAGAACACTCCCAGGTGAAATCAATCGAAACACTGCAACAAAGAAGTACTAAACCACAGAGCCACTGCTGTACCACCTTCAATCAAGTTGCAAAAATCCAGTATTTATTGTCTAAGGATTCTGGGATTGCTTATCTTAGATCTCCAAACTAATAATCAATCTGAGCCACAGAATCCCATTAAAGGCTTGGGGCAAAGATATAGTCCTGGTATCTGGTGTGATTAGAACTGCTGAACCCCCTAGGTAGTATTTAGCAAAGCAGAGAAATGTTGGAAATGATAAAAGTAGAATTTGAGATTGTACCTAGAAATGTATATGGTTGCACTCACAGATCTTAAATATGAAAAAATAGATTTATTGTGGGCACAAAAAAAAAACTTTTCGGCTGGACTACAGCCTTTCACTTTGATATTTTTGTGCCCTTCCAGTATAGTATAATTGAAACTATTATCTTGTAGCAGAAGACAGACAATGGTTTATATGACAATATGGAAGAAACATAGGAAAGGATTTGAATAAAGAGATAGGTGATACAGTTGTTAAAAATATACATTTATCCCCAGTATTAATCTGCAGGGGGCCACTGACTTCAGAAACCAGATAGAACATTACAGATTTAAGCTAGCGCAAGGAAGAAAAGAAGGCAAATAGTTAAAGAAAACGTAAAAATTAAATGGTCACTACATCATTCCCACATTGTTCCCATATTCTTTCATAGCCCAGAATTGTATTGGCAGTGACTAAAATCTTTTGCCCAAAGACTTCTGCTTTACCAATTACTAATAAATGGAAGAGAAAAATATTATTAGAAGAAAGAAAGCATCCTTCATATTCCCTATCTTTTGGGAAAAAGCCTTCTAATTCTCTGTAGAAAATTCTTGAAATTATCCAGGCTCAGATTTCCACATGAGTTGCCTTATAAATCTCTCTTTTCTTAAAAGCAAGATGAGATAAATCACACAAAGCTGATAATATGTCCAGTGTTTCGTAAGTCTTTGGCAGAAAGAAAAGTACTAAATTGTCTTTCTTAGTGCAAATATTTCCTAATATAGCATTGTAAATAGATCTAAAATTAGCAGTTAATGGTATAACATATTGATTGAGCTATAAAATAATTCCCTGAGGCAGATAGGGTTAGGTGTATTACAAGTAAGAATGTGTTGTTTTTCAAAAGCTGAACAAAATGGCTGTTGCTCAGTTAGGAAATTGTGGGTTTTGTTTAAAACTTTGACAGCACTAATATTTTGTAGTCTTTTCCCTACTTACTGTATGCTTTTAGGGGAGGTCTGTTTTCAAGGTTGATTTTGACAGGATAGGTCTATAATTCTTGTTCTACTAACACGGGTTCAAGAGTTAAAGAAAAACTATACCCTCAAAATGAATACTAAAAATGCAATGTTTTATTTACTGAACTTATTGAACCAATGTAATGTTCCAGCTTGTCAATAGCAGCAATGATCCAGGACTTCAAACTTGTCACAGGGGGTCACCATCTTGGAAAGTGTCTGCGACACTCACATGCTCAGTGGGCTCTGAGCAGCTGTTGAGAAGCTAAGCTTAGGGGTCGTCACTAATTATCAAGTAGAAAATGAGGTTTGTCTGTAATATAAGCTGATGCTACAGGACTGATTATTAAATTCTGATGCTAGTTGCACTGATTTCTGTGCTGTCATGTAGTAATTATCTGTATTAATTACTAATCAGCCTTATATTGTGACATTTATATTTTATGTGTACTGTATATTGTGAGTGGGTCCCTAAGCTCAGTAAGTGACAGCAGCACAGATGCAGTGAATCCGCAGAAAATCAGATCTTCCCTGCTAAAGGGCTTTGGCTGCCTGGGGCTGGCACAGAAGCCCAAAACATAGGGGCACATTTACTTAGCTCGAGTGAAGGATTAGAATAAAAAATACTTCGAATTTCGAAGGTTTTTTTTGGCTACTTCGACCATCGAATTGGCTACTTCTAACTTCGACTTCAAAATGAACGATTTGATCTAAAAATCGTTCGACCATTCGATAGTCAAAGTACTGTCTCTTTTAAAAAACCTACCGAGGTACAATGTTAGCCTATGGGGAAGGTCCCCATAGGCTTTCCTAGCAATTTGGGATCGAAGGAAAATCGTTCGATCGATGATTGAAAATCTTTCGAATCGTTCGATTCGAAGGATTTAATCGTTCCAACGAACAAATCCTTCGACTTCGATATTCGAAGTCTAAGGATTTAACTTCGATGGTCGAATATCGAGGGTTAATTAACCCTCGATATTCGACCCATAGTAAATGTGCCCCATAATGTACAACATTTCTAGCTACTTCTTTAGTTTAACTTTCCTTGTCCTTTAAGCAGCAGTTAGTTTACATCATAATAAGTAGCATAATGAATAATCTTACCAAACTGGTATACTGTATATATTTAAGTAAATAAGGCCCTTTTACATTTCTTGCCTTGAACCACCATTTCATGATGGTCTGTGCTGCCTCAGAAATCACCTGACCAGAAATATTGCCGCTCTAACTGTAAAAGGAAGAAGTGTGAAAGCAAAAGTCAGAACATTGTCCATTTATTGGCCCATGTGACCTAAAATGTATGGTTTGTTTGTGTGCACCGTGAATTGGCATTTATTTAGGATTAGCCAATGGCACATACTACTAAAAAAGTATATTATCATGAAACTGGTTTATTAACATGAAGCAGGGGTTTACATATGAATTGTTTTATGTGATATCATTTTATAGAGAACTATATTGTTCGGGGGTAAGTTTTCCTTTAATGTTTCTCTAAATATTTAAAGGAACATATAATAATTTGTGTCAATACAGCATAGACTTCTGTAACCCACGCAAAATATGGGAATCCAATGTTGCAATAAATGTGCTTTCTAGGTCTATGGGCATTGCAGCCATGGAGACTTCTCCCTCTATAGATTTGTCATTGTTACTGATACAGTCTAATACAAATACTGTCTAACAAACCACTACAAACCGTTATACTGCAAGTTATTTAGACATAAACTCCTTTCATGAATTCCTCACTGCTCTTAGATAAGAGCCAGTGTTCTTCAGAGTGATTCCAGCTGAGCATTATCTGAATATAGCTTGCATGTTTTCTCTTTGTCTCTGTAGGTTTCCTCAAGGCACGCCAGTTACCTCTCACATTCAAAAAACATACTGGAAATGGCTCCTGATAACACTGATCATAGTATGTATGTATCGAACTTAGAGTGTATGCACTAATTATGTTTAATCTCTATATAATATACAAGAGCCATGAATATCCTGTAAATGATATCCTTATAACACACAAAAGCTATGAATATCTTGTAAATTATATCCTTATAAAAGGTGAGTTCTGATGTCATCAGTTATAAACGGTGAGTTCTGATGTCATTTCTGTCACATAAAAAATAAAGTACACCCAGTTGCAAAATATGAGGATATTAGAAGTTACCTCGGAGTTCCATGACTTGTATAATATGGTCATGAAACTCCTCGGTAACTTATAATATCCTTATAATTTACAAGAGGGGGTACTTTATTCACTATATAAATGATGCTTGGCAATGTCATCTTTTATAATTGGTGCTTATTAATGTAATTTCTGTCACGTGACTCACTTAAACGTGTGTATTTTAATAGTGTACCCCTTGTTAAATATAAGGATATTAGAAATCACCTTGGAGTTCCAGACCAACTCTTAGGGGCCGATTCACTAACTTCGAGTGAAGGATTCGAAGTAAAAAAACGTGAATTTCGAAGTGTTTTTTGGGCTACTTCGACCATCGAATGGGCTACTACGACCTTCGACTACGACTTCGAATCGAAGGATTCGTTCTAAAAATCGGTCGACTATTCGACCATTCGATAGTCGAAGTACTGTCTCTTTAAGAAAAAACTTCGACCCCCTAGTTTGCCATCTAAAAGCTACCAAACTCAATGTTAGCCTATGGGGAAGGTCCCCATAGGCTTTCCTAAGTTTTTTTATCAAAGTATATTCCTTTGATCGTTGGATTTAAATCCTTCGAATTGTTCGATTCGAAGGATTTAATCGTTCGATCGAAGGAATAATCCTTCGATCATTTGATCACACTATTTGCGCTAAAATCCCAGTCGAATATCGAGGGTTAATTAACCCTCGATATTCGACCCTTGGTGAATCGGCCCCTGTGTGACTTATAGGGGCAAATTTACTAACCTCTGAAAATGCGCCAGCGACGACTTCGCTCACATCGCAACACTTCGCCAGGTGTAGATTCACCACAACAACACTAATTCACTAAAATCCGAAGTTGCAATCAGTGCGCTGAACGCTGGCGAAGTTGCGCTAGCGTTACTGCAGCAAGCAAAGTGAAGTTGCGCTAGCGTTGCCTAATTTGCAAACGGCAGGAAGTTAAAGTACAATGGACGTATATGTTGCAGCAAATACATTACACTACACAAGCCCGGGAAACCTTAATAAAAGAAAATAGAGTTGTTATATTGCCCTACACATGAGCCCAGTGTATAGTTTATGTGCCATATGTTAGGAATTGTAGGGGGGAAGCTGGTTACCACAAAACATTTTTACGATCTTTTGCAGCCTATTACCCTGTAAAAAGATAAAGACACTAGCGTTTTTTGGGACTTAGAAAAATGTTCAACTATTTTTTGAGGAAGTCCTATCTACTCTATTGTACTTCGCCTGGTCTGAGGTGGCAAAGGTAAGTCTGGCGCAAGAGGTAACGTTCAGTAAAATCCGCATCTTAGTGAATATGTGCAGTTATGTCCCTTCGCCAGAGGGCAAATTCGCCTGGTGTTAGGGAACGAAGTACCGCTAGAGTCTATCTCCTTCGCTAACAAAATTACGACTAAGAAATAGTTAAACAAGATTTAGTAAATGCATAATTGAAATTATTTGTTAAAATCACAATACTTTGTCAATATTAGCAATGTTAGTACTGAAACATGAAGTCACTGTACTTCCCAGTTGTTTAACCATCCGTATACATACGCATATCAACTTCTACTTTTAAATAACATTGCACACTATCTTAAAATAGGATTTGTGGGCTAGAAAGCTACTGGCATGTGTTTTATATTGTATAATGAGTACAAATCCAAATATCTCACTTTAGATAAAGAAGATGTGCCATTCCTGTCTAAACTTGCTGACAAGCTTTCAGAAAAGAATTTGTTGATAGATTTTTGGGATTAGAATTTTTAAAGGTATAGTTTTCCACAAAACCCGTAACCATGTTGGTTTTGTATTTCAGCAGAAATTCTCAGGCAGACCTCACACATTTTTTAAGGTGCTGAACAAGTCAAGTCAAGTCAAGTCTGACTGTGACATTTTTCCCAAATGTCACAGTCAGACCTGAACAAAAACTACCTTTTATTTCTCAGACTTTGAAAAAGAATTGGTATAATGGAGTAATATTGCAGTGGAACAAAACATTTTAATCCTACTTTTGATGTGTATTATAAATATAAAAAGATATAATTTGATCCTTACTAGATATTTGTTGGAGGTGTTGAGAGTCCAAAGATTGTGTATGAATATTTTAGTTTGTTCATAGCTAGTCTATAATATGGCACATACACGGCTTTATGTTATTGGTATTAGTGTTACTGATAGCAGCTATTTAATATAAAGTAAGTTTCATTAATGGTTTAGAGACCCTAAACAGACAATTGTGCAATTATTCGCAAGGCAAATTCATTCATTTCATAAACACAGCACACCTCATAGCAAAAGTACGTTTTGTTTTCCAAACGCACCTAGTAAACAGAACAACTCCAGGAAACTAAGGGAGTCATTTATCAATGTTCAAATTGTTTTTTTCAATGTGTCTCAACCCACTGAAAATGATAGCGTACAAATTTGAGTTGTTTTTCATGATATTATTCAACATTTTTATATTCAGATTTTTTGTTTTAAAAAATAAGTAAACACTCAAATATTTAAAAAATTGGGGGCGAAGCCAAGTCACGCATGTGAGCAGACGCACCTCACGAGAGCTCTCCGATTCCCCACGCTAAAAGGCTGAAACCCAATCACCCTCCATATCCAGAACCGAGCGGTGCAACATGGGACCCAGAAATCCGATTAAGAAAGACTCGAAAAAGGTGTCGGAGTTCTTTCTGGAACAGCACAGTAAGCAAACCCGCTCCATTTTGGAACGCAGTGAAGATGAAGGGAGAGCAGAGATAGACACCGCAGCGTTACCTGTAACAGCAGCAGAGATAAAATCTATGCTCTCGTATCTCCGCTCCTCACTACAGTATGATTTCAAACGCCTTGCGGAAGAAATAAAGAAAGAGGTGTGAGAACTCAGTGATCGCACAGACCATATCGAACGCAAGATGGGTGAGTTCTCTGCTGTGCACAACGAAGTCATGCACTCCCAACAGGCCATGGAAAAAGATCTAACCAGGCTGACTGACAACGTGGCAGACCTCGAAGACCGCTCCAGGCGTTGCAATATCCGCATTAGAGGTATTCCAGAGGAAGTTAAGGTGGAGGAGCTTGAGGCCTACTTTGGGGAACTACTCCTAGGCATTCTCCCAGATACGCCACACATTGAACTGACTCTAGACCGCATCCATAGAGTGCCAAAACCCAGATCAGCACCAGAGAAAGCAACCCGCGATGTCCTTACCAAAATCCACTTTTACAAAACAAAGGAAAAAATACTGTCTCTCGCCAGGAAAAAAGAAGGGTGGCCCAGTAAATTCGTGGATCTAGAACTCTATACAGACCTCTTCATGGCTACTTTGGCTAGAAGGAAAGCCTTTCAGAAGATAACCAAAGCTCTACGGGAACATAAAATCCTATACAGATGGGCCTACCCCACTAAACTGCTGGTGTCCAGAAATGGAACTCTGTATACGTTTGCTACTCCAGAAGACGCCCAGAAAACAACATCCAGATGGCTACATAATAGGGCAAGCCCTGAAGAAACCGGAGAATCCTCTAACACCAACCAACCTTCATCCTCACCATTCAGACTAGAAGCAGATTGGAAGACGGCGTAATGGAACCCCATTTTCACCCCTCTTTTTTAAGGGCAATAATCCCTCTCCACCTACCGGGGAATACTCACTGATGAGAGTGGGCCAAAGGAGAACTGTCAATCCTCTCCCCCCACACTTTACAGGTTTTGTGAACTGGCCCCTTGGCATCATAAGCCGGACGGCAGCCTTAACAGGACCTTATCCACAAATTCTCATCATCTAGGCCGTAAGGCCTAACTCAGGTTACTTTTCGTAGTTTTATTGTTATTTACTTTATCCTTTCACAATTGAATTTTCTCCTCCTCTCTCATTTACATTGTTTTGTCAGTCACTTCTGTCTCCTGGGTAAGCCGCATCTATCTTATTTCCTCGCAGTCTTTCACCAGCTCAGTGGTTTATGTAAACATTTGTTGAAACAATGCAATGGTTAGATTTGTCTCACATAATGTTCGGGGATTAAATACCCCACAGAAACACAATTTAGCATTGCAGGAAGCGAGCAGAGTACATGCAGATGTGCTGCTAGTTCAGGAAACACATTTTATGAATCTAAACCACCCAAATTTTACAACCGAAACTATCCACATAGCTTCCATTCATATTCTATGACCAAAACAAAGGGAGTTTCCATATTTATTTCGAAGCATGTAACTTTTTGCACAAAATAGTAACTGACTCCAATGGCAGGTATCTGGTGGTAATCTGCTCGATTAATGGTGTCATGTATACAATTGCCAATATCTATGTACCTAATGTCAATCAGTATACGTTTCTATGTACTACTACACTCAATAAACTGCAGGATATCAAGAGGGGATGCCTAGTGGTAGCAGGAGACTGGTTCACAATGACCAGGTCGGGTTTGTTATGGGTAGGCAAGCCCCTGATAATACCAGGAAACTGCTCGATCTTATTCATATAGCAGAAAAGGACAAACACTCCCTGATGGTACTCTCTCTGGATGCAGAAAAGGCGTTTGATAGGGTTAACTGGATGTATATGCAGGAAGTATTGAAAACGGTGGGATTCAAGGGTAATGTTTTAAAAGCAATCATGCTTTTGTACACCGCTCCATCGGCAAAAGTCCGAGTACCAGGGGCCCTATCGAACACCTTTAACATAACAAATGGGACCAGACAGGGGTGCGCGTTGTCACCCCTTATTTTCGCATTAATGGTTGAACCCCTAGCAGAGAGAATCCGCTCTCACAAAGATATAAAGGGCATTCAGATAGCAGAAGAGCAAAATAAAATAGTATTATTCGCAGATGATATAGTCCTTACCCTAAGGAGCCCGACCTCGTCTCTGGCGAATGTGGTGCAAGAATTATCGGAGTTTCAGAAAATATCTCATTACAAAATGAATTGCAGCAAGACGAAAGCCCTCCCAATTTGTATCCCCCATGACATAGTTGCAAGACTATAACAGGAATACCAATTCGAATGGCGAGACACCTATATCTCCTATCTAGGGGTTAAAATTCCCAAGACACTCTACAACACCTTTCAGTTAAATTTCCCCCTGCTACTAAATGCTATTAAAACAGACTGCACCAAATGGCAATAATTTGAACTTTCCTGGCTGGGACGCATAGCTACAACCAAAATGACCATTCTCCCTCGCATCCTCTATCTATTCGAACACTACAAGTACACATACCTCTAAAATATATTAAGGATCTCCAAAATACTCTCCAATCATTTATATGGAAGGGTAAAAAACCTAGATTAGCTTTAAATACATTACATTACCCGACACATTCAGGTGGTTTATGCCTACCCAATGTCTCCTTATATCACAGGGTGTCCCTACCTGAAAATGTGATAAGAATGCATAGCGATCCTGGTCACAAATCTTGGGTAGACATAGAATCCCACTACTTCGATGGCCATTCCATAGCTGAGTCAAGACCAGCAACATCCACAGCATTACCGACAACTAAGCTACTTCTACATAATTGGGATGAAAATCGCAAGAAATACAAGTTCGGAACCTTCCCGTCTTTACTCACCCCTATTACAGCCCTCAAACGCTTGATCCCACATATACAAGTAGGAGACTGGTACAACAAAGGGTCCAACCAAATATCCGCTAGCAGCGCAGGCAGACGTATCCACGGGAGGCGGTAGGAATAATATCAATATTTGGCTTTATTTAAACACACATTGTGGTATAATAGTAGTGGGAGTGCAAAAAACTAACGCGTTTCGTGCCCCAAACACTGGGCACTTCTTCAGAACTCTGAAGAATTGATATTATTCCTACCGCCTCCCGTGGATAAGTCTGCCTGCGCTGCTAGCTGATATTTGGTTGGATGCATTGGAGAGCTCGGTTGAGTGTTGGCGAGATCCCGCGATAGCTGCGGTGGACGAGGGAGAGAGGAAGGAGTGGGGAGAGCTCCGCCATCGACTCCTCTTATGTTATCGGGGTACAACAAAGGGATTAGAACATTGGGAGACCTTTACTTAGCAAATTCATGGAGACCTTTTGAGGACTTACAAAGAAAATATGACTTATTAGAAAAATCTAGATACCCATGGCTGCAAATATGCCACTTAGATGGGAACAAGATCTCAATATAAACCTTGCACCACAAGCGTGGGACATGATATTCTCACCTAGTGCAACTAGGTGCACTAACCACATTGAAACACACAAGAAAATCCTCTTCAGATGGCACTTGACACCAGCTAAAATCCATTGTATCAATCCTGCTTACAACCAAAAGTGCTGGAGAGGTTGCGACACCACGGGCACCCTATTACAAATGTGAACAAATTTTGGACCTCAACATTCGAATGGATAAAATCTCACTTAGGGTGGACAATACGTTTCAAACCAGAGATAGCACTCCTTAATGCAGCCCCACCATAATTTGAAATGTTTAAATGGCTCATTTGGGCTACAGGACTTTGCCCGTTATAGGATTTGTTCCTGGTGCTTCTGAGCGTTTGTGCTATCTGTATTATTGATCCTGATTCCTGTTATGACCCCTGCCCGGCTTTTGACTATTCTGAGATCCGTATCCTGACCCCTGCCTGATATCCGACTTCGCTTATTCTATATCCCCTCTGATTGACCTCCTGGTTTGACCCTTGCCTGCCTGACTCCATTTGCACTCTGCCTGCCCCGACCCAGCCTCTTCTGCCTAAGCCTTGTACCGCAACCTTCTGCCCAAAGACTTTGCATTTACGTTTGTGCCCCTGTGCTTGTTCAGAACCCCTTGCTTTGCACCTCTCTTATTAAGACCTGGCGGCATCTAATTAGCCGAGGGCTCCTCCTCCCGAGGTGAAAGGCGGCTGCTAAAGACTTAAGCAAGAGCCGAGACCAGGGTGCTTAGCATCTGTTCTGAATTAGGGTGCCAAGCGTGACACTTTTTCTCAGGAGACTTGCACATTTGCCATTGGCTTTCGAGGAAACATCTGAAAATGAATATGGTTTGGCCGAGACATTTCTAACTTGCATGACTGTCTCTGAATGATTGAGATTGAGGATTTTAATTATCTCTGTCTGTCTGTCATGTATCATTAGCATTATGTTTATAATTGCCTCGTGATTGATTGTTTGTAAAAGGCACCGGTGAGAGTGACCATTTATCAAAGAGCAGTAATTAGCTTAATTTGTTTTTAAGTGGCTTTGCACGATTGAGCTGTTTTTATAAACCACAATTCTGACCATTATTAAGAGTTCAGATAACACTATTTTTAATCACCATTACAAAACAGATTACTGAGTATATGGTAACTGGAATTGCTTTTGTATTTATTTCCTCTGAATAAGTGAGAGTAATGGGACATACTGTAAAATGACTAGTGTTTATCCTACAAATCATTATAATACCTCCTAATGAAGACCTTGTTTGGCCCTGACTACCACTGATGTATGTTTTTTCACAATAATCTTCTTAGCTAATAGCTGTGCAAAATATGTGTTTTGGGAGCCTAATTCTATTGGCAATAAATGGCTTTTAAAGGAGATGGAAAGGTTAAAACTAAGTAAACTTTATCAGAAAGGTCTATATAAATACACCAGTAAACCATCAAAGTAATGCTGATCTGAGTACGCTGTCAAAAGAACACAGCATTTCTTTCTTTCTATTGTGTACACATGGGCTTCTGTATCATTTCTGTATTCTTTCAGCCTAAACCTCCAGGGCAGGGCTTGAGCATGCTCAGTTTACTCCTCTCTCCCCTTTTTTCTCCCTCCTCCCATCCCTGCTGTAATCTGAGCCCAGAGCTATGAGTGAGCAGGGAGAGACTCAGACAGGAAGTGAGGTCACACCAAGCTAATATGACTGCTGCTATTCTAAAGAAACAGAGAGAGCATCAAGAGCTGTTTACTCGGGTATGGTAAAGCATTCTACAGAATAAATATACCTGTAGTGTTCTAGCTTGCACCACTGTGGCTAATCTATTGACAACAAACTGTCTCAGTAGCTTTCCTTCTTCTTTAAAAAATAATCTGGACCAGTTAAGTCAATAAATTGTCATTGAATCAATGAGACTTTATTGATAGTTTTAGTGAATATTTACACTGGGGCTTGCTGCTCCCACCTTTGATGATACCTTTGATGATAACTGCAATGCATATCAGAGTATAATCATAACCTACTTTATAGGTGTCAATTCAGCAGCGTGCTGCTGAGCCCCCATGCACAGTCGCTCTTGCTCCTCCCCAATACCCACCTGCCTACCCGCCCACCTTCGCTATTTGCTGAAGCTCCCCAACGGCTCTCAATTAGGAGAACGGCTACAGAGGTGAGATTTATGTAATTTAGAGGAAGCAGGCCCTTGGTCCTGGGCCCCCCTTGTTCCCTAGGCCTCCCCCCCGCGACCGTGGGGTCTGCTTCCTCTATAGTTACGAAATGCATACCTGTCTGCAAGTGCAGGTGCTGTACTATACATTTTAAACTATTCCTGAACTTGTTGGTATTTCTGTTTATAATTTTTTACCTTATGTTTAGTGATGGGCGAATTTATTCGCCAGGCGCGAATTCATAGGGAATTCCCGCGATTTTGAAATGTTGTTTCATTAAGGTACATTTTTCTAAACATGTTCCTGCACTTCCAGATATTTACCTATTCTTTCAACCTGCCTCATTTTATGAATGGTACACAACTTTATCAAATAACGTTGCAGAACCCTGACCTGGTGGAGGATTTCATGCAGCAGGCTGTATCAATTGAATGGGGCGGGATTCTGCTACGTTCCAACCAGTATACAATGGTCAAAAAAATATGTAATTCCGTTTGCTAAAAAAGTGTGTTTTATTCCAAGTAGTTAAGGATTACATGCACACAATAAAACATGCACTTATTTATTGTACATGTGCTGTGGAACTGACACAACCACCAATCTGAAAATGTTAGCTGCAACGTGCACCTGAAGTGCAATAACTTCCTTTTTCACATATATGACACAATTGAGGCAGATGTAATTTGGAGGGCGCCATGCTTGTACTGGAACTATGGGGAAATTGCTGCATTATGGGTCAAAAGCATGACAATTGTGTCCAAAATTGCACTTCTATTTATAATAACAACTGGCAGATGTAACTTGAAGGGAGCTACACTTATTCTGAACTAATGGAGAAAACACTTATTTTATGGGTCAAAAACTTGGCAATTTGCAGTTGCAGTTTCACTTGTATTCGTTATGACCCCTTAAGACTGTTTATATGGAACAATACAGTTCTTAACTTATCGATCTTCTCACACTTTATTACTTAAGCTGGCCATAGACGTAAAGATTCGATCGTACGAATCTTCGCTTCATATGGTTTTCGGGCTGTGTGGAGTGTCCCGACATTTTTCGTGCCATGGCGATCGGTCGTTCAGACGATCAGACAGGTTAGAAGATTTCTGTCAGCTACCGATAAAATCTCTGCATGTATTGCCGATCTGACGATAACAATGTCACCAGCTTTTGTCAGACACAACTTTCGTATGATTGCTGTCAGGGGCAGAACATCGTCTGATCTGTTCTTTTACTACTTTATTTGATCTGAAAGGTTAGTGGCAGGTCGGGAGATGTCACCGAATGAACGTTCGTCCTATAGGAGGTTAAATCTGCACATCTATGGCCACCTTTACACATACTTTACCCTAACAGCCAGATACTCACATATACAAATAATCAGCGATGAAGCCGACAAGTTTTTGCCACAAGCAAACAAAATATTTTTGGATTGTCAGGTTAAGCAACATAAATAGTGATGGGCGAATTTGGGGTGTTTCGCCTAAAAATTCACGAATTTCCTGCGAAATTTGCAAAACTGTGAAAAATTTGCGAAACAGCGTATCGTTTTCGTGAGTCTATTCGGCGGCAGCGAATCGCGGGAATTCTCTGTGAATTCGCACCTGGCGATAAATTCGCCCATCACTAAACATAAGGTAAAAAATTATAAACAGAAATACCAACAAGTTCAGGAATAGTTTAAAATGTATAGTCTGGGAATGAACAGTGAGATGCACATACACTAACACGACAATCATTCAATATCATATATTAATTATGCAAAATGTAGGGAATATTATTCTCAGAACTATACATTACCCACAGTTTGTTTCACTATTTTAATATTAGTTCTCCTTTTATTTTAAAGATCGAGTTATTACTTAGACCAGCTCATAACACGAAAATAAAAAGTCGTGCGCATTCATTTTATAGTGTTTATAGTGTTTTACAATAGGGCATACATACATTTTCTTATCAATGATATAGATTTTAACACAGTACCGAATTTTGTCCTTATTTATTACTTGTTTTGCTTCACTTGTGGCTTTGTTTTGCCATTTAAATACAGTAGATCAGCAGATCCCATAACTAAAAGCACAAAGCCCCCAATTACACTCAAGCAGCCATACTCTATGAATACAAACCATACCTTATATAGCATATTCTTGATTTATTACCAAACAACCGTACTCGACATGCACATTTTCCTTTGATTGGACAACTTACCCTATTCTTAAATATTAAGTTCAGATAAAGCAAGGCTTTAGACAAAAAATGTGCCACTGAGAATGATACACATTTGCCTCTATAGTGAAAATGCATTTCCACATGCCAAATGCATTGGAGCCAATTAGTGGTTTCTCTCATGTTCTTTTCCCCTAGCAAAAAGCACAATGACTAAATTGTAGCTCAGATTCGGCAATGTCTATGGCACTTGCACCTATTCTTGCCAATTTATTGGCAAAACTGTCTCTTCCCAGTCACTTCAGTCAACATCACCTCAAACTGTGGTGCACTGGCTGCCTCTCTAGGCTGGCATATATAGTAAATATGGGCAAATTGTTGTCCAAAAGGGATGGTTATTGTCACACCTCAGGATTTGTCAATGTTTTAAAAACACATATATAATTGTATGTACAATTGGAATTTCCACAACACCTACATAAAAAACAGTATATATTATTGTCCTCAGCAACTGCAAAAATATAACATACTTATTTTTTCAAAATGAATCCGTTAATAGTGCTGCTCCAGCAGAATTCTTCACTGAAATCCATTTCTCAAAAGAGCAAACACATTTTTTTATATTCAATTTTGAAATCTGACATGGGGCTAGACATATTGTCAATTTCCCAGCGGCCCAAGTCATGTGACTTGTGCGCTGGTAAACTTCAATCACTCTTTACTGCTTTACTGAGAGTTGGAGTGATATCACCCCCCTCCCTTTTCCCCCCCAGCAGCCAAACAACAGAACAATGGGAAGGTAACCAGATAACAGCTCCCTAACACAAGATAACAGCTGCCTGGTAGATCTAAGAACAACACTCAATAGTAAAAACCCATGTCTCACATTCAGTTACATTGTGAAGGAAAAACAGCAGCCTGCCAGAAAGCATTTCTCTCCTAAAGTGCAGGCACAAGTCACATGACCAGGGGCAGCTGGGAAATTGACAAAATGTCTAGCCCCATGTCAGATTTCAAAATCTGTTTGCTCTTTTGAGAAATGGATTTCAGTGCAGAATTCTGCTGGAGTAACACTATTAACTGATGAGTTTTCATGTTTTCCGATGACAGGGTCCCTTTAAAGGGATACTGTTGTGGGAAAATGTTTTTTTTTTTCCAAAAATCAGTTAATAGTGCTGGTCTAGTAAAACTCTGCACTGAAATCCAATTTTTAAAAGAGCAAACTGATTACTGATACTGATACTGCAAGTTGTAGGGATATCACCCCACCATCAGCCTAACAACAGAACAATGGGAAGCCTAACACAAGATAACAGCTGCCTGGTAGATCTAAGAACAGCACTCAATAGCAAAATCCAGGTCCGACTGTGACACATTCAGTTACATTGAGTAGGAGAAACAACAGCCTGCCAGAAAGCAGTTCCATCCTAAAGTGCTGGCTCTTTCAGAAAGCACATGGCCAGGCAAAATGACCCGAGATGGCTGCCTACACACCAATATTACAACTAAAAAAATACACTTGGTTCAGGAATGGAATTTTACATGGTAGAGTGAATTATTTGCAGTGTAATTTAGGAATAAAAACGACATCATAGAAATCATGACAGAATCCCTTTAAGAAGATTCCCAGGAGATTTATCCTTTTCCACACTAAAGTTGCAGCTATCAAATGCTGACGAATTGCCTTCTATGATATTAGCTGTATACTTTACAACAAACTGCCCTTCCACTAGAAATCTGTCTGTAAGACAATTGTAAAGGAATTGATTTAAAAAGTAAACAATAAAGGTAGTGGTTAATAATAGGTCCAATATGCAGAACTTTACTGCAAAACTCAAATGCTTTAATGTGTCACTAAAGCTCTTTTGCAAAAGTATACAAGCTCTATTTGATACATTTACACTACTTTAATAAGAGTGTCTATTTGTGGTTTAAAGCCGTGTGTCAAGTACCATGATAGGGAGAAATCACCCAAGGTACTGCTTTGTAGGGTAAAAGGCTGTTGATACAGTAACTCATAATTTTAGTTAATCAGTAGCCTTTCTATGCCCTGACTAATATCGCTAAAGTCACATATCTTATAATTTCTGCCTTTATGAGAGGTTACTTTATCCACAAACTACAACTCATTAGGCATTTTGCTAATATTTTCTCCATGATATTTTCTTCATGATGAAGGTAGGCTATGGTATAGTCATGGGGGCAGATATACTAAAGAGTGAAGTGGCTAACGCTAGCGAAAATTCGCCAGTGTGACGTTATTTTGCTGATTTACTAATGGGTGCTGGCGTAAATTCGCTAGTGAAGTGGACCTACTCTAGCGCTACTACGCATCCTTACGCCAGGCGAAGTTGCGCTATGGTGAAGGGACGTAATTACGCTAATTCACTAACTTGCGCATTTTACTGAACTTTACCTCTTGCCCCAGACTTGCCTTCGCCACCTCAGACCAGGCAAAGTGCAATCGAGTATTTGCTTGGCGAATTAAGGCTAGCTACCTTTCGCCTCCCTGAGCACAACTTCAGATTTAAGTGAATTAGCGGTGCCCTGGCAACGTGCGGCAAAGCCAACGCTGGCACAACTTCGAAGGTAAGTAAATTTGCCCCATTGTATTTATGTGTTCCATTGTACTTGGTTTGGTGAGATTCTAGTGGCTGTGTTGATTATGGCAATGTAAGTTCCTTATACTTTTACTTGAGAGAGTAGAAGGGAAAGAAAATAATACAAAAACAAATCAAGCATGACGTTGGTTATTATGAAAATATTTGTTGTAATGCAACAACATTCAAAACATTTTTTTTAAGCTTGTAATCAAAGTTAAACAGAATTCCAAAAATGTAATGGTAATTTCATTTAACAACGGTTAATTTCTTAGGGAAAACTCCTTTGTGGAATGAATGTAGTAGCTGTCAAAACAACTGGAAAGCTTTGCAATACACCTCAATGCGATGACTGACTTTATATAACAAACTTTTATTCCACATTCTCCATTCTGTAGCAATTATAGACATGAATGATTGAGCTCCACTAAATCCTATAATCTGATTGCACAGGCTTTAATTTATTCAATCCTTACGCCAGCATTTACCTTAATGGATACAATCTGTTAGATTAAAGTGTAGCAAGTAAAAAGAATTCTTAACAAAATATGTTAAAATGTATAAAGGAAATGTCAAGAATATAACCAGAGCCCAATTCCTGTTTTCAAATCTGTGCTCTAAATGGCAGAAAATGATACCATATACCTGGGTTGTTAAGTGAAGCAACAATTTTATATTTATATTTACATTACAATCAATTTTTTTTTTATATTGATACTATTCTCTTATATCATAGATATGTTGTTTCTTTATAGACATTTTCAAAAGAAGTACTAGACTTACAGCATAACTCCTAACAATAAAATTAAAAACTGAGACATTTTTATATATGTCTATTTGACTGTGTTCATGGCCAGTTAAAAACAGAGTTCCAACCCACATGAAACCCTAATCATCTTATAGCAAGCCCTTCCATTTTAGAAGTTAAGTACTGCTTTGTTCTGTAATTAATGGAAGACTAGCAACATAGAAAGAATGTAAGAAGGAAGAATTTAAACAATTTTCATAGTTCAGTGATTTCCAGCTATGCAGCTTGGAATCACCGCATATTAATTTCAATGGCATTCCCACAGATCCGTGCAGAAACCTAATGTTTAGGAGAACTTTATTTAATAATGCATCATCATCTTTAAGATTACTGTATCTCCTCCTGGAGATAAAAAGGGAAAGTTTACCGCTAAGTTAACTTTTAGAGCCACATATATCAAGGATCGAATTTCGAATTCATGTTAATTTTTTAAAACTCCAATAAACTCGAAATTCAAATCGAAATTTATTAATAAAACCTAATTTTCTTGGACTAATTGAATTGACCCAAAAACTCAAATCACATTCATTTGAATTAGAAAAACTTGGTTCGAGTTTTTTTGATCTCTGGACCTCTTCCACTGACATATACAGCAATTCAGCAGGTTTAAGGAGGCAAATAGTCGAATTTGAGTTCTTAAAGGGCCAGAGTATTATAAATCTCAAAATTTGAATTCAAATTAAAACTCGAATCAAGTTTGGATAATTCACAATTCAAAAATGTTTCTTCTCAAATTATATTGGTATAGTTCCTTTGTATTTTGCTGGAGTAAATTGGACCTGCTGGACATCAAAAAGTAAAATTAAATGATAATACACAAAAAAATGAACCAAAGGTCAACTGCAAATTGTCTATGAATATCACTGCCTGCATCATACTAAAAAGCTACTTTATTATGAAGAACTGATTTAATATTAATATTTCCCCTCAACCCCTCCACCCATCCATCTCCATGCTTCAGTTGCAATGATGTGAGGCTTCTGGAGGAGAACCTCTTCAACCGGCTTAGGACAAAATAATCTTATGTGGGACTCTTGCTCATGGCTTTGGTCTGTAACTGTAAGGACTTCTTTATATCTGAAAAATGTTTAACTAGTTGCAATACTATTCTTTGCTTTGTGTCTCTTTCTCAGCTGTGATTTACTCACAGTCAACTGTGTACAATGTTTCTGCAGGTTGATCACCTGTATTTGTAGCTTTACAGACTTTCAGCTTTTCCATGTACTTGACTTGCTCTTTTAGAGCTTGTTCCAAATGATTACTCCTTTTATTCTCTTTTACTTTAACTTTAGGAAGCACACAAATTTCAGCTCGCAACTTTGCTTCATATGCAATGGTCAAGGCTGAAGTACCAATCTATGGTACATTTACTCTTTGTCATTGTCTGACTTACTATGAAGGACCCAGTCCTACAATGGGAAGCCATTATATTGTTGCCCTTGTCTTCAGTTTCCAGGGTGTAGGAAACCAGTTGTAGGAACGTCTTGTTAGACTTGAAGGTACAGTAGCTATGATATCTGTAGAACAGAGGCATGCATTTTTATAGTTTTTGTCACAAAATAAGAAATAAATAGACTGAACTACATTTCTTGACAGGATTTGGGGAACTCTACATTATGGAAACAATGATCCAATTGTCTAGTTTATAAAATAGCCATGCGGTTTAAAGGTTTTACACCTTAAAGGTATAAAATGCATGTTGCATCATTACATTTCTTACATTAAATTTCTTTAAAAAGTATGGGAAACGTTCTGTACAGACTCAGAGAAGAGAAAAAATGGTTTGAAAATGTTTTAAAATCATTGACAGGGAAGGTGGGAAGCCTTTTAATTGCATTTTTTTCTCTTGCTTAGGAAACTTATTTTACAAATATTTTGTTAAAGGGGAGTTTAAAGTATTTAAAAATTTAAAAAGTTGGGAAGCAACACAAACATACAAAAAGTTCATGTGGGGAGTTACCAAATAAGTAATGTGATTGCCCATTTGTTAGCCCCTACATGGACTGGAAGTCTACAGTAGGCTCTGTTTGGCAGTGCACTTTGTTTTTAAGCAACCAAAAATTGCCTCCAAGTCAGGAATTCAAAAATAAGAACCTGCTATTGAGGCCACTGGGAGCAACAGCCAATGGGTTGGGGAGCAACATGTTGCTCAGGAACCACTCTTTGGGGACCATTGCTGTAGACATTGGTTGTAATTGGTTGCTAGTCAAAGATGGAGGGCAACCAATGGATTTGTCTGATAATGGGATCAGAATGTCCACAAGCTATATAAATCCCATTATGTGATGCATAGGCAGAGGGTGAATTTTTTGTTTGGGTAGGCTAAATCTAATGTTACATCAACAGTTTCTTCACCAGCAATTTTCCACTCCCAGTCTCAGTTCAGTCCCATATTATAAGTATTGGCAAATTTATCTAAGAACACAGGGTGGATTTTCACCTAAAAATGCACTGCAATTTGGATTTCTCCCCAATGCATGGGCTGATCAACTGAAGGGCTCACAGGCTGCCCGAGTAAAGTACAAAGTAATTTTTCACTGGACATGGACAAAGCCCAAACCATTTTCAAAGTAATATGCATAGCACTCTCTTATTATCAAAATAGATAAATCAGTACATCCACATACTGGAAATCAGGACTAATGTGTGGTTTGTTTAACATTAAACCATGTTTATTGGTCTACTTTCACATAAAACACAAAGGATAAGCTAAATTTGTTATTTATGGGAGATCTTACATAGATATAAAAAATATAATGCTGATATATGTTGGTACCCATGCAAAAAACAGTTGCTGCCATTTTACTGCAGTTTCAATGCAATACAGTAATTATACTGTATTAGTGTATATAGATGAAGTTGAAAAAAAACTTGCATTCAACCATCAACTCAAAAGCTGAACCAGAGGAAGGTGAAAATACGAAAAAGGCATGTATGCTGCAGTCTAAGCTGTGATACAAATTAAGGCAGCACTCCAGTAAGAATGAATGGCATATGTATTGCATGTATTGACTATTCTTCTGATCTCGATTTGATGCTGCACTGCTTCTCTGTGTACGGCCTAGCCTGTGACCCGAACTTCCTCCTGCTGTTTGTTTGGTACCGTATTGCTCATTTGGTTTGACCCGGCCTGTTCCTTGTCTGCGCTGACTGTTCCCTCGTCCCTTCCATACACATTTGGTTCCCGTCTTCACCCAGAACTCTTTCCTTGGTTCTCCCACAATAAGACCTGGCAGCATCTGAGTAGCAGAGGGCTCCACCTGAAACCATAGGCGCTGCTATAGGCAGAAGTGTGGGTTTGGGAGACTTTACGTTACAGGTACGGTAACAACTGCATCACACATTTACACTTTTTTATATTTTAGCTAACACCTACCTAAATAGTTCATTGGAACTACCATTGACAATGATAGTTATCTTTTGTGCCAATAAACCGTTGCAATAGCTCCTTCCAAAATCACCTATCCAGGATGAGTTCAGATATAATGAAGGAATAGCAGCTGCTTTGTCTCTTGGCCCTAATCACCAGCACAAACCACCATCCTGTGTAAAGCTCAGTCTCACCTACTCCCCAACTGTGCTTAACACACAGATCATCTCTTAAGATTTCCTGTTCGAAATTTTCAGAGCAAAATCTCATGATGACATCACTGGAGTCACCAGGTAGGGAATTGTTTTCTAAAGACACTAGTCAGCTGCACCACTGCTCCTCCCCCAGAAAAGCTCAATTAGGTCATCATAGGATTTCTGTTTTTTTTCTTTTAATTTTTTAGGTAAACAGGTTTGAGGAGACAATGGGGCAAATTTATTAAAGGGCGAAGTGGCTAACGCTAGCGAAAATTCACCAGCATGACGTCATTTGCCAATTTACTAACAGGTGTTGGCATAAATTCGCTAGTGAAGTATACCTACTCTAGCGCTACTTTGCACCATTACGCCAGGCAAAATTGCTCTCTGGCGAAGGGACGTAACTACGCTAATTCACTTACTTGCGGATTTTTGTGAACCAGACTTTCACTCAATGAACCAACTTAATTGTCTGGCCACAGTACTGATTTATAGCCATGGACAAAATGGTATATTGGTATTTTATTTTTTGGTGAACTGAGATTTCTGAAAAAGTTGTAGCCTAGAACCACATGTCTAAAGGGTCATTGAAGATGTGCAAAAAACAGTGGCACATTGATTTGAAGCTGGCCCCTTGCCATCAACAAATCCAAAATAATTATTATTTGTACAATGTAATTTAGTTAATGTACACATGCATCACTTCATGTACTATATTGCGACTTAATTATGTAGGTAAGTCTTTCCTTCCTCTTTAATCATGTAAACAAACACTAATATATTCACCAGTGCTAGGGAGACAGAATGGTAGGATTTCAAATATTTTAGCAAAAGTTTTCTAGTCACTGAGACACAGGGAGCCAACAAAATGTGATCATTTAATTGCATTTGTGGTTACATGCAGTTACACAACCGTATATGGAGGCATCAATATGAAAAAGCTAAGTGAACAGTGAGGTCTGCTGTGGTCTGAGCAATTTGGCAGGCATATCATTTGCCTTGGGGCCTACAAATTATCCCCACATGGTCAAACTGACTGGACGTGGAAATGAAACCTTAATCATGTTGCAATTTTCAAACAAATGTATTATGAGTTACTTTTACTGTTAGTAAATAAAACACAACATTATGACAAACCTCTACAATAATCTGTTTATGATAGTGTTGTTGCCTAAAAAGGCAAAGACCAATTAATGTTTTAATAATGCAATTTTTTGGAGAGTGAGCTAAAATTCAAAGAGGTTATTTGAATTGTCCATTTTCATTTCTAAATTGAATTTTGTGGTATATTAGTGGCTGTTGACTAATAGCATTGTCAACAATATAATGAGCATAGTCCTTGGTGTTTTGGTGATGACACATGCTTGGAAACTGGAAACAAGTAGTTACATTACAACATATTTTCCATTATCATCAAAATGATTGTTTTTAATATTCATTTTCTTTCAGCTTTAATTCTAAAAGTCACCGGTAAAATACACCATTGTGTTTTATATTTATACATATATAAATAAAATATCTATTTATAAGCATTATTATCTGAATCCTTGCCATACTGGATCTTACAGTTCAGGGCCCCTATTACATTTACACAAAGGGTAATTTCATTAATGGAAAACTATACCCCCCAAACAATGTAGGTCTCTATTAAAAGATACTGAGTAAAACAGCTCATGTGTAAAACCCTGCTTCATATAAATGAACCATTATCATAATAATATACTTTTTTAGTATTATGCGCCATTGGGTAATCATAAATAGAAAATTGCCATTTTAAAAAATAAGGGCCGCCCCCTGAGATCGTAAGATTCACTGTGCACACATACAGACCACATGTAAGGTCACATGAGCCAATTAACAGACTGAGTTCTGCCTTTTGCTTCCTCACTTCTTCCTGTTACAGTTAGTGTTGTAGTATTTCTGGTCAGGTGATCTCTGAGGCAGCACAGATAGAGTCACGAAATGGTGGTTCAAGGCAAGAGATGTAAAAGGGCAATATTTATGTAAATATATATTCCAGTTTGGTAAGATTCTTTAATATGTCATTCAATTTGATATAAACTATCAGTTGCTTAAGTATTCATTTTGGGGGTATAGTTTTCCTTTAAGAATAAATATGTTTTTTTGTTTTGGAGTGTGGAAAGAAAACCCAAACAGATAGGAGGAGAACATACACTGCTCAGATCTGAATAAAATAATGCCCCACCACTGCAGGTCAGCAGATTTAACTAATGAAACATTTATCATCCTTAAAAGTATCTTTAGAATTACTCATTCCATCATATTTTTGTATTGTAAATCTTGCATATTCATAATTTCAGATTTCCTGTCAAAAGAATGTATTATGAATAAACATAGGTAAAGTGAAGAGTTGAGTAAGATCTGAAGCACACTTTAGAATGTAAAAATAGAAAGAAGTGTGAGAGATTCCAATACTACAGCAAAAGCTCTCAAGTTATAATACAAGACACTGTTCAGTTATGAAAACATATTACTTGTCATACATTTTTGTTAGAGGATCTGGTAATTCTTGCTGCTTCTATGGCCAAAGTGGGATCTAGTAGTCCTCTAAGTAATCATATACAGTACCTTATGACGTGGCATTAACGAACAAGAAGTCGGTAATATTCTTGGGGGCGGAGGGGTGACAATATGTTGAGCCTAGTGTATTTCCCCAGATCAGTGCTCCTGTTCTGAAAAAATTCTCAATTATTTCCCTCTTGAGGCATAATTGGCACTGGCTTCAGGCTGGGTTTTTGCCTTCCTCTGTGTTTTTGTTTTATTTGTCACAGCAGCAGTGGGAGCTTTCCAGAGTAGTGCACAGGTAAGTTTAGAAGAGGGAGAAAGGATGTTCTCTCCTGTAACTGCATGGTGAGTTGATTGATACAGGCACTACCACTGATGTGCTAGGTGACAGCCTGCTTGGATTTCCTATCATCGAGACACTGCAGATTCAGGGCCGCTGAACTTCTCTCATGGTGGGAGATGCAGCTCCTGCTGGTAGCAGATTCGGGGATCATCCTTTCTGTAGGTAGAGGCATGGATATAATGATATAGTGATGATCTCAAGTTTTCCCTGAGGAACAGCAGAGCATAGTAGCTAACTTTTATGGAATTCAGGCTTTAAGTATTTCCTTAGGGGTGAGGCTGGCGCAGTCCTATTTATTTGATAAAATATGAATAAATGTTGTGGCCATTTTACCCAATTTCTGGCTCCTGGTGTTTCATTAAGGTATGAATCAATGGGGTTCAGTGGGATAGCTAAGGATGAAGGGTCAATTCAGGGTCAATGGTCAAGAGCTGCTGACCAGTTCATTTGTTTCTGAGCAGGGACACCAGTCTGGAGAAGGGTGCTATACCAAACATGTTGGCACCCCTCAGTTTAATATCTTCTCATTGTCCTTTAACTAACGCCAATTCCTGAGGTCCATGTTTTTCTTGCGTAAAATGTATCTCAATGTGAGCTCTAATTGCTTAGAGGTCTGAGGAAAAACATTCTGCAATGTTTTGCTTAATGTTATCCTCCATGTTCTGTGTTATTTTCCTTATGTCCTCAGTCTTCAGTACATGCTGGATTAAAGTTACCAAGTGTGTAATGGGATACCATATACATATCAAGCATGGATTAAACATCTGTTATTATTTATAAATTTGTCTGGTGAGAGGGAATCTTATGGCAGATCTTTTTTTGATTATATACCCCTTAGCCATATCAATAATAACATAAATGACTCATTAAGACATTTGGGTCCATCAATCGTGCATTTCAGTTGAAAAAAGAATGTAGGTGGAGAGTTTCAGTGTAAAATAAATCAGAATAGTGATATTTAGAAACAGTTGAAGAAATTACTTTAAAGTGAACGTTTCCCTAAAATCCATTTTGCAATGTTGACAACATAACATTTGCTGTGAATGAGGAAATGTGAGAAGCCGAAATAAAATAAATGCCGAGACCCCTGAGACTAATGTCCTTATGAGGCTACTGTATAAGCAGAAAAATCAGCAGTTGTTGTTGAGTTAGACTAACCACAGATGAATGATCTGGTATGGAAGTTGCTCGCCAGGAAAAACATTACTCTAAAGAAAAATCAGTCAGTACCAATAGTATTCAGTGTCTACCCCTTTACTGTAACCCCACCCAAGAAAAACATACTATATACTTCTACTATGAAAAGGCTAGATTTTAAATTTACAGAACAGCATGTAACTAAAATACACGGATGCTATTTAGCCTTTTACTCCTAATTAAAAGCAGTTGTAATTCCTTCATTTCTTTGAAATGGAAATCAGTGGGAACTTCCTGACTATTTTACCCCTTTGATTCCGAGAATGTTTTCCTTCATTAACTGTAGCCTGCATTTTCAGCTAATGTTTTTCCGTACTCTGATACACTGGAATTAAGCTAAGGCTTCTTGACAGTTTTTTTGAGAGGTTTTTGGCACAGAGAAGAAGTTGGCAGCATGAACGTGAAGTAAATAGGAGATGTGATACCCCATGTGTGAAACGTGTCATTCAGGAATGTTAAGACATGAATCAACAAATGAATCTACAAATGTAATGTAATTCTCCTGCGTGAGTTTGCGAAACAAGAAACTGTCGAATACAATCAAAAAATGGCAAGTTTGGTGGTTGACTTAATAATAGATATTTGCTACACGGGTGCTTAGTACAATGTGCAGCCATCTGGCTTTCAGAGTGGGAAATGTAAAGCGGTTCAAAGAAATCAAACAGCTAAGGGAGCCTTGATCGCTGATACAAAGAATATATTTTTCCTGCCTATTTACTGTTGGTTTGTGCAATCCTGAAATCTCAGCAGTTCTATATGTTATTGGATGCCAAGCTGTCAACCTGACAATGCCTCGAGAGAATGAATGCTCCAAGCTGCCTCCCCTGAGTGCCACTTCCTTGTTGGTTTCCTTTCAGTGCTCGTTTTTATCTATGATTTGCAGGAGCAAGCTTCCAATTATTCTGCTTCTTGCAGAAGGGGTCAAATGCGGGACAACTGCCATTCAAATAAATGGCACAGAACTGTCACCTTTCTCAAATGATAACGATTTGGCAGCTGTACGCGCTGAAACGGACATGCATTAAACCGGCAATTTACCAAAACCATAAATTTATTGTAAATAGAGCCTGTCCATGCAAAGCAAGTGATGTTCGCTTAATAAGTTGCCAGCACAGCTGGGTGGAGAGAAACAATAAAAAGCTCTTTCTCTTTTATTATTGCCTTTAGAGCTATGCATTTTCTTTGCCCAAGTTACAGTAACCATCAATGATATTTGATAGACAGTGGAAAGAGTGATTTAAATAATAGGGCTGCAACGAGACAGAGAAAGAGAGGAAGGATACATTCAGTGGCAGCTCTCTGAGAAACCGGACAGCTCACTTGTCTCTTTGTGCCGTCAACTTGAAAAGGTAAACTTCACGCAATAGTGAATCAGGGCAAGCATACATTTTCCTTACACTTTTATTGTGGAATGCAATGAAGTAAATTATATTTATGTGCATTATGTGCATTGTAGAAAAAAGAGAGCTCCTTTATTGTGATTTTTATGCTCCTGGAAAATATGTTCTTCAGCTGCATTGACTTAAATAAATGTGACTAAAGAACCAGTAGCTTTAAAAGCAAACTCAGTGCAGAATTAATTCATTATAGCTACTTCCTAATTCATCCAGAAGTAGGCAATATGTGGTTTCTCCATATGTTTGTGTATTTGCCTTACGAGCTGTTTTTGGCAAGCACACCCAAGGAAACTTGTATATTAGTTCAAATACACATTTATTTGGAATCCTGATATATATCAACTATAACTTAAATTATTTGAAATGCTTGGGAACAGGATTTTTTTGATAAGAGATCATTTTGTAATTTGGATAACCATTCCTTCAATCTGCTAAAGAGCTATTAAACACTAATTAAACCCAAACAAACCCCCCAGGTTTGCTAGGACCAAACTACGAGCCCTGGTCAGGGAAGGGGGGGACTAGGCCTCCCACATTGGTATTTTTCCTCCTTGGCTGCTCAGATCTACTATATACACTGATGGCTCAAACCAGACCCAAGCAATCCGAATTTCCCCCTTCATGCCACTATAGCAAGCTCAGTAGAGTCCCTTGATTACATCCCATTCCGCAAACTATGTGACCTTCACACAGACCATCCAATCATAATCACACCCTAGAAAGCATGGATGATAGTACTCAAAATCTTCAAGTTAAAGTCCCCCCTTCTCTTATCAAACTTACCACTATGGGGAAATTCCTTTCTCCTGCACCTGCAGAACATATCGGCATATAAAATCCACTGGGGCCTATGAACACTATGGAATTGGCTTGAGGATGGGAAGATTTTCCCCAGGAACGAGATAAAACATACTCAAACCCACCAGGACCTCCCCTGGTTCTCTTACTTTCAACAGAGACAAGCGATGCAAACACAATTGCAGGGAAACAATATTCCCCTTACAGTCACTGTAAGGGGAATATTCACAGTCAGGAACTATTTCTAATGGGGCCAGTAGAGCAGTACCGGGGCCCACACGTCTGTAACATAAACCTGAGGTTTAAAATAATTTGACAGCCTTATTTAATACATAATATCAATGATATTGTCCCTTATCATAATAAAGTTCTATTTTGAAGTTCAACAGTTCCCACTGGAGGGGAATACAAACATTCCTTTGCCCATACTAATCAGATCTATATTGTTTGTTTTTAGAGGTTTTTAATCAGGATAGTAATTTACATTACATAACTCTCTCTTTGAAACTCAGCCTGATTAATTAATTAGAACATAATGAACAGTAACGGTCATGCTAATACAGCGAAAAATGTAAATGACTAGTACCAAGCCTCAATGTGAACTATTTTACTGGAACAGTTTGTAAAGTGATGATCTTTTTTCATATTATGTTTTGGTAAAAAAGTGTAATGAGTAAAATGGGATTTAGAATAAAATTTAAAAAGTTATTCTGATGAAGTATTAGTTTCTTTGCTAAAGCAACAAAGGGGCCTTCCTAAAGTAAAAAAGGGGGTAAAAAAGAGACTATATACTTCTACTGCCCCATACTTGGATATTCTTTCACTCATAAACTGTGACTGGTGGTGATAGTGATCCACCCACTAGTTCTTGGGTTCCTTTTTATATAGGAGAAAGGTTAGTGTTAAACAGTGGAAGAGAAAAATGCACCCCCACCTACACCATTAAGTAGGGTGCATTAAGGCTGTGGCCACTATTGAGACATTGCGTTACTAAAATGCCCTCCCTTTTAATAAAACAGGGATTGTATGTCCATATATTTCCATATATTTAAGCTGGCCAACTAAATCAAAATCATCCCTGGTTTGACCAGTCCTACATTCAATTATCAACTGATTCATTAAGAATTCTACTGCTTCATTAAACATTTTACACAGGGCCTAAGTTTTTTTGTGACATTTTGTGACTTGAGCTCTTTTTTACATTCATGACTAATCCATGACTAAATTACAGTCCTAAAAACCGCCTTTTAAGAGGAACGGATTCCTAGATTATTAATTCTCTCTGAAACCCTGTGTTTTCTAAAACTATGACATTTTTTTTCTTTTTCAGTGCTCTTCATTAAAACCAAATAATTCACTTATCCTGTTCAGATCATCCAAGGGAAGATGCATGATAGCTATAACTGAAGATGTCTCATTTAAGAGTGGGGGTAATTTGCTGTCTGTTAGTCCATTTTGTAACCACCAACAGAGAACAATGGCTGCAGGCCTTTGAGAGAGACACATTTATATGTATGACAACAAGTAGAACATCCATAGTACAAGTGTGATATTGTATTGTAAGAATAACGTTATAAACTGATGGGAAGGCAACATATGATTTGATATTACATGTAAAGGCATGTGTTAAATTTACAGTACATTTGTTTTCAGAAGCTTGACATATTGTATGACATGTACCGTTTATGCTCCGTCCTTCTCAGCACAATTTTTAGAAAGCTAATACTTTCTGATTTATAATATATTACATGCCAGTCTGTTGGCACAAAAACCAAGAAGAAGCTAAGGCAAGTGAAATAGCATATGCCAGGGTTGCTAAAAATATTGGAGATGATTGACTTACTTACTTGAAATTCCCTTGGTTTATAGTTTATAGGGGTTTGCAGTTTGAAAACTTTGTTTTGTTTGAAAACTTTTCTGAATGGCCCAGCTGTCACTAACAGCTATAATCAACAAGTCCATAGGGATCAATGGGAGAATTTTCTTAGCAGCCAGAGCCTTTAAGAATTTGTTTTGAAACAGTATTTTACAAATACATCTGTTTGTTTCAATGAATACACAATACAGCGTATGCTTTAGATTCAAATCAAAATTGTTATAATACTATTTAAAGAATGGACTACATTCATTTACATACATTTTCAAATAGGAAAGGTTATGAGAGGCAATCAAAGTCTAGGATCTTATTACTTTACAGGATGTTTAGACATTCTCTAGATGCACGCAAAATGCCTTTTAAAAGTCAATACTGTGCCCCATTCATTTACATAACAAAAAAAACAGTAATATCTTGCATATGTGTCTCTGCATTCTGTCCTTGAGTTGCACCACACCGGCCCCCAGTCATTTTAACAGAGTTTTGAAGGGCGCTCAAGGATATAGGCCACATATTTACTTGTGTTTTTCTAAACCCACAGAAGAGTAGTTTAATTTTCTCCACGGGGAACATCAAACTGCTGCTTTCATTTACATACTTATGTGCTATGCCGTGCTTCCACAGTACAAACTCATTTACAGAATTATGGCCTCCAAAAAAAAATCGTTTGTGGTGTTTTTTGCATTCATTGCTATGTGTCCCGATCCTGGAATAAATGCGAGCATCTGGTTTACTGATGTTCATGATGGATACTGTGTGCATGTTATCTCGTGATTTGCTTTGCAGGGGTTTCTGCTCTTCTGCACTGGGCTGACATACCTTATTAAAATAGTTCTCATTAACCTTGGTTGCACTTTAATTTTAAGTAACCTAATACTTTTAAAATATTATATTGTTTTCATGATTTTGAGTTTTCTGCCTCATAATGGTTCTGACATGTAAGGTAAAAGGTGAAGGGTTTATGTTGCTCTTTTTCAGGCTTGTCGTCTCCACTAGTGATGTGCTGGTCAACCCGATGCCCATGGGACCAACAGATTTACCCACAGGTTGGGTGAATCCTTCAGGCCACAGGCACATTCTGTCTCTACTACCCACCCTGCCTGTGACCTTACAATGTCCTGCTTCTTCCTCCATTTAGAGCTTTATTTAGGCTTGTGCCTGCATGCCCCACCCCTTATGTAGGGTCACAGCAAGGAGGGGTGGTCATGGGTCTATAAATGCCAAGTCATGTTGGGTAAGGGTCAACCCGCACATCACTATCGCCTACTGATTATTACCCCATTGATTGGAGGACCAGTAGATACTCCAGGAGTTGTTGATCACATCTCAACATCTGGATGTTGTACACAGGAAACTGATAGACTACAACATCGTATCTGTTTATCTGCCAGTTTCTGACAGTTTTACCCTCTGTTTATCCACTGTTATCCACTGTTTATTGCCATTTCACAGAGTTGCAAATGGCTTATGTCCTTTTTAGAACTGTTATCAACCAGCATTACTAGTCATCCTAAATAAAAAGGGATGTTTTGTTGGAGACTAGAGAGTATGCTTCAGTGGCAGCAAGCAATTTGACAGCTCCCACTTACATATGTTTTAGGTCAGAATACAAAGACTTAATGGTTTTAGGTCCACAATTTATGGTTTTACTGTCTTTTTATAGGGACATTAAACTGTACTCAATCAGTAGTAGTTTTTAAAACAACAAGAACAAAATTTTAGATGGTAGGATGTGGGAGATTAGAAGACAATTAAGGGATAATCAGTAATGCAAATAAAATGATGAAGCTCCAGCGTACCTTTTATTGGTATTGCTTTTCTAACTGGATTTATTCTGTGCAGGGCAGATTTAATTGTAGCTGAATTTGTTCCTCTGATTTTAACGAAAAAATTGAATTGTTCTGAATGTTTAGCTTATTTCACATTCATAAAAAATAAATTACATTTTTCACATTCACATTATCACAACAGACACTTGTAAGAATCTGGCAAGAAGACATTTTCTTATGGTAACATTTTGGTTTAGGACAAAATGGCACCCATTGACTCCAATGCATTTGTCACTAGAAAAAATGCCCGTTGGCGCCAATGCGTTTGGCATGAGAAAAAACAATCATTGACTTTAATGAGTTTAGTGCAAGAATAAATGGCCATTGTCTTCTGTTTTAGCAAATGCTTCCACAGTTTTATGAAATTTTCAGCAAAATTAGTTTGTTTCATCTCTAGTTGTTAATCTACCTATGGTTGATGTCTGAACACAAGCTCCTATGCAGGTAACCAGTGCTAATGATCTGGCACTTCAGGAAAAAAGTGGCTGGGCAGTAATTGTTTTGATAAGGTTTGGGCTCACTGGCTAACTTGGGCCAGATTGCTATCATTTGGCTGTACTGTATTAGCACATACTCATTTTATTGCTACATGTATAGCAAAAACAAAAAGGAAGAAGAGCTCCAGCAGACCAAAACATTTATTCCAGGTGGTGGGTTACACATGTTTCAGGTCAATACCCTTTATCAAGTGCACAATATTGACCTGAAACATGTTGTGTAACCACTACCTGGAAAAAATGATTTGCAGTTAATCTACTGGAGCTCTTCTTCCTTTACTTTTTGTTTTTGCTGATTTAGGAGAGTTGCAGCACAACTATAAGGAAGCAAGGCACAATCATTTTTCCCATGGTGTACAGACCACCGACCCCTTTATCCTTTGTATATGTATGGTTAGCATAACTGTCAAAACTCAAGATATGGTCTGCTGTGGATGCTACTGTCACATGTAGCATCCACATCAAAAGGGGGTCTAAGCTATGTTTTTACCATGGGCCTCAGTTTATGCCAGTGTTTTTCCAAAGCTGCAATTATAGCTTCACTTTTATGTTTCTTGTGGCTGCAGTTGTTACTGTGATATTCCAACTCATTGAAATATTTGGTGAGCCAAAAACAATCATGACTTGTGTAAGAAAAATAATGTAACCAGGTGTTGAGAAACAATTTGATTTATTTTGCTGATACATTGCTAGGGCTCCTCACTTACTATTTTCTAAACCCTGAAGATTTGTGAGCATTGGCAGAACAGCAAATATAACCTTCTGTTACAGTAATCCCTGCCAATGGCTGAAAATCGTATTTACACAAGAAAAACTTAATTTCTTTTATGATTGATGATATAGATAGATAGATAGATAGATAGATAGATAGATAGATAGATGATAGATAGATAGATGATAGATAGCTAGATAGATAGATAGATAGATAGATAGATAGATAGATAGATAGATAGATAGATAGAGCATAAAGTTACTACATTTTTATCAAATCTGAAGACATTGGAAGGTGGAGACCAGCTGTGTGCACCCACCCACCTAGGTCTACTGTACTTTGTATTGTGGGTAATTGTATACATAATTACATCTGCAGGGATTGCTCACTGCTGATTTGAAAGGCCAAAACCAATATAAGCACATGAAATATAATTGCTTATAATGAAAAGGCAACTAAACCCCCCCCAAATTATATAATGAATATAACTTAATGAATTTTTAGCAACCTAAAGTATTTGTACCTATTACACAAGCAGATCTGTGCATAGTTCACTAATTATACATACATATGTTGTTGCAGCTCCCACTGAACTTGCATGTGACAACCCTGCAATTAATAACAGCCAATAAAGGGGTAAATTTATTATGTTGAAGCCAGAACGGATTACTTTAACATTCTGTATTGTATTTTTCAGCCTTGCCGTGTGTTCCAAGATTAAAATGGTCCAGTTCTTTTTATCCCCGGTCAAGACTCATGCTTCTGCCTAAAACAGCACCTTTCATGTCAGGAAGAGCCCTTTGCAACTGCCAGCTCTTAAAGTGAGAGAACCAAGACAAGGGTTCTGGGCAGGTAAGGGAACCAGAACGCGTGACCGGAGTAGTGATGTGCGGGCCAACCCGGGACCCACGGGTCGGGCGGGTTCGGGCCAACCCCTGGAATAATGTGTGGGTTGCGGGCAGGTGCGGGTCGAGCTCTTCTCCTGCTCTCCCCGCCCGTAAAAAAGTACTGCCAGCTTCCGGCGCCAGAATTTATAGACTTCCGCCTGCCCCGCCCCTTTTGTGACGTCACTGCGGGGTGGGTAGGGCATGGGTCTATAAATAAAGGAGAGCAGCGGGCCGTGTCAGGTTGGGATATGGAGCGGGCGGGTTAGGGTTGGGTGCGGGTTGAGAAATTCTAGTAAAGCATAGTTGAGGAACAGTGTGGTACAGAATCAGGATCCAGTAAACAGACAATGGTTGGTTCAGGCAGCAATGTAGAAGATTTAAGAGAATAGCACAACACCATGTATGTTGCAGGTGGGGAGCTTACCCCTTTTATTTAAAGTGCACCTGCAACATACATGGTGTTGTGCTATTCTCTTAAATCTTCTACATTGTACTGACGAGTGCCGACCATCTAGAGAGATCTGCACCACCAGGGCAGGAAGCATCGTGGAAAGGGTGAGAGGTGCGGTTCATCTACACACAGAACCTCTACATTGGTTCAGGCAGCAATACAGCTGTGCTCAAGGACAGGCAAGGGTTAAGAACAGTAAACCAGAAAACAAGCACACCCAAAAATCTCAGAATAGACCTACATTGGGCAGTGAAAATAGAGTGTGTCTCCTTTAAATATTTAAATAACATGCCATGCAGCGAGCAAGAATGTGTCCAAATAACAAGCCAAAGCCTGAGGTGCAGGCTAATAGAGCACAGGTGGGTGACGTCACATGAAGCACTCAATATGTGAATGCAAGCCATAACACATGGCCATCCACAACAGTTGCTCCCTCTAGTTGCAGGTGGCATTTTGTTCTCAGGGGATATTATTTATGAAAAAAGCTATTGTTTCTCAAAACCAAATTATGTACTCTATTAGCCCACTCCTCTGGTGGAGGGAACCATTTGGGGTGACAGGTGCCCTTGGCGTTCAAAGGCAAAGCAGGAACTCAGGGACAAGCTAAATCATCAAACAAGCCTTAAAGATCCAACAATGAGGGGTAGAAAGGCTTGCTTTAATAGACCCTTGAATTGCTGGCACCTGGCCTTAATGACATGGGGGGGGGAGATAAGGAGGCTAGGAGGCAGCATATGTCTATCAGAGTGATCCCCAGCAGCAAACCCCAAAAGCCTCCAGTGGCTCAGAATGGAAGTGCACCAGCAGATAACTACATAGGCCAGAGTCCGAAAGCTAATAAGTCCTGACACAAACACATTATTCCTCATTCAATGTATAACAATGTTATGTATTTTATAAGTTGAGTTCTCTTGTAAATGGACATGATACGGGTATGGGACGTGTTATCCAGAATGCTCAGGAGCTGGGATTTTCCAGATAAGGGGTCTCTGTAATTTGTATCCCCACACTTCAGGTCTGCTAAAAGTCATTTAAACATTACACCGAATAGGATTGTTTTGCCTCCAGGAAGGATTAATTCTGTCTTAGTTTGAATCAAGTTCAAGGTGCCATATTATGTTACAGAGAAAAATTAACTCGTTTTTGAATTATTAGATTAAAATTGAGTCTATGGGAGAGGTCTTTCCAATAATTCGGAGTTTTCTGGATAATGGGTTTCTTGATAACAGATCCTGTATTTGTACTTACCAGGTAAAGGTATATAGTTGTCATCAGAGCACAAAAGGACTTAACTAAAGGAGTACCAAAATCCAACAAATGTGCCATGTTGTACCCACATGCAACCTTCATGAATGGCATTCCAGCATAATTACTCCTTCTACAAGTTACTAGATACTGAATATACTGTAATGGGTATGTAACAGGTTTTAGGAAACTGACTAGGCATGTGTTACATAGGATTCTTCTATCTCAGGAAGGCCCATGCTGTACTATTGGAGGAAGGGTTAACCATACTGTGTCTTCATCATAAAGCATATTCTTCAGATAACTTGGATAACAAATAAAACTCTTTATTGCACAGATGATTCACAATTTTACAGTTGCAAAGTGTGCACTTCCTTCCACTGCTTGCAGTTCAAGTGGCCCAAAAGTGAGTCTCTATAGGAAGCTGATATATGGTATGTTTAATGGGCAGAGGACTGCTCCTATTTAGGCACATACTTTAGTTCTGTATAATCGTAAATTAACCCTTTTATGTGTGCTTAAATTTTGCCTGTATTATTTTCAGTACATCATTGTTCCTTACTCATCCCCTGTAACTTACTTTGCTTATAATGGTAATTAGCATAGGGAAAATTCACTTGACTTCAAAGTGAAAAGCAGATCCTGTGTGTCAAGGGGTAACCTGTCAGCCCAACCAGTATTAGAATCAATATAAAAAAATGCATTTCAGGAAGAGGCTCAACTCATACTACCTAAACATATTTGATTATTTAATTATGGAACTGCTTCCCTAATTCATGGGCCATATATTTGAAATGTAAGAAAATACAAGAACTATAAATATGTGTAAATATCAAGTATTCCATTGCTGTTATTGCTTGGTAAGGGCTGTTAATTATGTTTTTTTTGGAATGTTGCCGGTCACCATTTAGCTACGCACTAGCTAGTATACTTTTCAATGAGATTACTAGAATCTAGATCCTTTAGCAGATCTAGAATGGAAATTCTCAGTTCTGTAAAGCAAAATGCACCTTACGTCAATCTTACAAATAGATTGATTTTGGGAAGCAGAAAAAGTGACATGCTTCAATAACACCAGTGAAGTTTAGCAAGGTAACTATAAGTACATCATCCAAACAATGTTCAGAGTCAATGCTGAGTAGCATTTTGGCAGCCAGCAAGAAATCATCTCATCTCAATTGTTCTATTTAAAAGCTTGACAAGACATACAGACTGATATAGGCTATTACCAGCAAACATGTCAACTCCACAGTTGACAGTTCAAGGCTTCCAGGAAATTTTCAGCTCCAACTGTAAGCGATCTCCATGCAGGACCCAAACACATTCTAATTATTACACTGATGTAAGCAGCCATTACAGCAAAATAGTCTGGTGCTCTTTGCAAACAGAACGTCCTCTAAGAACAATAACTAAAACAACCTTCAATATCATAATCAGGGAAAAAAAGATTTGCCTCAAGGCAAACTGCACAAAGACCTTGAAAGTTTACAAAAAGTCTTAAGGAGAGTCAAGTGGAAACTTGTATCATATAATACAAAAGCATATCTGTTGTTGTCTTCTTTAATGGTAATCCTTGCAACACTTTCTACCATCAATCCTAGGATTTTAGCATTAGCCTTAACAAGTGACCCTAATGCAAGAACCTGTCAATGGTGTGAGTGTGTGCACGCCCGTGTGTATGTTATGAGCATGTGTGTGTATATATATATATATAGATAGATAGATAGATAGATAGATAGATAGATAGATAGATAGATAGATAGATAGATAGATAGATAGATAGATAGATAGTCAGACAGACAGACAGACAGACAGACAGACAGACAGACAGACAGACAGATAGATAGATAGATAGATAGATAGATAGATAGATAGATAGATAGATAGATAGATATGTCTTGATAAAGGTCCCAGACGTGGACCGAAACGTCGATTAAATAAAGTAACTTTGAAAAGAAAATCCTGGTGTGCATCAGCATTCTATCACTATATAAGTCATTCTGTTTTGCACCCAGGTGAAGTTTTTTCTAAGTGTGTGCTCAAGCCTTCATATATATATATATATATATATATATATAGATAGATAGATAGATAGATAGATAGATAGATAGATAGATAGATAGATAGATAGATAGATAGATAGATAGATATATATATATATATACACACACATACACACACAGGTATGGGACCTGTTATCCACAATGCTCAGAACTTGGGGTTTTTCCAGATAATGGATAATGGAATGTTTACCGAAAATCATGTAAACATTAAATAAACCCAATAGCCTGGTTTTGTTTCCAATAAGGATTAATTATATCTTAGTTCAAGCTACTGGATAAAATCGAGTCTATGGGAGACGGGCATTCCATAATTTGGAGTTTTCTGGATAAGGGGTTTCCAGATAATGGATCCCATACCTGTAAATGTTCCTGGACAGCACCACCTTCCATCAAGCTACTTGTAGCTGTCCCTGTGCACGGAAATCCAATGTATACAGAAAATAGAACAAAAAAACAGCACCAGGGGTCTTGCCATGAAAATAGTGTTATATTGTTACATAGTATGTATAACCTATACATACTATGTAATAATATAACACTATTTTCATGGCAAGACCCCTGGTGCTGTTTTTTTGTTATATATATATATATATATATATATATATATATATATATATATATATATATATATATATATATATATATATATATATATATATATATATAGGTAATAGAGGATCCGCACTCTCATTTTCATTTTCAAAGTGATAGTTTTTATTTTCACATCACAATCCGACGTTTCGGTCCCTCCTGGGGACCTTTCTCAAGGATCCTCGAGAAAGGTCCCCAGGAGGGACCGAAACGTCGGATTGTGATGTGAAAATAAAAACTATCACTTTGAAAATGAAAATGAGAGTGCGGATCCTCTATTACCTATACTTCAAACATTGATCAAGCACCTCGCATTCACCACTGTCAGAGGTGCGGGCACTCCAGAAAAGTTTATATATATATATAAACATATATATATATATATATATATATTTTTTTTTTTTTTTCGTGGCTGCATTAATAAATGAGCCCTTATCTATTTTGAGTCGTCAAGGTCAGGTGATCTCAGTGATGGCCAATAAAAGGACAACCATGTTTGGGAGCATTAAAGGTTTGAAAGCAGCCAGTAAGTTGCAAGTAAAACTTAGGCCCTGTGTAAAATGTTTAATGGAGCAGTAGAATTCTTAAAGGGATACTGTCATGGGAAAAAAATTTTTTTTCAAAATGAATCAGTTAATAGTGCTGCTCCAGCAGAATTCTACACTGAAATACATTTCTGAAACGAGCAAACAGATTTTTTTATTTTCAATTTGACATGGGGCTAGACATATTGTCAATTTCCCAGCTGCCCCAAGTCATGTGACTTGTGCTCTGATAAACTTCAATCACTCTTTACTGCTGTACTGCAAGTTGGAGCGATATCACCCTAACACAAGATAACAGCTGCCTGGTAGATCTAAGAACAACACTCAGTAGTAAAAACCCATGTCCCACTGAGACTCCTTTAGTTACATTGAGAAGGAAAAACAGCAGCCTGCCAGAAAGCATTTCTCTCCTAAAGTGCAGGCACAAGCCACATGACTGGGGCAGCTGGGAAACTGACAATATGTCTAGCCCCATGTTACATTTCAAAATTGAATATAAAAAAAATCTGTTTGTTCTTTTGAGAAATGGATTTCAGCGCAGAATTCTGCTGGAGTAGCACTATTAACTGATGCATTTTGAAAAAAACATGTTTTCCAATGACAGGATCCCTTTAATGAATCAGATGAAAATTGAGTGTAGGACTGGTCAAACCAGGGATGACTTTCACATAGTTGACCAGCTGAAATATATGGAAATATATAGACATACAATCCCCGTTTTATTTAAAAGGGAGGACATTTTAGTAGCTCAATGTCTCAATAGTGGTAACCGCCTTAATGCACCCTACTGTATGGTGTAGATGGGGGTGCATTTTTGTTATTTTATGAGAAAATTATCTTCCACTGTTTAACACAAACCTTTCTCCTATATAAAAAGGAACCCAAGAACTAGTGGGTGGATCACTATTACCACCAAAGTCAACTAAATATTTTCAGGTTTTATCTGGAAAAGAGGAAGAATTTTTATGACTAATTTTTTTAGTAACAAGTATTTAAAAAGTACCAATATATTCAGCAGTGCTGTTCATTAAAAAACTATTTACTTTAAAGCTATAGATTATATACAAATATTAACTGATACAGAAGGCCCTGGTCATTAGAGATTACCATCTAAAACATAATTCAAAAATGAATTCTCCATTTAGGGTAGCTCTTTTTAAACCTTAACCGTCCTTAAAAAATTCTATTTCAGACTGCTTGACTAATGAATCTTCATCCATCAACTGTCAGGAAACTGATCTCCCATCTACCAGACTGAAGTATAACTGCATTCAGAGTTTATTCAGCCGGCGTAATTATCCTCGTCCTTCTCTGATTACATTTGAGGATAGCTGTAATTCCTTCAGAATCAGCGAATACAATGGCTAATCCTAAAATTGCTAGCAAAGAAATTCACACCTCCGTGTTAGAAATATGTGGTATTAACAATATCAAACAGTCACTGTCAGTTCAACACCAGAAGACCTTTCTAGAAAAATAACTGCTTTGTCATGGTTCTGTAAGAAGGTAATTGCCTTAATGGTATGGAACAAAACTACCGCACAGAGAGATACACTGGAAATATATTTCTCAGTACAAATGTTGTGTAGTAGATACTATACACTGTATATGGCAAAATTGCATTTTATTTGCTGCAAAGAACCACAGTGGAAAAGTCCATGCAATACCACTTGTGGACTTAAGGTGGCCATACACGGAGAGATCCACTCGTTTGGCGATGGCCCCAAACGAGCGGATCTCTACAGATATGCCCACCTTGAGGTGGGCAATATCGGGCTGATCCGATCATGGGCCCTAGGGCCCAACGATCGGATCCTAACAAATGGTAACGGGCGGTCAGATCGCGGGACCACATCATCGGGATTTTTAGTTCTTTCCGATCGAGATCTGCCCGACTTCCGGCCAGATCTCGATCGGGGAAGCCCATCGGGGGTGCCTAATACACGGGCCAATAAGCTGCCGACTCGGTCTGTCGGCAGCTTTTATCGGCCCGTGTATGGCCACCTTAACTTGTTCCCTATAGTTTGCAAGGTCAAAGCTAGAAACACAACTTTGTTTAGCACTGGTTAGCTTTCTGGGCTTTGCAAATAAAATAAAGAATATAACTCATTGTACTAAACAAAATATGTAATAAATTACTATAGCTATGTGATCTCAATAAAGCTGTTTTCCTCTGATTCAGTGAACCTCAAATTTTTTCTCTTTTGCTTTATCAGGTAATACTTGTTCTGCGTCAGAAATTTTTATGTCACCAAATTCTTGCAATATTGAACAAGGTGCTGGATTTTGTTGGATGCTTTCTTTGCGCAATGCTTTGATCTAGAAGGTATATATAGAATTTTTCATTCTCAAAACAGACCAGTGTTCTGCTTTATTCAAGCGGTGCTTTTTTGAATCTGCTATGTCCTTTTATACACAAGCTTGTCTTTGTCTTTGCACATGATTTCATTAGCAGTCAAGGAAATGTGAGTACTTAGTGTCACTGCACATGGAGCATGACTATGATGATGAAGAGAGGCTTGCATGAAAGGTGGTTGCTTAAACAAGAAGTAGCCAGTTAACAAAATGTAAGGTTAATCCCGAGTGTTGACTGACAGTTCTAAAAGAATCTTTGTAAATCCAAGACTACTGAAAAGCAGTACTGACAAACTGTTACTAGATAATCTCACAGGACCTGCAGGTGTTGTTGTGCAAATATAGCCTTATAATCAACTGAATAGGCCTCTTACTGGAGCCCAGGCATATTACATACATATGTTATAATGCTTGGCTACCGGAGCATTTGTAGATCAGTAAGAAATGTAACTTAAAGAATCGGTGCAATTCAAGTATGTTAAATTAATTATGTTATTTGGCTGTTTCTGTCACCAAAATATGTTTACTGACACTCCATATGCAAACAGATTGGGGAGGTGTAGTTATCAATTAAAAATTGTGTTGTTTTAGAGGTTTTTCAACCTTAACTTAAAACAAACTTTTAACAAAAAAAAAGGATGAAGGTCTGAAAAAGAACACAAAATCCTTGAAATCCTGGTTTACTCCAAATTTTTTGTGCTTTACAAACGGAAATAAAACCCAGACAAATGCTAAAACCTTAAAGTAATGAAATAATTAAAAATTTGTTCCCATCGACTTCTACGTGACATTGGTAGCTTTAAGTTGGTTTACTTTTATATTAAGAGTTTTTTTGTTTTTTTACACTTAATTCACATAGAAAATTGCAAGATTTTTAGAGCTAAAAAGTGGGAATAGCAAAAAAAATAAACACAGTTAAATTGACCCCACAGTGTGTTATATTTGACTTATAAATGCATAACTAAAATGTATAATATACATTATGCTGGTCTTTGGGGGTAAACTAAAAAGAAGCACAGTATTGAGTTTATTCAGAAAGGATTAATACTATGATCCCATATTTCCCCTCTTACTTTTTGACACAATAACCCAGTGTCATGATTTTTATAATTTTTCAACAACTTTATGATTTTTGGTGCATTACAAGCTTGGATATCATTAGATAAAGGTTTTTGTTTGCTCTATAGTATAGGTGGCAGTTTGATTTCTGCTTCTTGTGGGGATGCACTAAATACTGCTTCTCATTGCAGATTAGTTCAGTGACACTTTAAGATAGTAAGCTTTGCAGTCTAATTAGTAATGCTGATACTGTATGGGAGTGCTTATGTTTAGCTCCATGTCCTAAAATCATTAAAGGACCAGGTTCGCACTTTTGGATCCTTTTCACTGAGTAGGATGATGTAAGTTGAAAGCCTAGGACAGGAGACACAGTAAATAAAAAGTCTGGGTTGGGGAATATGTGAATGATAGCCAGATTGAGGACTAGCATCTAGTTTTGTTTTACTAGTAATACACAGATTAAGACCAGTGTACCAATGGTACTCAACAGCACAGATTTTACGAGTGATAGTGTGAGGGGTAGAGTGTCTCTCCATGCAGTTTATAATAGAAGGGTTGAGAAAGAGAGGTCATCTGAGGGTCTCTAGAGTGGTAGAAATGTGATTGCTATTGTGGTTTACTATCTGTAGAAATAAGTCAAATCAACTGGACTTGCTGTGTTTTTTTTCCTTTAAGACATTCCACCAGTCATCCAACTGGCTTTCTCAATTGAGAATAACTTGTGCATAGGATCTTTCTTTGGTTTTTATCCTCTGGAATGTCGCTCCAATCAGCATAATCTGTTTATGATAATCCACAATGATGTCATTAAGTTAGGTGTTGATTGTATTAGCAACATTGGAGCTTTTGGTGCCAAAACATATAGAAAATTTGACTCATTTCCACAGATATATCATGACCTGGATGAATGAGAATCTTCACAAATATAGTGAATCTACTGTGGCCAGGTTCCTAATACTGAATTAACCTGCTCAATACATAATAAAATGTACTGATTAAGAAGTGTGAGGTCCTAACAAATAATTGTTAGAGATATACAATAAACAACATATTAAAACATGCTCATCCTAAGAGTATTCTTAAATTATTGTGAGGGCCACATGAGTCTTGAGTTCATGTTTTAGTCATATGTTACAAAAAGGTGCTGCAAGCGAAAGTGCAAACAATAGCGATGCACTATGAACTAAGTTCTCATATTGCATTGGAAGAGGGTAATGACATGGTATGCAGAAATTCAAACTGAGTAATGATGAAAGAAATCAATATTTACACTTGTCTCACTCTGTAAGTCACCTTGCAATATTTAAAGGAGATCCATCCCTGACAGATTGTGAGTGCCTCTGCAGAGATAATGCATTCAGGAAAAGGTTTTGTATATGATATACTTCATGTTAAATGTGCTTTAAGAAATTTAAAAGGAAAGCAACGCTAGACAACGGACAACAATGGAAACTACTTCAAGGGCATGGCAAGGACATATAAGCACATGAGTGACAAATTTTTTTTACATATATATATATATATATGTGATATTTAGGTTAGAATAGTGTAAGACCATCTTAATAATGACTACCGCTTCATAGCAGTTATTGCAATTATTAGCATTATTCGTGCATGTGATCATAAATCTTGTTAGACACGCAGGCAGTTTTTAGCCAATGCCATCTATCCTTTAAACAGTACTATTTATAAAGAATGTTATTAAGACCTTTGGTGGGTCATATGATACAAAAATATTTTCAAATCAAATACAAAAGACAAAATCATCCCTGTTTAGTTGGGGTAAGATCAGGGCTTCGTGTAGGCCAATTAGGTTCTTTCAATCCCATTCCAGCAAATGCAACAGGAAAGAGCATTCTTCAAACTGACTGTAGTAGACTTTAGGGTTAAGGTTGGCTTTCACCAGAATCAGGGACCCTAGTAACAGCCTTATTTCTCTTTAGATGCATTTTATACATTCAGACAGGCAATTTTCTCCTAGCATCTGCAAACCCAGACTGCTAGGTGGAGATGTGTGATACGTTATTTTAAAGAATGTATTTTTACTGATCCAAAATACAGTGGTGAAGACTATTACATTACTCCACCTGACTCTTGGCATTGTGCAGTAAACTGTGTAGGATTGTCTGCAGCTGCTCGACCATAAAAAGCCCATGATGAATAGTCCTGATGTTGCATCTAGTATTGGTCAATCGTGGAACTTTAGCTTGGTATATTATTGAACTGCTTGCCTACCATAGATCATAAATCAGATTCGAATTTACACTTTCAGGTTACTCTCTGATGTATGTAACACCTCATGTTGTCTGGCAATATGCAGTGTGGTAAGATCGGAGAGTAACCTGAAAATCCAACTGTCAAATCATCTAACCCATTAGAGCCCACACATCAAGCATTCTTGTACCCAGTTTATCAGGCAGGCAGGCTCGGGGGAATGTATCTTTGCTCGAAGTGGTACCAACGTGCAATGGAACCCACTTTTTGTACCAATAGTTCTATATTAGTATTATTGAAACCCAAAACTCATCGCTGCCTGTTTGTGTGAAGAATCTATCCTATAAGGATGGATTCTATAAATAACAAATGGAAAGCATAACTCCAATTTTAATTTACTATAAGATGCTGTTCTTCACTGTAGTTATATGAGTAAAGCATTAGCCCATGTATGATTTCAGAATCCATATTTTGGTTAACAGTAACAAAGCTGTATGGTACTGTACATTTGTAGAAGAAATCCTTAATTCTCATTAAAAACATTGAGACATTGCCTGACTTCATTACCTTATTTTGCCTATGTGTGGCTTTCAGTGTGTTTTCTTTGTGTTGGAGCATTCACTTTATTCAATGCACAAAGTAAATGATGCAGCCTGGTAGCTGAACACAACTGCATACGTATTAATAGTGGTTACCGTATCTAGCTATTGCCATGGAAACTAACAAATGGCATTAACAACGCAGTCTTACTATAATGTGATGCTAAATGCAAGTGGATTTATTGCATGATTTTAGGCACATATAATGCCTTTTGTACCTGTCTGTGTGTAGAGCTTGAGAAAGAAGAGGGAGCTTCAAAACGTTGCATACAGGTATGGAAGTCTGGACTTGTTTGGTTAATAAATACACATATATATATATATATATATATATATATATATATATATATCCATATGTCGGGAACCCAGCAAGATAGCAATAATTAAGTACTGCTGGCACCTGGTGGACGTTTGGCTACATGATGCGCAGGGTGTTCTGGATGCCCTCTGGTGGTACAACTATGGCAAGGCTAAATATTATTAACTGGTCAGATGGGCAACAACAGTTCTGCCTCTCCAAATGTATTTATTTCACTGTCAGAAAACAAAGAAATGTTTAGGTTCATACATAGGGCAGTTTGAAGATATATAGAGCTGAAGATACTATACTGTGTATTGTCTGTACTGTTCTGAAGCTAATTTAAATAATATGGTTATGAAACTGTTGTTGTTCAATATTTTTGCATGCATTTATATAATCTGTTTATTCCAGCTATTATTTGGTCAAAAAAACAACAACATTGCTTTGGTTAAGTATCCAAATCTAAGCTTACACAAAAGATATAATAACATAAAAGTCTAAGTTTAAATAGCATTATTAGCAAACATTTATGGAGATTCAACACCAGGTGGCGTCTCAGACTTTTGTTACAGTTTCCAAACATAACTTGTATTCAAATACATTAATAAAGAGTTTGGGTTTCTACTGGATGATAAGTATATAAATAAAACTATATAAATCCATCAGAAAGCATTTTTTAAGTTAAAACTGTATGGTGTGTGATGGGATGATCTTTGAGATGCTTATAGCATCATAATACATACAACGGTCCCCCATAGAGAGTGAACCTTAATGCTCATAATATAGGGATTTACTGATTTTTAGCACAATGTATTTAACCTCTGGAATGGGAAATGTCATGGTTAGTAGCACTGGGTGGGCTGCAATCTCTCCAGCAATACAGTTAGATTTGTTCCAGCTTTCCTCATTAGAGCATGTTATAGGGATGTCAGGGTTTCCACAGCACAAATGTACATTAATGTAATGATCACAAATGCAGTGTGCAAATTGCAATTTTAGACACAAATTAGATTCACACTGTGGCTTAAATCTAAGAGATGGGATTGAGACACTTCCCATGCTTTACATTCATTGTGAATAAATTGATGTTTGTTTGTGAATCTTTTGCTGCAGGTTTTCTATTGATGCAACAGCAATTGATACAACCGACTGTGAAACTCTGGAGTTACTGCTATGCTCAGGGTGGCAGCAGCTCCACTAATCCCCAACATCAATAGGCACACTTGGGCACAATTCCATAGAAGAGGCAGGGATGATGCATTGGGCTAGGAGCAACTATATGGAAGTGCAATGAGCATGTTTAGAGGAAAGCACTATTAAGGGGTCATTTGTGACTGCAATGGCTCAGTGACACTCAGTCCTTCAGTTCGGAATGAAGCGATGCAACATCTAATGATACAGGGGAACTCTCCATGCTTTTTTACCCACAATACAGTGCTTTGACCCATAATTCCATTGTAATTCATTGCGAATTAGACACAGTTGAAAATCTTACTTCCAGAAATTGCCGCTTTAGATGCAAATTCACTGCATCTATTGATAGAACTGCGCAATCTGTTGCTTGCTCTCTACATGTTAATAATAATGGAGAAGGCTTGATTTGGTCATGTGGCCAGTGCAGTCCTCATCTGACAGAACTGTGAAACCTGCCTGATAGATACAGTATTTTGCTGATCACCGTTCACACATCAGTTTCTTTTTCCTAATACCCCAGTTGACAAGCTGTCAACTTGATGTTATCGGCCTGTGAAAGGCCATCTTTACAATAAGTTCACAAAGTAGGTTTAGAGAATTAAAAATACAGGATTACACTGCAGCCTAATTGAACAAAAGTATAATGCGCAAACGGATGCAAATCACCATGTTTATTACTGTTACAACAGTGCCACACACAAGAGGCTCGGTGGTAAAGTAGGTACAAATGCAGTCGTATTCTGTATTATTATCTTTATATTAGACCCAGTTATTCTGCTCTCAGCCTGGGAAATAAATCAAAGTGGAGGTATTGGCAAATGTAATTCATTTATGCTTTCCATTGCCATATGAATAACTCCTCTGTGTGACAGACACATACCACAGAACCAATATATTTATAAGGATGCTTAATGGAACAGTAACATCAAAAATGAAAGTCTTTTAAACAAAACTATAATGTACTTTTTGCTGCACTGGTAAGACTGGTGTGTTTGCTTCAGAAACTCTACTATAGTTTATATAAACAAGCTGCTCTGTAGCCATGGGGGCAGCCATTCACAGCTGAAAAAGTAGAAAAGGCACAGGTTACACAGCTGATAACAGATAAGCTCTGTAGTATACAATGGGATTCTTCAGAACTTATCTGTTATCTACTCTATACTGTGCTTGAATGGCTAACCATGCATAGCCACCATGTTGGAGGAGGCAAAGGTGGCCTGGAATGGTTATGGCATCTATTGGTATTGCCAGGGACTCATATGTTAGATGGGATGGGCAGAAATTTGTCCTTGCCTGTGTCATGTATTTGACTGAATAGTTGAACGCGTATACTCTGTGGGGTGGTAATGCGCATCGCTCATGTGAAGCTCTTCTGAATTCACATTTCACAGGCACATGCAGGGAGGAAAGATTTGGGGGGGTTATTTATTAAAGTCTGAATGCCAGACTTTTATTTACTATAAACTATAAAACTATAAAATTTTAAGTGGAAAAAAACCCTACATCTTTTCAGGATTTATTATACCCAAAGGATGGAAAAAGTCTGAATCCAAAAATCCGGCATCTCCGACCTGCTGAGTTTGTATATACTGTATGACAAACTCCGCAACTGGACGGCATTTCTGGAAAAAGGTTTATTGCAGCAGGTTGTGGATACAGTGGGGACACTGAGGACTGAGCACCTGGCCAAGGGAGTAGCGGCGAGCTAGAGCGGTCTCTTTTGTTTTTTGGTTCTGACAGTGTATACTGTAAGTCAATAGTTGAGGTTCCTATCCTTTTGGAAGTTTCTGTGGTCTGCGCTGGGATTAGCATGAAAATCCAACTACTTCGGACTTCTCGGGCAAAAATCCAGAAAAAATCGAGCAATCTGGAAATAAATTCAGAAAAAATGTACGATTCCGGTTTTTGCTCAGTTTTATTGAGTTTGTCCCTGATCCAATTAAAACGTGCTTTTTAAATAATAAATAAGGTCCAATGGTGGATTCTAGTTTGGTCTGACTTTTTTATTTTAAATAATGAGAGAAATTCAGATTTTGTATAAATAAGGCCCCCCAACAGTTGAAAACTGAAAATGAATTGTTAGTATAAAATCACCAGTAATATTTTACATAGCTGTAAGTACCACTAAGAAAAATTATTGCGTGATAATGAAGGTGCCCCTTAAATATTCTTTTGACATTATAGTTATACATAGTTATCACTTGTATTCGTTGGATAAATATTAGCATATTGTTTCTGTTTTTTGTAGAACTGCCATTTTTTCTATTATATAGCTTTGGTCTTTTGCCAGCATGTTATATCCATTCATTAGAGCAGATCAAGCACAGTAAGGGCCACTCATAAATGTAATACACACTTGACCTGTGGCTACTGCTCTGTTTCAGAAATGAGTGTGAACATGCCAAATTGCTTCTTAAACTTAGCAAAAATCCAGCATCCTATATAAGCTCCTGACTGAGTAAAACTGTCAGATAGAAAAATAGAGTTCAGCCTGGGCTTATTATTCGATCTTTCATTTTATAACATCTTTCTGTCTAAAGGTGCAACAATGTGTTGAAACGCTTGTTTTAAAAAGCTTTAAAAGTTGTAAATGAAATTCCTGTCAGGGACCGGAAAATTAGTGCGCACTACCAAAATGTCATTTCACAAAGTTTTAAGTGGAAGTCTAAAGAAAAATAAACATTTTCCCCTATTTAGTGGCAAAATTGGAAATATAACTGAGCCCCAAACAGTGAAGGATATGAATCAGTTGGGGGTAGTTTGTACAGCATGATATTCTTTTCCTGTTTTGAAATGCATTCCTGCTCAACTGATTTCTACTCATTTTGTAAAATAAACACTCTTTGAACAATGGTTGTGCAAAATACTAAGGCAAAGCCAGGGTCTAGGCTTTAGGAAATACTGTAGATAACATAATACAGAAGAAATGTATGAACTTATGTACAGTATCATTTAGAACAATTTACAGATCTGGTTGACACCGCATTCTCAACCAGATCTTCAGGGTCAGGGTTCACAAAATGCATAAGACCAGAATACCAAGAATTACTGTGATAAGACACTGAAGGACCAATATTTTGAATCAAGCTTTACTGCCCTCTAGGTTTTCTTGAAAAAAAAGAAAGAAAGAAAAAGCATCTGTATTTCTGTTTATTTTTTTCGCTATTAACACTACCAAACATCTCTAAAGGCAGAAATAGATATGTTCTTCTAATATAATAGATTTTTTATATATATAATAGATGTTATTCTAATATAATAGATATGTCATCTGATATATGCATTATCTGATATAATGAATAATTATTTCCTTTATCTAGATATGCCAACATGGATCCAAAGGCATGTGGGTGCCCTGTAGCTATTTAAAGGGGAACTATCGTGAAAATCTAATTTTCCCAGCGGATGGATAGGATGAAAATAATAATATTCTTAAATATATTCATTTAACAGAAATGCTTACTTTTTGAAATGCATTCAATAATATTACAGTGAGTTAGAATGCTTTCTCTGAGAGCCAGTTCAAGCAATTGCTGAATGGGAGTGGCTATACCCCCACTGTGACGTCACGTAGCAACTAGCAAAGTCCCACCCTCTTCATGCTGAATTCAAAGCATCCACACACCAACTGCATTCTCTGAAATCTCATTCTGAGAATAGCAAGGCTGTTATACTTTTATAGTGTGAAAATGCTGATATTATTGGCAGAATGAGATTTTTGCATTCTCCCAGATCAAAGGAAGGACAGAGCTTGGTAAATATTGTACAGATATAAAAAAAAAACCAGGGTATTATGCACCTACTTTTTGCACATTGCACCTCACATTTTGCATATGTCTCTGTAGGTCAATAACAACCAGCCAGCAATTCACTTTGAACAGGCTACTTACTAAAATGTGCAAAATATGGGTAATTGAACTGGTACAAATTAGCACTTTTGTTTGAAATAACCCTATTTCTGTCTATAAATGTATTTGTGTGACAGTGTGTTTGTGTATGTTTTAGTCTCCCAGTATTTTTTTGTGTATAAATCTGTGTCTTTGTGTTTTCACATTTTTTTTGTGTTGTCAATGTGTTTTAGAGGAACAGCAATATCAAAATATGACATGTTAATAAATGTACTGTTGCCCTGGGGTGTTTGCTTCAGAAACAGAGCCATGGAGCAGCCATTCAAGTTGAACTAGGGCTATAAGGTTCAGGTTTAGTAGCAGATACACTCTGTACAAATTGGCCAAAGAATCTGGGAACAGGTGCTGCTGGACTAGGAGGCACTTCCTGAATGGACTCACTGCCCAGGAGATGTGCAACCCTAGCAAGAGTCTGGAGTGCTACTTGTGGGAAGAGGAGACAACCCATTAGTACTGCCTGTGTTCCTTCAATGCTGCCTAAGGCTCTGCGCTCAGTTTCTGGAAGCTTGGTTTTCCCGCCTTACTATGCCAGCCTATGGGCTCCTAGGGATCTCCCCTTTGCATGAGGCCCGTGCCTCTTACTGCCACTAAAGCTTTCTGAATGTACTCCTCCTGCTGGAGCCGGGATGGTTCCTCCTATCTCTCACACTCACCACTGTCATGCTTACCTTCTACTCTCACACTCACCCCTGCCACTCCTATCTCTCTCACACTTACCCCAGCCACTAATATCTCACTCACACTCACCCCAGCCACTAATATCTCACTCACACTCTCCCCAGCCACTCCTATCTCTCGCACACTCACTCCAGCCACTCCTATCTCTCTCACACTCACCCCTGCCATAATAAAAAGTTGCCACAGCATTTATACCAACATCTCTAAAAAAAGATGTGTATGCAACTTTTAAGCGCCTCCAATATTGAAACTGACCTAAACTTAAGGTTACTAGTGAATTTTCACTAGGCACAACCGAACGCTAACAAATATTCGCTATGAAATTTTGAAATTTTAGTGAATTACCGTAGTGGTAACAAATTTGAATACACTGCCTGATTAATGTTTGGCCAAAAGTGGCAAATAAGTAAGTCATCAAAAGAAAACATCATATTTTTAGAAAACACACATTCTGCCAAATCTAAAATGGGTAAATATATCTTTGTATGGCAAAGCAGCAACACTACCCTAAACTTAGTTTTTTTATATAATTTCTGAAAATCATCACAAAGTTTGCATTTTACCTCATTATATACACCCCACATTTGTAACTTACCAGCATAAAGCATCCTAAATATGAACACATAGGGTCTACTGAATAGTTTGATGCCTTAATGCATAGATTTACCAAACTATGTGGCATACAGAGACCCCCAAATTCAAATAGTACATATACATTTTCACATGACACTGACTGTTACACTATAAGCACTCGGCACGTGCATTACCCTAGAAAACCATATTCCGACTAATCTAAAACGGGTAAATATTTATTGCCACTACAAACTACCAAACTGCAAAATTATGCTAAACATAATGCCCTTTATTAAATTTCTTTAAATCATCACAAAGCTTGCATTTTACCCCATTATTTACCCCACATTTCGTAACGTATCAGCATAGGGGCTGAACTACATGGTGCAACTTCTTCAGATCCGACACTCTAAGAGAAAGCGCATGCAACAAGACGGGTGCGCCGAATATAATGGAAGTAATAAAAATATTGCACCTACAAACTGCATGCATCTGACACGACTGTTGGATGCAAATGCCGCACGTTGCCTCTTCATTCGACAGTAATTGAATGCATGCAGTTTGTAGGTGCGATATTTCTATTACTTACTGTACATTATATTCAGCGCATCCATCTTGACGTATGCGCTTCCTCTCAGCGTGTTGGATCTGAAGAAGTTGCACCATGTAGTTCAGTCCTAAAGCATCCTAAATATGAACGCATGGGGTCTATGGAACACATTGATGCCCAATATGCATAGATTTACCAAACAATGTGGCGCACAGAGACCCCCAAATGGATATATAGCAGACAAAATTTACATGAGCAAAATTAAGTAACAAAGAACAGTGGTAAATGCGATAAAATCACAAAATCAATAAAATCCAATAAAACCACAAAAATCAATGCTTTTTTTTTTCCCCGCCTAGTGTAATCAGCAGTCATAATCACTGACTATTTTAGCATGGGCAAATATGTTTTACGGAAAGAAACAAGCGAACACCACCTATGCAGAGCTGAAAATGCAATAAAATAGCTTAACATGCTGAAAAATGGCTAAATATGCACAAACTCACTAAAATTGCGAAATAATCAGCAAAATAACATACAAAAGGTATTGTGCAGTACTGTACGCTATTCACAAGGGCAATAAAACATTTTTTTCAGGCAAAAAAAAATTATACAATAAGAAAAAAAAAACAACAAAATAGTCTGCGTATGCACAATTCTCAAAATTACGTGTTATGTTTGTGTGTGTGCGGGTACAAGTGTGTGAGTATGTGACCCCCGATCCCCAAAATTGTATGTGTGTGTGTAATGAGTGTGTGTTTGTGTATGTGTAACACTAACCTGGAAAACAAATGACAATGTATTGGGGTTGCAGGAGGGGGTCCCACGAAGAGTAGTAGTAGTTTTCAGTGAAGATCCAGTGACTGGGTGGTGCTGCAGGTATAGGTAGTGCAGGCAGCAGCAGGACACGTAGAAATCACGTGCCTGCTGCTACCTTGGAGCCCCTGAGCGATTGCGTCCCAGGGGCCTCTCAATACCCCACTTTGCTTGTTTCCTATTGGCAGGGGAACAAGCTGGGAGCAGTCCCCCCCCCTTCTGCAGCCATCACCCCTACTGTAGTCAGTCCCCCTCTGTAGCCAGCCCCCCTGCAGCCGCCCCCTGCAACCAGTCTCACCCACCTTCAGTCAGCCCCCCTGCAGCAGCCTTCTCTCCCCTGACTCATCCTCATCCCCCTCCACCCCCCCTGCAGTCAGCCAACATCGTAGTTTTTACAAGTTTTACTCAGTAACATGAAGACTTTTGCTCTCCGTCTGAAACTCCCCCTCCCTCCCAGAAACGAGGCATCAGGAAATAAAGGTGGACTTGCTAAAGTTGTGTAAATCCCAGCCGCACATTAGTCTGTATGCCAGCACTGAGACGCACAAATGTTACATAAGCACAAAATGAAACCGGAGCAGCAGCACATTCACTACTCGCGTCTCAGTGCTGGCATACAGACTAATGTGCGGCTGGGATTTACACAACTTTAGCAAGTCCACCTTTATTTCCTGATGCCTCGTTTCTGGGAGGGAGGGGGAGTTTCAGACGGAGAGCAAAAGTCTTCATGTTACTGAGTAAAACTTGTAAAAACTACGATGTTGGCTGACTGCAGGGGGGGTGGAGGGGGATGAATCTCACGGGAGAGAAGGAGCTCGTTACAGTCTACCTTTCTTTCCTAGCTTTACACAGTTTTTGATTGACAGCTCTGACTGCCAATGAGAGTGAAGACAGAGTTGTTATGCAGAGAAACTCGACTCCGACGCCAGAGCTAGCCAGAGGCAGGTAGGAGAGAAGCAGCTGGCATGGATTCACTAGAAAGACTGCAATATTTTAAAAACTGTAAACATTTTTTAATACATTATATTTAGACATTTGAATAACTTCATGTAATGATTGTTCTTACCAATTTTTAATTTCGCGATAGTTCCCCTTTAAGAATACTGGTGATTGCCACAGGTTTCATCACACAGGATATGTCTTTCATCACATGACAGTCACAAGCCAATGGACAGCCTATGCCAGAAGAAATATGCATTAATGCCATAAAAAATATTTAACAGTTTAGTAAACACTATTTCAAAAGATAATAATGCCCATGAGGTCACAAATATCCCAAACTGGAGCATATTTTTGAATTTGAGAGGCGCTTCAGTGCCCATTCTTTGTTTAGTTCACAGGTAATGAAGCAGCCATCTCCAGACCGGAACAATCTTGTTTTCATGTTTCTTTATCACATGCTGCTGTTAGTAATTGCTAATAATTTATCACTTCTTCAGTTGTAGTGGGATTTGTTGCCCATACTGACCTAAAATCACAGAAATCAAATACCAGGGATTTTTCTCTTTGAGGATCTGTGATCAGCGAGAGTTATTAGTTGTATGTTCAATATATGTAGAAAGCATGACCTGCATTGCCAGGTTCAATATCAACCATTTCCAGAGAGACAAAATACTATATGATGTATGATTATTTAATTGGCTAACATGTGGTTGACATTACAAGCTTTCAAACCTAACATGGTTCTTCTTCAGGTAGTTGAACCATGAAGGTTTTGAAAACTTGTTATTTAAACCACATGCTGGTCCTGTAAAAGTACACAGCCAACAGTATTTTAACTCTCTCTACTTTGTATGTGTTATCTAGAAGATCACTATTTAGCATGTTTTGACATTCATTTTAAAGTACCTGGTAATTACTAGTGAATTTATTCACCAGGCATGAATTCGCTGCAAATTTCCAGATTCCGCAGATAGCAAATGTTTTCACAAAAATGCAGTAAAAATTCGCTGTGATAAAATTTGCTGCGACATAAAAATGCTTGTCAGAATTATTGCCAATTGAGTTTAATGCATTTGGACAAAACAGTTGCGCGTGTAAAAATTGTTGCATGCATAAAAATTGTGCGTCAAAATTTTTCTGACGCCCGTTGACTTCAATTCAGGAATGTTTGCTTATTTATTAAAAAAGTCAGAATATAGAAAACGCAAATGAATATAAATATAACAAAAACCTCAGAATCCTTGTTTTCCGAAAAATATTTGTCCGATTAAAAATGAAAAAAACCCTGAAATCCTCTAACACCTCGAAGTAAATAAAGATTTTATAGTCTGATGAGAACAGCTCTCATTGACTTCTACATGGCCTCACCAGCTTGTAGATAATGAAGTTTTGTTAGAGTTTTTCATGCCTTTTACACTTGATAAATAAAAAAAATCACGTTTTAGAGTAATTAGCTAAATACACAATTTTTAGCGCTAGCTAGCTAGCAGAGAGTCTGGACAAAAAGCTAAGTAATGAAAACTAAGGTTTAACAAGAGAAAATTAATGGCAGGATATGAAATGATTCCACTAATTAGCAGTGTATATTTTCCTTATTCAAACATATTCAGACTGCATCTTCTTCTCATTTTAAATCCTAGACTTCTCAGTTACGTGTACAAATGTGTGTCTATTTTTGCCATGCAAAACATTTTTTTTGTGGTGGTGGTGTGAGTTTAGGCATAATACTGGGTCAGGGGATAAACCTCGGGAAGTATTGCCACACAGACAATTTTAGTCACTTTTCATTTCTGGGGTTGGCAGTACTTGGCCACAAAAAGCATGGCCAGTAGCCTGTTTAGTTGTGTTTGATGGATCAATGCAGATGTGCTCTCCTTTGAAATGGAATACCAAAAGATCAAATTTCAGGAAAGGTGCTTTAAGAAGTATGAATTGGTTACAGCTTATAAAAATGTTAAAAATGGGCTAAGGGATACTATGTTGTCTTACACTAAGGCAGTGTCGGACTGGCCCACAGGGATACCAGGAAAACTCCTGGTGGCCCCAGGTGTCAGTGGGCCTTCTTGCATCCAAACATTTGGTGTATTTCATGGGCTTATAATGCTTAATAATGAAAGAATATAGTAAGTAGATATAAAAGATTAGGAGAATAAAGAGGTTGGCCCACGGTCTAAGGTTTTCTGGGGGGCCCCTGGCATCCCAGTCCGACAAGGGGGTTATTTATCTGTTTTTTTAAATAGAAAAAGTCCGACCAACCTTGAACCCACGATTTACCCTTATTTATCAATAAAAAACACAAAACAATCGAATCAACAAAAATTGTGACTTTTTTGGATTAACGCATGAAAACCATGACTTTTGCCGCAAGAAAAATCCAAATTTTTTGCATTTGACACCTGAAAAGTCAGAATTTTTCATGAAATCTGCGGAAAAGCCCAAAATGTTCGGATTATCATACAATATACAGTGCAGACAATATTATCTTGAAATTGCAAATAGGACCTCTGCCATTGACTTGTACAGGACCGCAACAGGTTGAAGATGTTTCGGATTCAGACTTTTTGCAGTCTCGGGGTACAATAAATCTCAATAAAATTTGAGTTTTTAGCATGTGGACTTAGATAAATAACCCCCCTAATCGAGGAAGTGTAATAAGAGGCATAGGGGTGGTGTAATAAAAGTCGCAAAGAGAAAAACAATTCTCATAAATAAGAATAACAATTTGCATTTTGCAATGTAATATTCCTCCTTAATCTGAAATTCCATTGCGAATTTTAAGTGCTTGAAGGTGTCATAATCTTTTGGAGCAAACGTTACAGTCAGAAGTTTTATTACATTCAAGGAGCACTGACGTAAACTATAAAATTCGCAATCTTTCTTCCACTGTTAGAAGTGGACGCTAAACAATTTACAGGTGTGCAAAAGCTTTATTATATTTGTACAAAGCCATACATTTTTGCATTGCAAATAGATTTTCCATTACTCCAACTTTTATTACGTTCCCTCAATCGTATTGTGTTTATGTCCATTAAGGGGTGGTTCACCTTTAAGTAAACTTTTAGTATGTTATAAAATGGCTAATTCTTAGCAACTTTTCCATTGGTTTTCATTATTCATATTTTTTATAGTTTTTATAATTATTTTCCTTTTTCTTCGGACTCTTTCCAGCTGTCAAATGGGCGTTGATGACCCCCATCTAAAAATCAAATGCTCTGTAAGGCTACAAATGTATTGTTATTCCTAATTTGTATTTCTCATCGTTCTAGTAAGGTCCTCTCCTATTCATATTCCAGTCTCTTATTCAAATCAGTGCATGGTTGCTAGGGTAATATGGACCATAGCAACCAGATTGCTGACATTGCAAACTGGAGAGCTGCTGAATAAAAATCGAAACAACTCAAAAACCACAAATAATAAATAAATGAAAACCAATTGCAAATTGTATCAGAATCATCCTCTGCATCATACTAAAAGTTAACTCAAAGGTGAACAACCCCTTTAACAAGTGAACAGTCCACCTAAATATGTAGAATTTTTCTGCGTCACTGGGAGGTATTTTGAGATCAGATACAGTGGGTAATACATTCTGTTTCATATTGATGTGTTTAAACCATGGCAAAAAAAGTGGTAAAAAGGAGGCCAAGAAAACAGGTTGATTACCCAGGAAAGGAGCGTTATGGACATTGTGGTCACTGTATTGCATAACTAGGGCAGATAATTCATCCATATCCCAAAAAGGGTATTGCCATTCCAATCAGAGGCATGTATATTTGTTGAGACAGTGTGGGGGTCGTCTATAGCCTCAAATGCCCATGTAGTCTGCCTTATGTTGACCAAAGTCAGATTAAATTAACACAAATCAGTAATTAGGAATTTCGATCCAATAGTGTAAAATAAAGAAACATGTACAGAGACATTGGTGGGAGTGAGAAAAATAAAAATATCCAAAATCTATTTGGTATCTCATTTCTTTGAGCACCCATGGCATGTCCCAATCTCTCCTGGTTAAATGCATAAGGTTTATATTTTTTCTCTCTTAAATGGATTCACAATATCAGTGTAAGGAAAATTTTAAAACAAAGATGCTTTTGGTATTGTGAATTGGTTGTATTTAATACAATAGGATGTCTGAATGATTCTGCATATGAACACTGAGTTAATGAATGTAGTGTGGGTGTTGCCACGCTCAGTGATGATGGGAATTGGAAATTAATGTTCAATTTAGTATCTACAACCAAGGAAGATACAAAACAGGCCATACACTGTATAACTTGCAATAGAAGATTTTAATGGACTGAAATGACTGGAATGTCTATGTGCTTCCCTCTATTCCCTTGGTGATCTTGCCTCTATTATGTATGCCAAAATGCCTCTGTCCCGTTGCCTTGTGCCTGATTTTATTATGTTGGTAACAAAGTTTTTTACCAGCCATGATCTGTGTTGTGCCTATAGCTGCCAGCTGTTGTGCAACTTGAATTGTATGCACTTGTGTGCAATGTACAAACTGGTGCTAAACTATGTGCCCCTGGTATCTGGTGGCCATATTTGAATCTGATTGCAATTATGTCTGAATTCTGGAAAGGACTGTATTGTTGGTATAACAAATGGCAAATTGAGCTTTCCAATTCTTAGTAACATAGGTTTAAAAAGGACTTCATCAAGTCCATCAAGCCATCCAACCCCTTCTTAAAGCTATCTAATATATCAGCCAGCACAACTGATTCAGGGAGAGAATTCCAAAAATAAGCTCTCGTGTTTCCATAGTGTATATTTTTCTACCGTTTATCTGTTGCGGCGCAGCGCCTAACGAGGCGCGCCTGCCTCCCTCCCCTATGCAACGAGCGTTACGTAGGTAAGATGAGGGGACAGCAGCATCCCACCCACTCCTTTTTTTCTTTTAGAGATGCAAAGAAGTTCAGTTACTCTGTTAAGGTATGTTTAGGTTTATGATTCTGCAAAGAAATTGTCACAGTGAAAATTTTTGATCCTTGCCTTAGCACTTTATGGAAAAAGAATTGTTCTCACATGCCCATTGCTCTTGCAATGGCCGGCATTGGTGTTCTTTGATTTGAATAAAGGGTTAAGTCGGTTAAGAAATATGTGTTTATAAAGGTGCAAGGATCTTTATATAAAACATGATTAATAAAGCTGCGACCGACCTTCATCCACAAGTTAGCCTCCGAGTTTTAATTGGGCAATGCAATTTTAAGGGGGGGGGGTGTTGTCTCTTCCCTGCAGTAATGTAAAATATTGTTCATCATTATTAGACCACATACATTTGGTAGAGAAACTGCTCTTTTTTGTGCAGTACTACAAGATGTAACCCAATATATTTCCTGTCTTAATCTCTAAAAATCAGAATAATTTGCACTGCTAGTGCCTGTTTCTTTCACACGTATGTCAAAAGAATCTTGATTTCAGCTAATTCAGTAATATGACACATTCTTCAGAGAGGAAACCTGGCTCCAAAATAAACTGCACGCTGCTTTGTTAATATTGCCACTGAAATATGAAGTTCTCCCAATCAGACTGCCATTATTAATTATTTTGCTTTGAATCTAATAGACCAAAAAATGTTAAAAGATTTAAAGAGCAAACACGGTTGGCTAATGGGAATAATATGCAATGGGAATTTTGGCCAAACTTGCAAGGTTGACATTTCATCTCTCTATCGCATAACTGATATTGGATTTTCACCATTGTAGACTATTTAATGTCACAATTTATGCTTTTTTATGTTTTCTAGTAAAAAACAAAACTATTTCAATTGATTTCAACCTTATGACCCTATATATAAGACCCAATGTAATTCCCTTATAGTGATATATAACAAAAAAACTATAGGTTAGGCTCCATGTGCTGACATCAAAGGGTAGATGGAATAGGTACAGTTTATGCAAATTAACCTGAACGCAAGACCTCTAACGAATTTGTACTAGGCAGAAATGAACGCTAGTGCATCTTCGCTTTGAATTGCTCACATTGCCGAATTAACGCTAGTAAAAAGTCACCAGCGTTCGGTGCCCACAGTGAAACCCCGCATTTTAGTGAATTAACGTTCTCTGAGTGAATTATCACCTGGCGAAGAGTAGCGATGGGTGTGAAGCGGTCGCTAGTGACTTTTTCGCCAGTTAGTGACTCTGCCCCATCGACTCCATTATAATCAAATGTTTTTAAAATGTAAAAATTATGATCCAAATTAAGATATATTTAATCCTTATTGGAAGCGAAAGCAGCCTATTGGGTTTATTGAATGTTTACATGATTTTCTTGTAGACGTAAAGTATTAAGATCCAAATTATAGAAAGATCCGTTATACGGAAAACCCCAGGTCCTGAATACTTTGGATAACAGGTCTGATAAATGTACATTTTCACAAACTGGGTGCAAGTTTCCGCTAACTTATCTAGAGTGGGTATTTAGTCACTTCTAGAGCACAGAAATTGAAATGCCATTTGCATGTGGCCCTTTTGCTGCAAGTCTGCTGCATCTGTTGACTTTTGTAACCACCTGCTGCTACCCTAAATAGGAAGTCAGGGCTCCCTTAGTGGATTGTGTTAAAAGAATCAAACGCTTCCATTTTTATACCATGTAGGAAATGATGCACTTGCAGAATTTACAAAAATGTGTACCCACAAAGGCATCCATTTTTATGCACTGAGAAAGTTTCACATGCACTGCATTTGCACTTATCCCAAGCTTTAATGGCAGCAACACACACACAAGCTTTGCATCCACACCTGTGACTGTGTAGGTAGATAAGGCTTAAAATTTGTCTATGGGTTCTGTTTCATCAACAACAACAAAAAAACATTATTTTGCACTCCTTGCCCGCACATCAATTAGTGGGATGGGAGCCCTCGTTAACCCTCCTATCTACAGGTATAGGACCTGTTATTCAGAATGTTCTGGACCTGCAGTTTTCCGAATAACGGTTCTTTCTATAATTTGGATCTTCATACCTTAAATTTACTAACTAGAAGATCATCTAACATGAACTAATTCCGTAATTCGGAGCTTTCTGTATAATGGGTTTATGGATAAAGGGTCCCATAACTGTACTTAACAAGCTGTGCAGGCTCCATGTTTGTAAAAAAAATTGGCAACATGGAACTGAAGAACAGTTGTAACATACTGTAGTGGAAAGGACTTCTCTAACAAGGTAGGGAGATGTAGATACTATTGCAGAGCCAAAATGACTTTAATGCCAAAAATCAGCATGAAGATTTACATGAAAACATTTCTCCCATCAGCCTGCTGTCAGCAACATTGCTTCTTAAAAACATAAAACATAGGGACGGACAGCAGGGGCAAACCATCCTATATTAAGAGATGTCTCTGATTGACCATAGAGTACATGAGTTGGGGGGTCTTATGGGGACACATGAGAGATCAGCTGACTGGACAGGGCAGATGAAAAAGAATCACATCAACTCATTTGCAACTATGGTGTAAAACATCACAACTAGTGATAGCACAGACAGAATGGAGGTTGCTTTTAAGCCAGGACATGAAGGTCATACAGTACATATTTATCCTGATTTTTTGTGAAAAAATATTTAACAAAACTGCAGAGCAGGTGTTAAAGCTTCGCAGCACAGCAATTAAGATTTGAAATGCAATAAAAGCCGAATGAAGAATATTACATTGCGACTATGGTTGCCACCTGGCCGGTATTTTACTGGCCTGCCCGGTAAAAATGATGATTGATCCCAATGTTATTAATACAGAAAAAAGATAAATATATAGGAAGGTCTGTATTTTTTTTTCAGAAAAGGTGGCAACCCTAATTGCGACAGGCAAATTTTTATTCACAAAGTTTAGCTCTAATGCAAATTTTATTACATTTCCCCCTTAGTGCATAAAGCTAAAAAAACAGGGATTGTTTGTCCATATATTGCAAAATTATTGAAGGCCAACTACTTTAAGTCTGCACCATCTTCATAATACCTTTGAAATGCCAGTTCATTACATACAGTAGGTATGTTGTTATAATACATACCAGCTTTTTTATGTTTCTACAAATAAAACTTGCTTGCAAACATAGCCAATAAAGGTATCACTTTTATACCACTTTTATTTAGTAATCCATTTGCCTTTACATAAAAATGCCTCCATCTACTGTAGTATACCTGTTACCAGAATTTTAAGCTGTATCAGAGCCAGTGGCCCACAACACTAAGCAAAATCACCTCCTATAGCAAAACGTCAGTAATATTTATTACACTGCTACTTGGAGATACCTGTGACACTGAACTTTAAAACTATATAAGTAGTGATGGGCGAATTTATAAGTCAGGCGCGAATTTGCGGCGAATTCCCACGATTAGCCACCGGCGAATAAAGTTGCGAAACCAATGCGAATTTAGCTGGAAATTCGCACATTTTTCGGCAAAGCGAACCGCCCCAAATTCGCCCATCACTATATATAAATAAATAAAATCTGTTCCTCTAATAAGACAAATAGCATTATACTGTTTAAGGTCTGTGTGAAAATGAAATGATTTTAAAATAAAGGGGGTTAATTATGAAATAGAATTACTTTAAAGACTTGGAAGAGAGCATACATGGCAAAGTTCTCCGTTTGCACAAAACTATTCAGGTCAATTGGATCCATCCTGGCCATATCATGTTTTATGGGGACTCTGGTTAACGTTAAGGGTAAGGCCACACTGGGTGTTTTGGGGAGATTAGGTGGCCTGGCGACTAATCGCCTCGTCTTTGTCGCCGGCACTAATCACATGCGGCGATTCGTTTTCTGAAGTCGCCCGAAGTTTCAGTCAACTTCTGGCGACTTTGGAAAACAAACTGCTGCATGTGATTAGTGCAGAGTGAGGGAAGGCGATTGTTCGCCGCAAAGACTAGGCGATTAGTCTCCAGGCAACCAAATCTCCCCAAAACGCCCAGCGTGGCCTTACCCTAAAGGTAAAGTAGAAGATAAGCAGATGTAAATGTAATTTTAAACAGCCAACATATAGTACAGTATACCCTTATCTGCTGATGCTCTTTCTCAATGGGAATCTTTAAATGAGCAGATTGAGAGAAATCACAGGTATTTTACTACTACTACATGTAGTCTCCATAAACAAGCAGTACATATAACCAAATGGTACTCCTCTCAAGTAGTATGGGTGCTTTTTCTTATCATATAAGATGCCAATGTTATTGTTAGAGGATGCTAAATGGCCTGTAATTTCTAAAATATAATTACTTTAAAAACTAGCAACATAGATTAATACAGATGAGTTTCCTTGCCACTTAATAAATCCAGGCCAAAAATATCCCCGTTGTTGGCACACTTGGTCTTTATGTTTTCCCGAGTAAGAACTTCATCTAAGTTTATAAGTTGGAAAGTTTCATTTTGTGCAATCAAGTTCTAGTTTACCGTGATTGCTAAATTATTTCTAAATTGAAGACATATGTCTGAGCACTAGGCTGGCCATATTATTCCAACATGGTGTCTATTAGATTCTGTCCGCTGGGGCTGACCTAATTATTTGCCCATTCCTTATGCAGTTGTGAGGCAGGAGCTGGTAATGTAAAGACATTTAAAAATGAATATGCCTCGTTATCATATACTTCCCATCCACAATATCTAAGATTCTGTGATTGTGTTGCCTTACATTCATCTCCAGTATTGCAACTGAAACGCATATGTTCTCATTTTTGTACCTAAGAATTTCCATTAAGCACAATATAACCTTGCATTGTTGTGTATCCTGAATCATTTCAGGCTTGTTAATTACACTTCGGGTGATTACCGTACCATATGCTACTCAATTTTAATTTCTTTGACCTCTATATTTTGCTAAAAATGTCATTAGAGACTTTGCCCCAAAGCCCTTCTGTACAGCAAAGTGAATTATGTTAAACTGAAACATTAGTTTAACAGCAATTATAACTTGTGAATGTGATTCCTAAATCAGTAATTTATTATCAAGTGTTTTAATATTGTTTTATACAGTATTCCTCATGCTTTTTCATATCTTTTTCTGTTGTTTAACCCCATTCTTTTCTACATTTTCAGGGTTTTATTGGCCTGCCAATGAATAGTTTTGAGGGCCCTGTTTCTAACTTTCTTGAGGCCAACACAACTGTAATCACTTCTGTTTGTTGTATATTAGCAGTATTATTCAGTAGGAAGCTTGGTTAACCTAGTAGCGCCCACAACTACTCTTTTAAATAGTTATTTAGTCTCTCCTTTTATATCTTGTTCCAAAACAGTGTTGCTCAAGCTGTGAGGCTAGCCTCCATTGTCTCACTAGCAGATCGGCTGAAATTGCTCCCTATGCTTCTTCCCTATCTCTTCTCAAGATTTGTCATACAGGTATAGGATCTATTATTCGCCTGGGACCTGGGGATCTTTCTGTAATTTGGATTGCAATACCTTAAGAAAAACATTTAAACATTAAATAACCCAATAAAATTGTTCTGACAATTTATATTTGTGGTGCAGCAGAGCTCATGGGCGTCATCTTTGGATATTGGGATACTTTTGTGAAAGGACCACCGACATTGTGCTTTTTTGCACATGTGCAGTTAGAGCTGTTTGGTTTACTCACCTACTGCATATGTGCTGCTCCCTAAATAGCCCGAATGGAAGAAGAGGTTCTGAAGATGGTGTCTGTGAGCTCTGCTGCGCTACTCTGTATGGAGAGGTCTGTGCGACTTTCTGTGACACTTTTCTAAACAGTGGACTATGTGGGGAGGGGGGTTTAGTTCCTTTAACTGAAGTGTTGCTAATGAGGTTTCACACACACAGGGTCTCATTGACAAAAACAGACTCAATGCCCTGCTTTTCTTCATTGTGTTGTGACCAGAGCTGCAACTCTTTGTGATCCTAGTATGGAGCACAAAGAGTTGCACCTTGCTGTTTATAGAGCTCTGCATACAGAATGAAGAGGGGGGCTTCACATGGACATATCCTGTAATGTCCCTAGTTTATGCATGAAAACACATCAGCTGGGGAATGCCAGGGATTCAAAACAAAACATGACTGGGATGGAGCTTGCTGGGAACAGAATAGAGCATATATAAGATGCACTCGGACTACAAAACCAAAAACCTGTGTGCAGTGTGGGACTTTGATGATCTTGCTACACAACACTGCATGAAATTGCTGATTTTTTATCAAGGTTCCCAAACCGACCTCTCCAGAGCAGCAAGACTGTGCACATGATTAGACTAGTGTTATTCAACAAACAATTTATTCCAATTCTGTTTGTCTGTAAACTGTTTTTGAAACCAGACTAAGAACGAAGAAGTGGTTATTGAAGAATCAGTTTTGTCTTGTACAATATAATGAATGGCTATCCTGTATATTGGGACAGTTTCAGATCTTTGGCTACCCCTTCCTGTAATGGGCAGCTTATCTTACATTCAGGGGCACATTTACTAAGCTTGAGTGAAGGATTCGAAGTAAAAAAACTTCGAATTTCCAGGTATTTTTGTGGGTACTGCGACCATCGAATAGGCTACTACGACTTTGATTTGAACGATTCGAACTAAAAATCGTTTGACTATTCGACCATTCGATAGTCGAAGTACTGTCTCTTTAGAAAAAACTTAGACTACATACTTCGGTAGTTTAAACCTACCGAGCACCAATGTTAGCCTAAGCTTTTTTTGATCAAAGAAAAATCCTTCGATCGATTAAAATCCTTAGATCGTAGCATTTGCGCTAAATCGAATTCGAAGGATTTTACTTCGAGGTTCAAATTCGAGGGTTAATTAACCTTCAATATTCTACCCTTAGTAAATGTGCCCCTTACTGTATGTGGATAGGAACACAAAGCAGTGATGCTGGGTGCATAATTTTATTGCATAAAGAGGTCAATGCAATTTTGAAGATACACATACATTTTTTAAAACTTCAATTGACTTTTGAGGAAGTGGCCATATCCACGAAATGTGTCAGGCTTGAAGTCTGTCTATGTATGTGTGCTTCATGATTTTAATATATTTATAGTAAAATTATGGTTTAAATGTCCTGCTGGTGCTTTGTGTATAGTTACATTGGGTTGAAAAAAGACAAAGTCCATTAAGTTCAACCACTCCAAATGAAAACCCAGCATCCATACACACACCCCTCCATACCTTTGCATAAATTATATATACCCATATCTATATTAACTATGGAGTTTAGTATCACAATAGCCTTTGATACTAATACCAAGAAATTATCCAAGCCACTCTTAAAGGCATTAACTGAATCAGCCATCACAACATCACCGGCAGTGCATTCCACAAACTCACTGTGCTCACTGTGAAGAACCACCTACACCTACACTTAGTACAGAGCCCTGCAGTACTCCCCTAACAACACTGGTCCAATTACAAAATGTTTTATTTACCATCACTCTTTGTAGTTTATCTTTTAGCCAGTTCTCTATCCAGGTACAAATACTATGTTCCAGGCCAATGTTCCTTAATTTAACCAGTAACCTTCTGTGTGGCACTGTATCAAGTAACAATGTAATTCTCCTACCGCACACCTGTAGTTCACGACTCCTGCAAGCTGGTGGTGCGTTCCTTCCGTTGACCCGGCCGGGTCCCTTAGCAACCAATGTGTATAAGAAAACGGATCCGCACACACACCGATTAGTGCAGTTGGGGATTATCCCCTTTTATTCAGCCACCAAACATGTTTGGTGAATAAAAGGGGATAATCCCCAACTGCACTAATCGGTTTGTGTGCGGATCCGTTTTTTTTTTACACACTGTATCAAGTAAATCACATCCACTGCCATCCCAGAATCAAGGTCCCTGCTCACCATCTCATAAATTAATTTAGTCTTGCAAGATCTATTATGTATAAAACCACGCTGGCACAAACTCATAGTATTATGATTTGCTATGAAGTCCAGTATCTTATCCTTTATTAACCCTTCGAAAAGCTTTCCTACCACTGACATCAGACTAACTGGCCTATAATTTTGAGGCTGAGAACGGCATCCCTTTTTGAATAGTGGCGCCACATTAGCAATTCACCAGTCTCTCGGCACCTCAATGAATCCTGAAAATTTAAGTAAAGAGGTTTGGCAATCACAGAGCTAAGTTCACCAAGTACCCTGGGATGAACACCATCTGGCCCCGGACCTTTGTTTATCTTAACATGTTCTAGTCTCTTTTTTGAATTTCCTTATGTTTAAACCATGCATCATTAGTTGTATTACTAGAATTGGGACTATTAAGAAGGGAACCTTCATTAACTGGTTCCTCATTTGTGTAGACAGACAAAAAATATGAGTTTAGTATGGCCTGATCTATATTTCTACTGCTCATCTGAGTTGCACAAAACAGATCTTCTGCTTTCTGTACAACACAAGGATTTCGACCTGCACTATGTTCAAAAATCTACTAAAATAAGTACATGATGCTCAATATAGAATTCATTTTTATACTTCAACATATAAAATTCAGCTTGTTATCACTGCAAGTTTCCTTACTTTTTTCATGGAAAGTGGGGAAGACATGGAAAAGAAATCTCTGCTAATTGATCCTCTGCATGCTATAAACACTATTAAGAAAGAAAACAATTTCATGTAGGCAGAATACTTAATGTAAGCAAAGAAGCTAAAATGTAACCAATTTCTCAAAGGTTTAATGGGAAATGTTATAATTAATTTTCATCTATTGCACGCAGCTGCTATTCTTTGTCATTGATTTATTTTTCTTTAAAATTGGCAAAGACATGGGGCCCTAATCATGTAGCCATCAGCTGCAGATATGTTGAACCAACAACAGCTTTTTACACAATTATTTGTAAGGTCATTGGTCTGTTTATGTCTTCCATTTGACCTTTCTCAATTTGCTAATTGTGTTTTGTGCATGGTTATATCAAATATTTGTCATTTCATTAGACAGTTTGAACATTTTTTCTTTTCATTTCTTGCTCTTTTTGTGTTTACTGACATACATTATTGATTGTAAAAACAACATCCTTTTGCAGAAAAAATTGTGTATGCAAACTAAAGATGCACATTTTGATTCTAGCCTTGCATAAAATAATTTTTTGGATACTTCCAAAATTATATTAAAAACAGCTGGTCAAAAGCCAGTTTACTCACACAGGGGCTTATATGTTAAAAAAGAACTATTTGGGTTTTTATGAGTATTTTAACTGGCCATGTAGTTAAAGATCCTGTCATATGTCACCAAAACTATAAGTAGCATGGGTGTTCATTATCTTTAGCTTGTTTGCACAGGTATAGGATCCGTTATCTGGAAATTTGCGTTCCCGAAATCTCCAAATTACTGGATGGCCATCTACCATAGACTCCATTATGAGCAAATAATTCAAATTATTATCCAGAATTTTGGACCTGGGGTTTTCCTGAGAAGTTGTCTTTCTGTACTTTGGATCTCCATACCGTAAGTCTACCATAAATCGTTTAATTAATAAATAAACCCAATAGGAGTTTTTGCCAGCAATATGGATTAAGCCAGTTTAGTTAGGATTAAACAAGTTACTGTTATTATTACAGAGGAAAAAAAGGAAGTCATTTCAAAATTTGAAGTATTTGATTAAAATAGAGGGATCGTATAGTCATATTTGTATTTAAATAGTGCATGCAATGCTACACAGTAGAACAATATATATTAGCAAAAAATATGGGTCAATACTATAGTAAAATACAAATTAATACCAAATACAGTTCCATTCAAGATTAAGCACTAAGGGCACTCGCACATGGAGTTGATCATCCACTTTCCTTTTCTGGTGCTTACTTAAGTTTTATAGTCAGAGTTTACGTTTTTATAGTAAAAAATATGTAATATTTTGTATGCTATACTCAAGTTCAAGGAACCTGCTTCTTCCTCCTATGGGTCCAGTTCATCCTGAAGTTCATTTAATGTGTCTGCCAAGTTAATAGGATACCAGTACTGACAATACTGACAAGTATTGGTGCTGGCATCACCTGGAACATATGAATAAGAAACTGAGAGAGTTAAGGCTAGAGTTTGGATTGCTATGCAAAACCTGTGCATTATTAAAAATATGAAGGCAGTCATCTTTATACAGCTTATTTTGACTCCTAATCTACCTAATTGCTTCCCCTGCTTTGAAAGAATTGAAAGAAAAACTTAATAGGGATCAAGTTGCAAAGTTTTCCCTTTGTATTGTAATCCTTGGCAACCAATCAACAGCTAGCATTAATTGCAGCTAGGTGAATGGAAGCATCTGATTGCTTGTTCAGGCTTACGAGAGTTTGTGCAAAAGTGATGCCATTATCCTCTCTGAGCACAGTGGTTTCCTGTCTTTTATTCTTATATTGTTCTGACTTTTTTTACATTTCTATTTGTCTTCCCATTTGATGATGCTGCTCGAATCTGCAAATCCTTCATTTTCTCTTTCTTCTTACTCACTCATTCTTTCACCATCACCCTCTCCCCCGCTATCTTATCTAGTATTCCTTTATGTTTTGCTTGTCTTAGATCGTTATATACATATTCATCAGTTATTCAGGCTTATGTCTGTGTTCCAAGTCAATAGTACAAAGAAAACACACGCACACTCAGGCCCTTCAACAGTTACCGCCGGTGCCCAAAGCCTAAGGGAGACGGCACTCCCAATGGACCAATGTAAGGAAACAAAAGGCTGGCACACAGAGCGAATTAAACCGGGGTCCTACCCCTGGTATGTTTTTTGCGTCAATCAAACATTGTTTGACGCAATAAACATACCAGGGGTAGGACCCCGGTTTAATTCGCTCCGTGTGCCAGCCTTTTGTTTCCTTACTGTGTTCCAAGTCAATACATTATAAAATGAACAGTCCTCTATGATCCTAAAACTTGCAATGGGATTTAACAGGGAGATACATGAACTATTTTATACATGTGGCAGTATTTGTACCAGCAATTACATTGAACTGTAATAGCAGCCACAAAACAGTTTCAGATGGATGATTCCGTATTGATGGATTATCAATGCTCTTTCAACCACAGCCACTCTCTTCCATCCAAAAATATGGGTGGCATACCAAATAGAAAACACATTGTCATTAGGGCAAGAACACCATTAATCTACTTACGATTACATGTTTGAAACAGTCTACTTCTTTCTTACATAGTTGTTTAAATCCCTTGATAACAGGAGTTATTCAAAATAAGCTTATTAGATTGTACATAATCTGTTTCAAGGTATCTGTAAGTGCTTGGTTCCTTCAATTGGGAAAATGGAGTATATATATATATACAGTATATACTCCGTTTTCCAAAAGTCACAAATTTATTTATTACATCACAGTACCTCCGGATGGCACTATTTTTTACTGTGATGTAATAAATAAATTTGTGACTTTTGAAAAACGGAGTGCTGGTGCTTTTCGAATTTTATATATTATATTGACCAAGCACGTGGAAAGCGAAATCCGGTGACGGTGTGCAGGTACCATCCGTATCAGTACCCTAGTTACTTCTCTTAAATATGACATTTATTCTCATGTAACATGCCTTTGATTATAATTAACAGGGATGACTTCTTATCTGCAGGTTGGAAATTATACTTTTATCGATTTGGATGGCACTCTGCAAATAGTTCCTCAAAAAAGGCTCTAGATAGAAAATACCCCTCCGAATTGTGTCAGTATGTTACCCTCCCATTTAGGCTGTAAGCCCTACGGGGTAGGGTCCTCTAGCCTTTTGTCTCCTTGACCCTGAGCACTTAATCTGTATTGTAATTATATTTTATATTTATGTGAATTGTATTTCTAATAATGCACTTATTGCTACTTTTTATTTCAAGGATCCCTTGTTTGTTACTACTAATTTATTGTTTTGCTGTACAGTGCTTTGTCCTCAAGGAGCGCTATACAAATAAAAATATACAATGTGCATACAATGCTGTAATATTGTCCTCACTAGTTGCTGGTGAATAACATAGCTTCTTTACAGGGATCCTACAACTCCTTATACATAATGTCATTTACTACACACTCTCTTTAGTGTTCATAATATATCATAATACAGAGTAGACTTCAGTGATGAATCTGGTACCCATGAAGCATATGGCACCATTTATCATTCATTTAATATGAAATAATGATACAGGTACAGGTGTGGCAGGTGCTTTGGTTGAGCCTGCTCCATCAAAGGCATCACGAAAAGTTTTATTTTCATAAGAGAAAGGTGGACTGACCTAACTATTTATACAAGTGGCCATAATCAATCCAGAATACATGTATGCTGCCTCTCTTCAACTGGATCAGAATAGATCCCCAGTCACATTTCATATCAGTGTGAGTCAAGTCTCAATAACCACCAGTTGGTAGAACCAAGGATTTTACTAACCGTTCTGTATGTTATTTCAGTGGAGACTTCTTTCCCTCTGCTAGGAAGGGCTTTCAGGAAGGTAAGCAGTTCCGTTATGTCTTGTCACACTAGTAACATATTTGCCCCATTTTTTTTTGTGAAACTACATTATCTGTAAATAACATAAGGTTTTTCTTTCATTAGTTCCTCACTTGTTTGGAAACCTCAGCTCCCATGCTTATGAACTAAAGAGATGTGGATAAGCAGGAATAACTTTATCGAATAACACCTACAGTACATTTTCTTTTCAAGCAAAATGCATATTGTTTTCAACATCAAATAACACATTTTTATGTAAAATACAGTATTTTTATATTTTACAAACCAAATATAATTAAAACATGGTAAAATATGGCAATATTATCTTTAAATACCTCGATTCCTTCCTGTTTTCCTGATCTACACTATATGCCTCTTGATATACTTTAATCAAGGGGGTGTAGAGCCAGTGGCCAATTAGGGAAATTGAATGTAACCACTTCTGAAAGAGGCACCATTCATACATCTAGCTTGTATACAAATATCTTTTTACCCACACATGTGCTGTTCATGTTTATAGAGTCATTAAGAAAATGAAAGGTTAGAATACAGAAAACTGAAAGATGTTTAGGCCAAATTTCTCAATATACAGGAAGAGAAAAATAAGTAGGAAATTCAACAAACATACAAAGTGGTCTGTCTTTAAATACAGACGTTTTATGTTCACCCATGAATTTAGGTCAGTGTGGCTTATTCAGTATCTGAAAACATGCTTAGTCCTCATGACTAAGGATGTGGTAATAGGCACCAATGGTATATACCCATACAGCACTCAAGAGTTGGAGGGAGACCGTTAAAAGGCAAATTTACAGTTATCACAAATTTACAGTAAATGTTTTATGGATGTCTTGCAGAAAGACCATGATTTGCACTCTAAGTTTATGGTTGGGTGACCAATGATCACTTAACAACCTTACATAACTTTTCTGGGGCACGTTCAGTTTGAATGCCTTGGATTTGGCTGGGTGAGTCCTAAGAACATTGGGTGCTAACACTGCTTTGATATACACAGTACTCATTGAATCCATTCTGCGAGAATAGATTTTGCTTGGCCCTTTTGGAAATTATAAATGAATGGACATCAGAAAGTATTTTCTACAGAAGATCTCAACATCATGCAATATTGTTTCTGATTCTGCCATTATAGATGTTTGGGTTAAACAAAGATGCCAGTAAAACCACAAGTTTATCTGTTTGCCATGCTGAAACATCTTGAGCAAAACATTGGGTTTAAACCTTACACTTCCTTCATGCTTTCATGGAAGACTATACTTGTTTAATGGGATGCAGCTTATGAGTATTCCTTGTTTATGTTATAGCTAAAAGGAAGGTAATATTCATTGTAACATTCTTTCCAACTAAAAGAGCTGTTCTAAACATAGAAAAAGCACTGGTTTGATTTTTGGTTTTATAGATTTTACTCATTATGGAAATATCAGTATAGCTCCCATTTGCTAAGCTTTTTTCACAGGGGACTAGTAAGCTATAACTTATACTATGTTGTAGGAATAGTCCCTATTTTAAAAGAAGTCATCCCCAACAACCTCTGTGTATAGATGAAGATTTTCCATAATGAAGAGATACCAGTGTCTGCTCATATGAATACATGATGATGATAGCTATAACCTTTGAAAAGTTGTCTGATTTGTTCATTATTGCTCTGCCACATATGTGACAATCTTTAGATGCCAACAGCTATACAATTGCTTTGATAAGGTGGTCCAATAGAATGTGTGTTTTCTGCCAGCCACTAACACACTGAGGCACAGGAGGTATAAGCATGGAGGGGGAGGAATCTGGTCTGTTGGATCAAGTAGCAGGAGGGTCAGAAACACTCCTTGATGTTGCAGGGTGCAAAATTCAAAAACAGGGGTTTAACAGCCTTATTCTTTGCACTTTGCACCCTGCTTTGCATTTAGCACCCATAGGTGAATGCCTTTGCACTTCAGATTGAAGTGTAAAAGCCCGTGGGTCTCTCTCTCTCTAATGAATACAGGGTTGTCTGCATTTAACAGCACTATTCATGAGGAGTGGGCTGGGAGCAGTTAAGAAGCACCAATGGGAGCAATGCAGGCACTTAGTACAGGGCTGCACCTATTGCTAGTGTAAGGCAAGTGCTTTGTAAATGAGCACTAAGAGGTGCAACGTTGTGCCCTGTTGTGCTGTAGTACTGAGAAAATAAATTATTTACAGCATATTTGCTTAGTAGCAAATATGCCCAAATGCTGTTTAACTGCATATATTTAAGTTTGCTTAACTAAACTGTACTGAGGAGGAGTACACATATTCCACAGCAGCTGCCTGCTATTCCAAAAAGTTGATGAGTAGCATTCAAGTGAAAGTCAACATAGTAGAAAAAAAAAACTTAATTACATTGAAACGGCATGATTTATTAGGGTGGGGTATTTTTTTATCAAACAGCAATGATGGTAACTGCTATGTAACAAAGTACAGACCATTTCCAAATTGAAAACATTCATTTTCTGTGCAGTAACAAATTATTTTTGTCCAAACCATTAATCCTCTCTTGTTGTTTGCAATGGGGATTAGCAATTTGGAGGGATGTTAGAATTTATCTTATAAAACAGTTGTGATAACTCAGCTACCACTTTGTTGCAGCAGTGCAATACACATTTAAATACTTTGCAATCGTAGCAATACATGCAAGAAAAAAATATTAATAATGGAAATAAGATACTACAATAAAATCTTTAAGACATCAGTGGGCCCCCATACTTTGCTACTGTGCTGAATGATTTACTTACTGATCCCCTTACCTCTAAAAAATACAGATGCTCAGGATACCCTCTCTGCTAAGACAGGAAAGCTAACTTCATACAGCAACTAACTCTTCTTCCAGGAAACTGTAGTTCTGTCTGTTCTTATACCAATAGATCTGGTTTATTATTATTTGCTTTATTGATTCGAATCCCAGGATCGCTATGTTCCCTGTCCAGCAATGACCAGGGCTTTCCTCTGCCTGTATATAAAGACAATTTCCAAGATTGGATTGCTGTATTCGTCAAAACCTTGGGTTATTGAGGAGGAAACAAAAAACAGAAAGACCAAAGTAGTATATGGTGTAGTATTTTTAAATAATTTTTTATCACACCCTTTGGGGCACATTTACTTAGCTTGAGTGAAGGATTAGAATAAAAAATACTTCGAATTTCGAAGTATTCTTTTGGCTACTTCGACCATCGAATTGGCTACTTCGACCTTCGACTACGACTTCGAATCCAACGATTCAAACTAAAACTCGTTCGACTATTCGACCATTCAATAGTCGAAGTACTGTCTCTTTAAAAAAAAAACTTTGACCAACTAAAACCTACCGAGCACCAATGTTAGCCTATGGGGAAGGTCCCCATAGGCTTTCTAGCCAATTTCTGATCGAAGGAAAATCGTTTGATCGTTGGATTAAAATCCTTTAAATCGTTCGATTCGAAGGATTTAATCGTAATTTTTCCTTCGATTGAACGAATTGCGGTAAATCCTTTGACTTCGATATTTGAAGTCGAAGGATTTAACTTCGATGGTCAAATATCGATGGTTAATCGATGGTTAATTAACCCTAGATATTCGACCCATAGTAAATGTGCGGCTTAGTGGTTTCTATATAATATTACTTGTGCATGTTGGCTACAAAAATATTCATTAGTGAAGAAAGGTGCTCTCAAGCAAGCAAAAGTGATTGTTTCAGTGAACAAACATTTAAATAAATGAAAAAGTCATTTTTCAAAAAAATAAACGGTGAAAAAAACCAAAACTATAAGCATAAAAAAAAAGTGGGAAAAAATAGATATATATATATATAATACGTCAAAAACTCGAAGGCAGACGGCACTTCTGAAAATAAGGTTTATTGGAATTCCTGCTGAGAAAAAACCTTACGCGTTTCGGGAGTTATCCCTTAGTCATAGGGATAACTCCCGAAACGCGTAAGGTTTTTTCTCAGCAGGAATTCCAATAAACCTTATTTTCAGAAGTGCCGTCTGCCTTCGAGTTTTTGACGTGTTTACAGTGGGGACACTGTTGGACGGAGCACCTGATTTGAGGGGAGAGAGCGGTGAGCATGTGCGGTCCTTTTTCGCCTTTCTATTCATATATATATAATAGGTATACAAAAAACCAAAAAGTTCAAAAAAATAAAAATACAAAATGTGCTGTGGTATATCCCACACTATTTTATATTTATAGTTTTTTTTTCGATCATTTTTTTACGGATTATTTTTTTAAAGATAACTTTTTCCCCCTTTTTCTATTATGTTGTAGACTCTTGTTTAGATTTAACCTTGCTTTGCCCCATCTTTATTTCCTTTATTTCTATTTAAAAAAAAAAAAAAATCAACATTATTCACCAACTGTATTTTAATAGATTATTCCCCATATTACTTTCAGCCCATTTCCTGCAACTATTCTAGATTGTAAATGTTGACACCTGTGATGGTGTTCCAATATGAAGTGGCAGATTCATCTTTGCCAAGAGATCCATAGTTTGATCCTTGATCCCCTAATCTTCTTTATCTCCTTCCAAATCAGCCAGTATATGTTATGTGCCATATGTCATTCACAGTTACAGACACTGATGGTGACATGTTGTTCATTGAGATCTGATGTCATTAGTGACATGGACCAGCATCAAAATAACTGAAGGCAACAATATGCAAAAGAAGTCAGGCATTCTAGGTTATTAATCTGCACTAGACAGGACTAGACAGTACAGTTAGAACGAATGACATTTATAACATTTCAAAGTGCAATGTAATAAACACTAGGGTGAATTCAAGCATCTTTCCTGAGAATGCCAGCTACTATCAATGTGTTTTTATTTCCAGAATTTCAATTATTGAAGAAATTGTAGCTTTCCTTTACAATTAATAGAGCGCTATACTGCACTAAAACTTGTTAAAACTGATATAAATGGGCTCCAAATACAGTGACACTTTTGTGACTACTTATTGTATCCAGCTCTGTGATATCTCCATTGGCGATAACTCAGCAGGTTCTGGATGAAAAATCAATGTATGTTCTCTCATTGATGGAGTTAAAAAGATGCTAACTCAGTAACTTGTTACATGTCATATTCTTTGACACCATTTATAAGGGGAAATGATCATCTTTTCTTTAGGTGAATGTAGACATGGTATTGCTGCAATCAAAGCATATATTTTATTTAGAACTGTTGTTATGGCAATGCTGAGGTTTCATCATCAGAATTCCGTTTTTTTAAGATATGTATTTTGAATTATTAATGCATTGGTCTCCAAGCAAATAATGACATAACATTTTAATTACTTTAATTACTATAATGGTTTCTAAGGAGATGTTAATATATTTCTTGGAAAGAATAAATTAGCCAAAGAAAAAGATATGCAAGCTAACATTTTGGCATAATAAGTTTTAAAAAGTTCCAGTTTTGTAAATATAATTAAAGTCTTAAAGGAACAGCAGCAGCAAAAATGAAAGTGTTCTAAAGTAATTCAAATATGATGTAGTGTTGCCCTGCACTAGTAAAATTGGTGTTTTGTTTCAGAAACACTACTATCATTATATAATGCTATATATACTTAGCGGATAAACTCTGCAAAATATAATGTTCTATACAGCTTTATCCAGTGGATAACAAATACCCTCTTTAGAACACCATTATATTGTGCAGAGCTTATCTTGTTTCTGCTAAGTAACCTGGTCCTTTAAGAACGATAACAATTCTGTGCCATGTTACTATGGCAGGTTTACAAGATAAATTAGAAATTATTTTCTACCTAAAAAGTAAAAAGATACGTGAACTAGCCTTCCCCGACTCGATTGTCAGCTTTTATAAAGAATGGTCTTGCGCTGTAATTAGAAATATGGATATTGGTGGATTTCACTCCCTTGTTATGCCCTTGTGCAACACTGGGAAATATGATATCACAAAGATGATTCAGATCACACATTTCCCTTTATATTATCATTTGGGTAATTCCACTACAGTATTGCTAGATCCCTTATATTATTATTATTATCCTTATATATAATAATAGAATGCTGACATATTCTCTAGTGCTTTACAGAGATCATACATAGTTCACATCACTCTCAGCCCCAATGGAGCTTACAATCTTAGGTCTCAAACACACAAACACTAGGATGAATTGTTTTAGCAGCCAATTAACCTGCTCTTTATTTTTGAAGGATATTTTACATCAAAGCAATCATATTGCGAGTACTACTATATTCCATGTAAATTGAAAGCCCTGACTATCTCTGAGTTATTATTTAGATTCATTGTTTCTTTGAAATATTTCTGGCTGCTGCAGTGTCAGTCTCCTGGCCCAAGCTCTCCCCTCTCTACTATATTATAAGTTAAAAGGGTCTGTTGGAGCCGGTCTTCAGACTTTTGCTTTAGACTGATGGTTGTTCTGGCAATTGTCAAATCATGTAAATTTAATTATGACAATCCTTAGCAATTCTGAAGAATTTCAACTGCCGGGAATTTTGAAACAGTGCTTTACTTCCCAACCATCAAGTTAGAAATAGGCAAAAAGCAGCAATTGCCTCATCATTACTACTTTTCTGCTTTATTACAAGCCAAAGACTCATCAAATACAGTACTGACAGCAGCTGCTTAACCACTGTCAGGTATTTTTGAAGAAGGGTTGAAATATAGTATTTGAAAGAGTCTGCATTATGCATCAGAAAAAGACACATTGCTTTTCTAACTCCAAAAAGGGAATTAGTCCAGCCTGTGCAGTAACATTGCAGCGTTTATATCAGGAACATTGTGTTTCTCACTTGTATTTCAACCCTGTCCCCCTCCTGAAACGATGGTCTGTATATGTGACTTCAGGGGAGAATTCCACAACTTCACAGTTCTCACTCTAAAAAACAATTTTTGCACCTTGAGATGAAGCCTCATTTCTTCTGAATTTAAGGAACTCTCTCCTGTACTCTGGAAATATTTACTGGCAAATAAGGATCTTAAGTTTTAGGCACTGAATGATAAGCTTTTCTTATTGATTTGAATGTCTTTTTATTTCTTTATGATTCAAATCCTTTCATCTAAGTTAAGCTGGCTATAGACTCAAAGATCCACTTGTTGGACAACATCACCAAACGAGCGGATCTTTCCCCGATATGCCACTAACGCATGGCTATATCGGGGGTAATCCAAATGTTTGTATGGTCGAACGATCGGATTACAATACACCAAGGGGCTCAGACGGGACTGGTCGGATTAAAATCATACCTTCCCAATTCAATATCGTGGCCAGATATCGATCGGGAAGACCTGTCAGAAGCCCCCATACACGGGCAGATAAGCTGTCAAATTGGTCTAAGTGACCGATATCGGCAGCTTTATCTGCCCGTGTATAGCCACCTTTTGTCCCATGGGTTGGTCCTTATTTTCTTTCCTAAGAGAAATAAGTAAGACGTTGAACCCTTTTACTGCTAGCATATCATACTGTTCTGTAAACAGCGCATTAATAAGCACTTTTCCCACAGTATAGAAAGAAATTTAGAAACATAGATTCCACTTTTTGGCAGTTTGGAAAGGGGTTTTCCCTTGCCAGTGATGTAGACTCTATATGATTAGCAGGGAAATGCTTAAAGGTTTGATATCATGTTAAAGTATAACTATTATGTTCTACTAACTACTTTGTTCTGTTTTAGTGATAAAATATCAGCCCAATCTTTGCACGGACGTAATAAACTAGAAGTGGTAACATTTGCATTTCAGTAGTTTAGTGCCAGATTTTAACATCTTTCCTGATTGTGAGTAATCGTAATGAAGTTGTGTGCTATTTTTTCAGATTTGATTTTAAAAATGAGATCGTAAAAAAAAAACCCTGTAATCATGAAAATGTCACTTGTGATTTTTGTTTGCCAAATATTTGGCAAAATCAAAACCTTGAATATGAATACATTTGTCTTTGTTGATGGAGTTTATGCTTGTTTTCTTTGTAACATATAGTAAATGAGACAATATAATGCTCACTGTTAACCAAGCACTCTACATTGTAATGCATCATGTGATCAATAGATGCAACTTAGAATAATTTCTTGCTGGGTCCTCAACGATTTTTTTCAAATTTAAAACTTTTTTCCACTTAGTTTGTTGGCAGTTCCACTTTCCAGTTAATATTTTAGTAATACATATCCCCAAATGTGCCAAACATGGCCAAATGTGCATCTTATTGTACATAGAGCAAAAGCTAAACCCGTACCTCTTTATTTACATGTATGTCTAACAAACCCCTACAATTAATTTGCCTGTTACCTTCAATCTGTGAATTTAAACCCATATGGTTTCAGGATTATCATTAATTCATACTACAGCCTGTTTCATTATGCTGGGCTTTAAATCATGATTGAAAAATGCAGAAATTTCCTCCAGCCTTCTAGTCTGTCAATCTAGACAGCTGTATTATCATTATTAAGGTTCAGCCCAGACAATTGGGTGAATTACATTTCTATATAATTGTGCATAGTAGCTGTACAGATAAGTTGGCACATATAAACTGTAACCAGTGTTCTGTTCTAAAAGAAAAAAGTATGAAATGGATTGTAGAAGTAATAGATAAATTAGAAGGAAAAGGATGAAAAATTACATTGTGGGTTATAGAAAAACTGTATTGATAGAAAAGCAAATGTCACAACTTCCATACCTTGATAGAAGATAATAAAATACTCTACATGTTCTCTGTAAACAGTTTGAGCCTAAATTTGCCTAAAAATGTGGAGTTTTACTTAAAATAGCAGCATGCCCCCTAGTTATCACTAATATATACTTATGCAATCTTGTAGAGAATCTGGACCAAACTACTATGGCACTTAAATGATCTCCATAAGGTCAATTTATCAAAGTTTGCTACAAGCAACAAAATTGGTAACATATGCAGCTTTTATCTTTTTGATCTTTTCCTTCCAATTTTGATAAAATTGCTCAATCGATAGGTGCCCTTTGTATAAAAGCAAAAACATTTTTTAAGGATTTTGGTTACTCTTCATGGTCAGTACATTCATGGCAAATTCATCCTTCCTCTTGGAAACATTTTGCACCTATCTTTGCTGCAAGAACAAAGCTTGTCTTCCTAAAAGTGAGAAGATGCTTGGTATACCTTCAGACACAGGACACAATATGTCATAATCAATCAATTAGAACTTCCATTGATTTGTTTCATTATCTGTTGGTTTCAAATAGAGCCAAAGGCATTCCCTTAATTTACTGCCCCAGTAAACCATAAATATCATCCTGAATCATTAAGTCAAAACCTGAAATGTGATCCTGCCCAGTTCCCAATCAGACAGCCATCTGGAAGATGAAAGGGGTCTATTTTAGTTTCAGAATGATCCAGACCCTAATTTGTAGTAACAGTCTTAACAGGCTGTTTCAGAGACATTAACCAGAGGCCATGCTCTGCAATTCAATGTAGGTGCACTGTTTGCTGTCTTAAAACATTAGCAGTCAGCACAACCATGTACATTTTTTTCAGACTACAATTCTCAATTGCCAAATTCCAAAGGGTCTCACACATATAGCCAGGAAACTATAAATTGTTAGGAAAGTAAATCATGCTTGGCCCCAATAAAATGGTCACTCAAAAGTCAATAGACCATAGTTGTGCTTGGTTCATGTACTGCTAAAAGATTTGGAAACATGACATTTGACATTGTTTTTTTCTACTTTTACAGGACACTGTCAACATAATGGAGACAGCACAACAATGCAAACATTATATGTAAAGGAAATTTGCTTTGACTTTTTAAATGTATATGTATATGAAAAAGGACAACCATTATATTTTTGCTTTCAGTAAAAAACATTATAAATTACAATACAAATTTAAGCAAACAGAAATGGTTTGTTCTAATATTAAATAAAAACTATTCAACCTGGTCTCTGACCTTTCTTCCTTGCTATTAAACAACTTATTTTGCATATGTATTGATTAAAATTCTTATTCACTCTCTCATCATATCGTGTCTAGACTACTGTAACTCTCTTTTAATTGGCCTCCCCCTCCAGAGACTGTCACCTCTCCAGTCCATAATGAACACTGCTGCGAGGCTCATACACCTCAACAACCGCTCCTCCTCTGCCTCTCCATTCTGTCAATCCCTGCACTGGCTTCCGTTACCTTTCAGAATCAAATTCAAATTAATGACACTGACTTTCAAAGCACTTCATAACTCTGCCCCACCCTACATCTCTGAACTCATCTCTATATACTCACCCACTCGCTTACTACGGTCCTCTACTGACCTGCTACTCAACTCTTCTCTCATTAAATCCTCACATGCTCACATTCAAGACTTTGCAAGGGCTGCACCCCTCCTCTGGAACACTCTCCCACGGTCTGTCCGACTTTCTCCCAACCTTTCTGCTTTCAAAAAATCTCTGAAAACTCACTTCTTTCGAGAAGCCTACCCTCACTCTGCTCAACTACCAAACGCAACACCACATACAATACCACATTTCTCACCCACTTAATTCGATCTTGCCCACTCCCACACCTTGTGTATTACTCCCTTCCCTTTAGACTGTATGCCTATGCATAGGGCCTTCCTCACCTTTTTGTACCTGTATTAATTGTGATGTTTGTTACTCCATATATTCTATATATGTAAGTCATGTGATTTAGTTGTATAATCACATTTACTTTACAGTGCTACGCAATATGTTGGCGCTATATAAATACATGTTAATAATAATAATGATTGAAAACGTTAAATGTGTCTGACTTTTTTCACTCAGTTGATTGTTTATCTAGTAGCAATAGCAGTGACACAGATTAATAGTTAAAGGCAAACTGTCAAATAACTGAGAAAAGCTGGGCCACTGGAGACCAAGCCCACCTATCTGCAAAGAGCAAACTTTGAACAGATTAGCCCAAGTCATAAAGCAAATACCAGAATTAAAGCAATGTGACCCTATCTCGAATGAGTTATATACATTTATGGAGGTATCTGGTATGAACAGGACACACCGGCACAGCATGGGTAAGTTCAGCAGGTTAAACCTTGCTCGTTTATTGCGGATGCAACGTTTCGGGGCGTGACCCCTTTCTCAAGCATCATCATGCTTGAGAAAGGGGTCACGCCCCGAAACGTTGCATCCGCAATAAACGAGCAAGGTTTAACCTGCTGAACTTACCCATGCTGTGCCGGTGTGTCCTGTTCTTACGCTGTTTTTGAGGTTGCCTATTCCCTCTGACATCGAGCACCTGGGAGTCGCTGAAGTCTGGACGGCCAGGGTGTGCGAGTGTAAGTCTTTCTTTTTACAGGTATCTGGTATGAAACAATTCTGAGAGAGCTTAGACATCAGAGACTGGCTGTAGACTTTCAAGCAAGGAAGTCTTTTTTTAACATGTCTTCTTATTGAGGCTTTCATTTCCTGTTCCAATGCTCTGACATCAAAGTTAAATTGCAGGTTCTATGGGACATGACATGCAAACTTAAAATTAAAGTATCTATATATAAGAATCCAGATTAACAGTCAACGGTATGTAAATTACCTATACTTATTTTTTTTCAGGACTTCTTAGGTCATTTGTTCAATAATTAATAATTTCAGAATTGGGAAATTGAAAACCTCTCTGGGTTGAAAGCGGCAACTGTGCCACTATGCAATTTTTTGGGATGTTCGTACTATGCCCTCTACATGCAGAGTAATCACACCTGATAAAACTTTTTTACATCTGCGCTGGTTTCAACACAGCCTGTAAGGAAAAGATAACTATCATTCTGCAGAAATATTTCAAACTGTGGCCAGAAAAAAGAAACAGCAATATATATTGAAACATGAATATTGACTGAAGTTGCTCTTTAGCAACCAGGTAACCTGTTATGATATTCTGACACTTCTTTCCAAAAATACCAAAGCTTTTTTATTTTATTCGACAGTAAAGGGGTTATTAACTAAAATCCAAATATTTCTCAATGCATTTTTAAAATCACTTCAACCAAACTCCCATCCACAGTTTTACCTTATTTATCGGTAGATCAACTTGAAAAAATGTGGTGCGGGAAAAAAATAGATAAAATCATGAAAAAAAAAGTCTGATTTTCTGTACCAAAAACTCCTCTTTTTGAAAACCACAAATTAATCAGATTATTGTACAGAATCCAGTGCAGATCATATCTTCCAAATGCAAATGGGACATCTGCCATTGACTAATACATAACCTCAGCCAGTTTGAGATGGAGTACTTTTTTATTTAGACTTTAAGCAGCATCTGGGTTTAATAAATCAAGAACACCTTTTTTCCCTCAGAATACATGTTGTTTTCCCCTTTAAAACTTTGACTAGAAAAAAATCGGACTTCAATAAATAACCCCCTAAAAGTATGTGGTCGACCTGTAGTTAAAGCCCTAGTCTTTGTTTTTCTTTCTGACTATATTGTGAGATTAAGAGCACAATGTCCAGAATTAGCATCTTTGGTATAAATGACGATGCCCAATAGTTAGTTAATGGCAGCCCAGGCCGAGACATGAACTCGGAAAATATTGACATAGAAGTGTTCTCTCTCAGCTACAATTGAACCTCTGCTTCCACCATTCAGAATTTTCCAGCCACCCTTTGGTGAGACACAGATTCCCTGCTACTATGTGGGCCAAATAGTTTTAAAAAACTTTTATTGAAACTGAAATTGTGCACAAAAGGCACATTTGACAAACTACAGAATAAATCTCAATGTTTAACAAGCCATGGCTACAGTAAATTCACCACCATGGGAAATGAATATATCATTTTTCATTTGTACAGTCATCCTCACTATTACAGACAGAAAACTGAATGTGCACCCAAAAGAAGAAAATAAACAGGCTTTAAAAACTGATCTGTTTTTCTGCAAACTGGAGAAATTAAAAAAAAAACATTTGGAAGAAGTTGAGAAACATCAAGGGTGGAGTTGAGAAGAAAAGACATTATTCAGCTGGAAACATAACGGGTCCTGTTTAATCAGTCTCCATGCATAGTTTCACATATTTTAAATTTAAAAAAATAACTTTTGGTATTCTATGGAAATATCCATTTTCATTGATGAATAACAAGTAAAAAAAGGTAATTAGTCTACATTTCAGGAACCATTTGTACTGGTCAATGATTTTCTGATGAATCACCCAGGTTGACACCTCCCCCCCACAAAAATAGAGTTGCCAAATAAGCTGTGTTCCTTTCTGTAACTGTAGCAGAATTTAGAATGTCAGTAACTGGCTGCTAAGACAACATTTGACATAGAAGTGGGTCTTATAGAACTGTGTATTCATCCTGCAACACTTCACATGCATGAGCTAAATATTACAGAAGAGGCCAGGCAGTTATTTGGAAACTCAAAGGACAGCACAATGAATCTGACCTCCAGCAGTTGTTGAACATCTCGCCCAGTAATATTGCTCCTGTGTGCCAGCAGTTGATAGGATGCCTACTACCCGCCTCTTTCCTCCCTGATCAGTGCATGCTCAGGACAGTCTTTGCACTGATGCTGATTAGAAGGGTGGGCACCACCCAGACTTTCTTTGCCATGTTTTGATGGAATTTTTTGTTTTTTGCATAAGCACTGGATGAAAATGTAGCAGCACTATGGGCCCCCAGCTGCCTACATAGAAAAGATGGCCTTGGCTGTGAATATTAGGGATGGGCGAATTTGACCCGCGTCAAAAAAATTTTGTCGCGCAGCGAAACTGTTTTGACGCGCGTCTTTTTTTTGACGCACGCCGCCATACAAGTGTATGGGCGTCATTTTTTCGGCGAAACGAGGCGAAAAAATTCGCCCATCCCTAGTGAATATCTGAATAGGCGAGAACTCCTTCTATCCAGAAAAAAAGGAGCCTTCTTGTTATTATATCTGAGCTGTGCAAATTTGTCTTCTGTCTAAGCATTACAATTCATCAAGTAGAAAACTATATTAAATGTAAATAAAAGAGAAGCAATGGGAACACTCATGAAAAAATTCAGGTTTGCATATCATTGATACTGTTTTCCTGTTATACTGATATGTATATGATAGAGTTATAGGTCAATATACTGTAAAGTTGAGAACATGAGGATAAAATACAAGAAATCAAGGGAAAGGGTCAAACAGTGACTGCAAATTGATCAATATGTCTTTATGTGTTGCATGTTAGCCACATTATCTATTCATGTAGATTAGATGTACTTTTGAACACAAAATGCATTAATGTGCTTGACTTATTTATATAGGTAAGTGCAGAGGATTTCTTGCATTGATCGCAAAGGAGCACATTCCATTCTTATTTTTGTGTCATCTCTACATTCTTGATTAGCAATCTCTTTTCATTAATGAACACTAATTTAACCATAGGGGCTATAAATGGCATTTCTTAACCATCCTGTATCAACTAGATGTCCAAAATGTATTACTATATGTTGGGGCATATTGATTATGCTGTGTAAAATGGAACTCACCGAAACATGGTGTACAAAGCTTTGTAAAATAAATAGTGAATTTATCAAGGTGTGTGTAAGTTTATGCCATGCTTACACCAGATTTGACACCATTATTTTACAATGCCTGCATAAATTTTTTTACACAGCATAATACATATAGTTACTCCATAGAATCCTTAGGTATTATATCCCCTACATGTTTTACACTGACACTACTGACCAGATATGAAGGACTAATGCCAATGTGGCAGTTTTGTGTCTGATATGATTGTATGGTTAAATAAAACATCTTTAAAACATTGTTATTAGTAAGTTCTCCTGGTGTTTCAATGTAAATATTACACTATTATAAACATATGACTATTAAGATTTCATGCACCAGGTCATGGTATATCTCATATAAGTAATTCTAAACTTCAACTGGACTTGCTAAGTAATCATTGTAGATATTTCACTACTCATCTGACCAGCAACTTCTCAAGGTTTTGCATAACACATTGGATAATCATACACAGAATTAACACCTCTGTGAGTTTCAGATGTCACCTCTCTGAAGAGTTACAATGTGCCATTGTGATTGGATTAGTGGAAGAGTTTATATGGCGAGGACTTCCCACACCAGTCAGTTGAACTGAAGAAGCTGCTCGGATGAGTATTGAAACGTCTTCAATGATTACTCAGCAAGTCCAGTTGTTTTAGAATTACTTATATTAGATATTATAAACATAATTTTGGTATTAAAGGAGAAAGAATGATATTTTTATAAATCTAGAAAGAAACATTTGATTTAATTGTACTTTTGAATAGCTATTTTATTCAATAGCTATGATACATAAACAACTCCTCTAAAGCAAGAAAGAATTACTGCCAGACCATGAACAGAGGTTGAAATACAAAATATGTAAAAATACATTTTGCTTAAACCCACAAAGTACAGTATTTGGACTTCTTTCGGATAACACAATATGCTAAACTAAATATACTGTATGCAGAACCAAAATCTTCAGCTCAGTGTTAAAAATGGTATCTGGAACTTGGGGAAGTGTGTAGGCATAATCCAATACAAAGAGACAATTAGCATGCTTATAATGCTGTAAATATGGAAACCCATTCAAGTTAATGGGACAAGTTCAGGCAGCAAAGAATTTGAGCATAAAAAGCAGTGTACAATGCAGTGTAAATATCTATATAACCCAGTGCCACATGTTTATGCATCTTTTTTTCAAACTCACACTCTTTTTTACAGGAGAATTATATACTCCAGGGACACCCATAGGCCACCCACCTACTTCAGCAGCACTACATGCAGAGTGAGGCCCAACAGTTTGTGCACCTAAGGGCAAGACCAACTAATTTCAATGGGGTATGGTCAAAAGTGCCAAAACATTGAAAATGTTAATGTTTTTCTCACACTTTCCAGCTACCTTCCTATTTTTAGGTGTATGTTCTCCCCAAGTTTATTTGATTAACTTGTTTAAAGAATATGGAAAGATTCATTGACAGGGGAGGGAGGATGCTGAAATATTTGGTAAATCCAGAGAATGTCATCACTAAGTTTTTTACACAGGTTAGTGCTCCTTTTAGGAAAAAAAATGCACTGACCTGGGAAATAAAGATGTACGAATGTCGTAATTTTGCTTACCTTTCCCAAGAGTCCTTAGTACAGACTTGTGTGTGGAGTAGTGTTAGATCCAAAAAGATTACTCTAATATCACTCTGCAAATGGGTGAGTCTAAATCTGAAGGGGGGATGTCTTGGAAAAGTAAGGAAGATGGTGGCGTGCAGCAGCCTGAGGCAGCAGCCCCGATGTGGCCCCCTCCCGATCTACGCTTCAAGGAAAAAACACAGCAGGTCCAATTGATTTGACTTATTCCTACAGATATACCATGACCTGGATGAATGAGAATCTTCACAATCCTATTTCCCAGTTACAATATCAAAATCTAAAATCCACCTTGGTTGGATAAAATTTCAGATATATAAATCTGGATTTTAATGTTCATTGTCATGCAATTCTTTACAATTTAGTATACTGTACTTACAAGACAATTTATGGGAACTCAAAGAGCAAGAAGAAAGTTACCAGCACTCACGGTCTTAGTTTGCAGGAAAACCTTGCTTTATTTCAGTGCGGTGATGCAACATTTCGGGGCCACGCCCCTTTATCAAGGGCATGGCCCCGAAACGTTGCTTCACCGGACTGAAATAAAGCAAGGTTTTCCTGCAAACTAAGACCGTGAGTGCTGGTAACTTTCTTCTTGTACATTGAATAGGAAGCTGCCGAAACTTCCATTACCAAGCACCAGGCTACTCTACAGGAGGGTGTTGTGGGTGTATGTCTGCTCACACTAATTTGTCAAAGAGACTGTCCCAAAGGCTGTAGTACACATGAATACACAACGTTTCATATGGAAAATCATTGCACCTATAAAATCAAAAGTAGGATTTACCATTCAAATCCAAGTATGGGAACTGTGTACTTGATGTTATCAATCCTTACTGGAGGCAAAACAATCCTATAGAGTTATTGTTTACATAATTTTATATATAATTTGTATTTTTATAAGGCATGGAGATGTAAAATTTGGAGAGACCCCTAATCCGGAAAGCCACAGGCCCCAGCATTCTGGATAACAGGTGTCATATCTGGTACTATATTTCAAGAATCATGTTTTACCTATAATTCATTTATATAATGGACAATGCAAATATTGTTTTTCCCCAGGAACTAAAATTTTACTCAAGTCACTTTACTTTTAAGATCATGTCTCTAAAGGTCCAACAGATATGTATTGCAATCTGTAATAGTGTAATATACCCCTGTACCATTAGTCCACCAAGGTAACACTGCCAGAAACTTAGCTTTGTTTGTTACTGGAGCCCAATGCAAATGTAACACATGGGTCGCTACCCACCAAGTACCTATTAGATGCTGGAAAATGGGATGGTAGCTGGTGGAATTCATTTGTGGCAGATCCCTTAAATTTTTTGTTTACCAGATTTTATATTCTGAAAAGTAACATTTAATTCCACTAGTTGAAAGTGGTTTGATTTTATTTTACTTCATTAGACTAAAAAACCCTGTGTTTAAATTCGGATTTGTAGACGCATACCATGAATATAAATACCACACAGTGTGTTCATCAACAGTTTAGTCAAAATCTCTGGGGAATATTAAGGTTGGTAAAAGAGAGCAAAAAGGAAAACTTCAATTTGCTTTTTTGATTAAATAAATTTGAACTAAAATCTATTGTGCTTATTGGTTACAAAAAAAAACACACCATAAAATGCAGGAGTCCTAAAGTCTCAGTTTTAACAAGCACCAGCTGAATAGTGAAGGCAGGGAGCATACAAACCATCTTATGTCTGCCAATTCATTTCCTGACCCCCGAAAAATACCTCTTGTTTCCTCCCATGCAGGCCAAACATGGCAGAACACCAAGGGAATTCTAAATGGAATCAATTGCACTTGTTACCAACTAAGTTCCCTTTTATTCTTATGTTACCAAGGAATAGATTTTCAGCTGCAAGCAATTACAATGAAGAGTTACCGAGTAATGGTTTCCAGATTTCTCCATTATGTGGAATTAATTGAAAGAGACAATTTAAGATTTTAAACCATGTAAATGCATTTCTTACTCTGTCAAATAGTGACGTCTCTAGATGCCAAGGGCACGGATGCTAAAAGATGATAAAGACTTAACAGAGGCTTTTTACTTTGCAATTCCAAATATCCATTTTAATGTATATGAGGTGACAAAGCAAATATATACACCTGTTTTCAATGTACACAATTTAAATAGAGCACATTTTCCTCCCTTCATTGATTAAGGTGGTTTTTAAAGCTAAGCAATATTAACTGTGCACATGACTAGGAATGAGTCACATTTTCCATTTCATCTGTGCTCAGTAATTTATAAATATAAATATTTTCATCTTAATTCTGCTATTATACTATTTGTTTTTCATCTCTGCAACAGTGACTTTTCATAACAGGGAGTCCTTAACAATTTAAGTTTTGTGCCTGAGGCGCACATAGATTATGACCTACCCAAGGTCACATGAAGTTACCTCTGGAATCGAAACCAGACTTCCATGAATCAACTGAGAGAACAACTAAAACACTGAACCACTTCTCAAAAGAATGATACCATTTTAAAAAAAAAGTCTGATAGATGAGCCTTATGACTTAAAACTAAAATCTATAAAAATCTCTACAATCTAAAAATTGAACATCAGACAGATTGAAAAATCCTGGCTGAGATAGTAAAGTGCAAGGTTTCTAAACTGGATATTTATGGTATAATATGCTTTAAATAACAAATAAACTAATTTCCACAAATGTCAGTCATTTATCAAAAGATCTGAGCTGAAAAAGCACGAATGGGAAAAAGTCGCAGAAAAGCCATGGAAGCGGCAAGTTTTTCGACTTGTCACGATAACCGGGACTTTTTCGTATTGGTGAATAAAAGCCAGCTCCAAAAACACCCTAAAACCTCAAAAACCATGAAGTAAAGACAGCTGTAAAAGAGGAATCTGCCATTTATTTATTCTGCTTTATTTTTGAGCAGCTGGAGTATTTTCAGAGTCTAAATTGTTTGGAGATCCAAATTATGGAAATATCCCTTATCCAGAAAACTCCAGGTCCCCAGCATACTATACTGTATAAATATACTTCATAGCATATGTATGTAATTTAATATAATAGTATGAGTAATATCAAGTTTTGATTTTGAAAGGATTTCCTTCACTCTTACAGCCTTTACTGTCTTTGTAGAATTTTGCTTGTCTTATTAATGTATAATCAAAAACCTACTGGATATAATTTGAGCCATGTAGCTGAGCACAAAATATATACTGTATATGTACATTTTCATTTCTAATTTAATCAGTGACTGGAAGTCACATGTCATTTTAATGTGCAAGTACAACTTGTAGGTTAAATGAATGATATGAATAGTATATAATTATGAATGTAATAAATTCAGTAGATCATTAAAAAAAAGGGATTTCAGGCTATGGTTGATCAGATTTTGGAAGGAAATTTGTATTTTTTAATGTAACTGATAGGGCATTTTATTACTTTTATTATTATAATGCATTTATATGTGCCAACATATTAAGCAGTGCAGTACGATAAATGGTGCATACACTGAGCATACAGATTACATACAAAAAAAGCTGATAACCAATAAGAGAGGTAACAATGGACCTGCACAAGTCCTAAAGTGCCAAGGGGCACAAGAACTCATCCTCTTTGTGCTCATTTACCAAGCACTTGTGCCCCATGGATTACTGCTCCTGCTCTCTTGCCAAATCAAAAATCTGCAAGTGAGGGGGCAGATCAGGGAACTCCCACATGCCGCCTATATGCTATGCCTCCCCCGTCCCTCACCAACATATCACTAACTATTAAAATCAGGCAGAACACAGTGTGGAAAGTGCAAAAATTGTGTCCTTTTTCACAATTTGCACACTGCTCTCTGCATAGTAAATGACCCCTACTTCATTAGATCAGGTAAAACTGGTCAAAATGGCACATTATATGAGTCAAGGGATGAATATATGTCTGCTCATAAATAGAATTTAAGGCTTGCCAGGGAGACGCAAATAAATAAAGAAGTCTTTGTGTTTTGGGAACGCACTGCTGAATGTTAATTCAGAAATTAGACATGTAATTCCAAAAACGCCATGACAGATTCCAATAATCTGCTGGTACTGTGCTAAAACAGTCCATACACATGATACCATAGTTCCTTACTTTGCTAATGCAAATTCCGTTGTCTGCATTACTCACAGGGAATTTTGAAGTGAAAGAATCAAAAAAATGTGTCCTTCAGTAATTCACAAAAACCAATCAGATGGTTGCATTCATTTTTCAAACTGCTGTGGAGCAGGAAATGCTACTTGCTGATTGGATGTTATAGGTCACTGAACTCAGGCAAATGTTTGCTCTCTATTACAACACCTTCCCTTTTGTGCTGGGGGAAATTATTTTGTCAATGTTTTCTATAACAATTTCTAAATATAACTATTTCATACATATTAGGGCACACAGACTTAAAGAAGTCATAGTTCCGAAATGAATGTGTTTGCAAGAATCCAGTATTCTATATTCATGAAAAAGTACATTATATGATTGTACAACTACATCATTCCCCCTGTCATGTTTATTTACAGAGATTTATTAAATGGGTAAGGAAGGATATATGACTGTCTCCTTTTTTTTTCAAGGTTCAGTTCTTTTAACAGTTACAGATATCATGACAACAATTTATGGCAGGCCTGGGGCTAACTGGAAAAATGTTGGCTTGCATAAGGGCTGAGGTAGTTCAAAATCCAGATTTTCAGCCAGGCTACAATTTCTACAGCTGCATCTCAAAGGAGGTACAGCCTACCGTGTTGACATAATATAAATATTCCCACAACCTCAAGTGCAAGGCCTATAGTTCGCTTTCTTTCTCCTTGTCACTGTAATGTAGACATTACCATGATAAGCATTTACAAAAACATTACATGCTATACACAGTCCTTTACAGTAATGGAAACCATGTGACGAAATGGACAGATTCTGTCCCTAGTGCCTCTGTGAAGGCATGCAATACTATATCTGAGTGGTCAAGTCTCTCAATAACGAGGCAATGCATTCCGATCCTTCATCATTTATTATTTGTTTACAGCTCATCTGTACTACTATAGGTCAAACTGTAAATATACTGGAGCAAAGGGAGAATCCCTTTAGAATATGCTGAAAAGGAGATGAAAAACAATTTTATCACTTTTGCAGCTGTAGATGGATTTTTGTGCAGCTGAAAAATTAAGGCATTGTATCCCAATTCAAAGCTTGATTCTCAGGATTTCTGCATATAAGTTGGTAGGTAGCTAAACATGTGGCTTCTTTTTTCATCCTTTTGAAGCCACTACACACTTTGTGGAAAACCTTAGTTTTCAATAAAAATGTACTATGAAAGTTTAATGGGGTTTCCTTAATAGCTGCTTGAGCCAAAAGACTTACGTAGTCTTAAATCAGCTCCAAAGCGTCAGCAGTCAAGAATAGGTTATTGGTTAGTGCTTGGTAGAAAGGAAGTCTGGTCAGTTATGAGTATACTTTGGACGAACATAAGCTAACAAGTGAGTGTGAGCAGTTATTAGAAGTCATGGAGTAATTAATGGGTATATTAATAAGTAGTAATTAGAAAAACTGCCGTGAAAAATTTGCAAAAACACAGAAAAATTTATGAAATTTAGGCAATAAAAAATTGAAGTGAATGTACAACGTATTATAAAGCATAGAATTAGGCATTCAGGATCAATTTATGTTAGGAATATGTTCTCATTGGCCTGTTCTTTTTTTTTGGTGTTTACTGAGCTACTCTGTCCTCGGAATATATATCTGGAATGACTTCTGCAACTCCTTTAATTTTGCTTATTGTTTCTTCTCTTTCTAAACTTCTTTTGTTTTTATAGTGCCAGAATTGTGCATAATTTTTTTTTACTTTAGAAAGAATCACAAATGTATGCTGTTGAACTTCCGGTCTTGGTGCGATAAATAAAGAAAATGTTAACAAAAATAACTTAAAGTCTGATTGCAGATTGTTCAAGAATACCTTTGTCTACATCATACTGAAAGTAAATATTAATTTGAACTGTCCCTTTCAATTATGCATAACTGTTTATATGGTAAACAGGATAAAATATATACATTACTATGATGTGTGTACTGATTACTATTTCATATGTGGTATTGCCTAAACAGAAATGTTATGTGTGTCTGATTAATTAGTATTTGTGCATCATCGGATGTTTTTCTAATCAAGCTCTTTTGAGGATGAAAACAAAAGACATATATAGTAGCACATTCCATGCTGAAATGTATAATATTTTAACAAGCATCGTATTAGAATAGAAAAGGTGTATTATTCTGAATTGCCTTGCTAATGAGGAAAATATGATATCAATAGATAAATAGCAGAAATATTGCAACCATGGACTGTCCATCAAGTTCAATCCTGAAGTCTGTATATAACCTGCCTAACTGTTAGTTGATTACAGATATAAAATAGTTTAATAATATTTATAGGTAGGTCTATGTAATCATCTTTTTCAGTATTCGTTATTTTGAATTTATGAAGGTAGTTCCTAAGTCTAGACACTGTTATTTTCTTAACCTAAATATTTGTTAGATTTTCATGGGAACTTTTTATTTTAATCTCTCACTGTTCATTTCTAAAATTCATTTTTAAAGCAGAATCTGAAGGCAAAAAAAATCTGTTCTTATTTAAGGGTTCGTAATAAAATATAAGATTATATATAGTTCACATGGTCAACAGAAACCAAAAAGTATTCATCCTAGATAGGGATGTAGCGAACGTCGGAAAAAAAGTTCGCGAACATATTCGCGAACTTGCGCAAAAATGCGAGCGGTTCGCGAACCCCATAGACTTCAATGGGAAGGCGAACTTTAACATCTAAAAAAGACATTTCTGGCCAGAAAAATGATTTTAAAGTTGTTTAAAGGGTGCAACGACCTGGACAGTGGCATGCCAGAGGGGGATCAAGGGCAAAAATGTATCTGAAAAATCTGCCTGTGTGTGCTTGGAAGAGATAGTGTAGGGGGAGAGCTGTTAGTGATTTCAGGGACAGATGATAGTAAGTTTGCTGGCTAGTAATCTGCTTGATACTGCTCTGTATTGGAACAAAAAAATAAATAAAAGCAGTCCTTACAAGGACTACTGTTATTGCAGCAGTCAGCAGATGAGATCAGAAGCAGGACAGCTGCCCACTGCAGCTACATACAGAGCACTGCAGTAGAAGGTAGATTACTAGCCAGCAAAGCTACCTAAGCTTAAATGTCCCTCAAACCCCTGCAGACTTCTGTCCCTCCAATAACAGAGCAGTATCAAAACGATTACTAGCCAGCAAACTTTCAACTGTCCCTGAAATCACTAACAGGCAGCAGCTCTCTCCCTACACTATCTCTTCAGCACACACAGGCAGAGTGAAAAAACGCTGCAGGGCTTCGGTTTTTATAGGGAAGGGGAGTGGTCCAGGGGAGAGCTTCCTGATTGGCTGCCATGTACCTGCTGGTCTGGGGTGAGAGGGCAAAAAAAAGCGCCAACAATGGCGAACCCAAAATGGCGAACGTCGCGCGACGTTCGCGAACTTCCGGCGAGCGCGAACACCCGATGTTCGCACGAACAAGTTCGCCGGCGAACAGTTCGCGCCATCTCTAATCCTAGATCAATCATTTTTGAACAAACTGAACCAACATAATTGCTTTGTTATGATGGGAGAGGTTTGATGGTGGTTGTCAACGCTGAGTGGTGACCACTGAATAATGATTTTTTATATTGGTGTCATGGTGTGCTCTAACATAATATACATTGGATAAAATATACTTTGTTTCAGAGAGCTTTTAATATGAGTGTGTATTTGTAGACTTCAGAAAATTCAAGATCCAGGAGAAGACTCCTGTTCTATAGCACAGGAAGTAAATACAGGTATGGGACCTGTTATGCAAAATGCTCGGGACCTGGGGTTTTATGGATAAAGGATCTTACTGTAATTTGGGTCTTCATGCCTTAAGTCTACTAGAAATTAATTTAAACATTAAATTAACCCAATAGGCTGTTTTTGCTTCCAATAAGGAATAATTATATCTTAGTTGGGATCAAGTACAAGCTACTGTTTTATTATAACAGAGAAATCATTTTTAAAGATTTGGATTATTTGGATAAAATGGAGTCTATGGGAGACAACCATTCCGTAATTCGGAGCTGGATATTGGGTTTCCGGATAAGGGATCCTATACCTGTACAAAGAAAAGTATCTTCCCTTAGAACACTGCTTATTCCCAAGAAATAGAAAATGCTGAAACTTATATTTCTGTAGCCCTTGAGTTGGATAAATGCTACAAAAGACTCTTTCATATAGGAGCAGCTTGCATTGAGCCATGGTTACCCTTTAATCTTTGCAAAAATTAGAGGTTTAAGGTCTTGGTTGTAAACAGGAAAATCACTAAACATAGCATTATTACAAATATTGGAGTCTGCAAAGTGTATTGCTCTGGGATAATGGAAGTTTCAAGTCATACCTACATCTAAAATTTCACACACCATGCATGTTTGAAAGGTAAGACATGTATTTATTTACTGAAGCTTTCTAACCAGAGCTAGCCAAATTAAGACACAAACTTTGTTTTCAACAGGGACCGTGGAAGTGGCAGGCTGCAAGTAACATGATTAGTAACAATAAACACGGCTATTTTAACAGAGTACCCTAAGTACATTATTAGCTAGACAAAACATAGGAAGACAGACAAAATGTGTGCTGTTCCTCTGTTCCCGTGGCATGGATTTGTCCGTCAGGATTCAACTGGTAGTTCAAAGCATTTTATTTTCTTTTACACTGCCTGAACATTTATCAGTTTGATGTGCAGAACAGAGATCAGGAAATGAAAGGTAAATTGATCTCTTCCAAGTGTTAAAATGGAAAGGCCTGACGCACATGAAAAAGACAATGTTTAGTACTGAATTTTGAAAGTTAACCAGTTATTTTTTTACACTATTAAAAAATCTATTTACCTTTCATTTCCTAGATAGATAGATAGAGAGATAGAGACCAAGCTGAGAGACCACAATTACAGTGAAAAGCTGAAAAAAAAATAGCTGATTTACACCAATAAGTGCCATAGAGAGAAAGACAGAGAGTGTCAGGCAGGCGCATAGTCTGACAGATAGATATGATACTATGGAATAGTGGGCGAATTTTTTCGCCTAGTTTCGCCGAAAAAATGACGCCCATAGACTTGTATGGAGTTGTGCGTAAAAAATAAATAGACGCGCGACAAAAAAAAATTTCGCCGCGCGACAAAATTTTTTTGACACCCATAGACTTTAATGGCCGTCAGCGTCATTTCGCCGGCGGCGAATTTTCGGCGAAACGAAACGGGTCAAATTCGCCCATCCCTAAATAGCCAAAGAAATGTCTAATTGCAAAGACTCTTACAATTTATTGTTGATTTTTGTGTTAAAATCTGTATTGTTAGATTAAAGGCTTTGTAATTTATTGTAAAAGGCTAATATTTTAAGAATGTGGTTAGACAGGTGTAGTTGTGGTTGCATGTATAACTAAATATGTTATTTTAATATGTGTTCTCTGTAATGTGATTCTAAATAAATACAACATTAATTCGAATGCAAGGATAATCCTTGCTGAACTACTTATGAAGTACAAGTTCATTGGCTGACAGTTGGGCCTCATTTCAAACACAAACCTCATGCATAAATCAGAGGGGATTGTTTATCTCTGGTTTCCACAATCTAGTGAGTAGTGTTTTAGGCAGATTGTGAGACAGATTCCATAAAGAAACTTCACAGCAGAGTCTTTGCTTACACATGTACCTGCAGTTAATAATAATACACATAAGCCCTAATGGCAAGGGGAGGAAACAGAGTACATTCACTCTTTCCAATTCAGGTTGTTGTGAAGCAGAGCTAATATTTTACTGTATAATGATCCAAAGTGCCATGAACTAATATGTCCAAAGTTCAAGTGGTTACTCCATACAGTCAGGGTTTTGGCTTTATGACTGGAGCTTATGCTCGCAAGGAAAATGAAATTCTGCCTTATAACAGGCATAGGATCCATTATGTGTTATCTAGAACACTCTGAATTATGGGTAGGCCATCTCCCATACACTTCATTTTAAGGAAATAATTCTAACTTTTAAAAATTATTCCTTTTCTTTGTAATAATAAAGCAGTAGCTTGCACCCAACTAAAATATAATTAGTCCTTAATGGAGGCCAAACAATCCTATTGGGTTTATTTAATGTTTACATGTTTTTTGTAGATTCAAGATCCAAATGAAATGAATGTTCCTTATCTGTAAAACCCCAAGTTCCAAGCATTCTTTATAATAATGTCTTGTACTGTATATCACATTTGACCAATAGTCCACCAGGGCCCACTCCTGTTTTTACTTTAGACATTGCTGCTTGGTCTGCTATTTAAAAATATGGCTGCACCCATTCCTATAAGTTATCATTCATTAGAAAAATAGGATTACTTGCACAGATCATCCCTTGACATATTATTTTACTGAGCATATGTGACTGAAAACCATTCTTAATAAATTAATATATTCTTGATTTAATTTGTCATTTTAAAATGTATTTAACAATAACAGGAAAATATTAATTTCAAAAAATGGGAACTTCTAACATAAATCAGAATTCTCATTAGCGTCTTCATTAGAGTCAGTGAGATGTCTGTGATTTTCTTAATAATACACTAATGATTCCTTATGTCATGTCAGAAAATGTCCCTTTTCTTAGTTTTTGCATATTTAATCGGCTGGATCATAAAATGGAAATGTCTGCTTACTCTTACATTCAGTTCCATCCACTCCTCACAGAAAAAAAAACTCCTAGGTTGCTTTCGTTTCACTATTTATTAGTTTGACTTTTCCAAAGTCAAAATACACTTTGAAATGTAGCATGTCATTATGTAATTTGTAGTTACAATACCCAGGACCATTTGCAGGAATCTGAGACAGAGCAGAGCCCTTCCCGTTCTCAGTGCACTTACCCACCCTGTGTTTTTCCTCCAAATCGTATTATCATCCAGCATAAACATTAAGCCATCCAGAAAACAGAGCTGCACTAAGTCAGGGCATCTCAACATGAACACAAAAAGGGAAAGAAACATGTATTTTAAATGTCAATGCACCCAGAAGTCAGACAGAAATGAAAAATGCTTATACCGTGATACGTAATTAGAGTAAAACACTCAAAATTTCAGCCAAAAATACAAAAAAGGTGAATTAAATGGATTTTTTAAACAAACTGAACCAACATAACTGCTTTGTTATGATGGGAGAGGTGTCAATGTTATTATTAGCCAGACAGTAGAAAAGATATTAGCCCATTATTATTTCTTAAAAGGATGTTGACTTGCTCCAAAGAAAGGCAGTAAATAGTTAAGTGTTGGAATGCTTTGGAGTAGTTCCCAATGTATCAGAGGCTGTAGTTCTGTTTGTGTTTGGGGAAAACAATATATGTGGATAGAACACAGAACTTTTTGAGCTGGAGACAATTGTTCTCTTTGTTTTCTACAAATGCCATCAGATCTCTGGCTGGAGAGTACACTCAAAGCACAATGGAAACTTCTATCCCGACCCAAAGGTCCTGAACTTATGATGATATTTTTTTTTATCTTGTTACTTATTTCTTGATTATTTCTGTTCTGTTATTTCTAGCTTGTAACACTGAAGCATTTATCTTTCAGCTCTGGCTGTAAAGCTTGTGACAAGACCAGCTAAATAAGAACAGTTAAAATGTACAGTGTACAAATGCGTGTAATCTGCCTTTGTGTCCTAAATGTGTTAGGATTTTTCATTAATACAATTTAACAGCAGGTTAAGAAATCCAGATTAAACCCAAAATGGGAAAAGCTGAAAGTACGGGGGAGACACAAACAACTTTAGCTTCTAGACTGCAAAGTATGAATTATGTCTACTGAGTCAAAGAAAACAACTGGAGATGTAAAACTTCCATAGCACTGTTGCTCCAGTGGTATGTTGTAGGACTGCAATTTACAATATGCTACTACGGTATGTATTATCGAGGGTAAACTCATACTGAGATCTGTAGTTTAGCAACATCAGGGTTGGAAGTAGTGAAACATTCACCCAGAACTTCTGGGCTAAAAAGCCACTTTTGTTCAAATATAACCAATCCTGCTCTGTGTACACTAATCTCCCTATTCTCTGTTCATTGCCAGACGCATTAAATATAAGCAAACTCATATGTCCCTAAGACCTAAGCACCACTCTATCCACACTTCTAGGGGCAAATTTACTAAGATTCGTAGATGCGCCAGCGTCCAGTTCGCCACACTTCGCCAGGCGTATTTTCGCCAGCGCTAAGCAAATTCACTAAAATCCGCAGTTGCGCTCAGGGGAAGCGTAAGGTTGCGAAGTTGCACTAGCGTTAATTCGCCAAGCAAAGCGAAGTTACGCTATCGATGCTTAATTTGCATACGGCGCCAAATTGAAGTTACAATGGAGGTATATGTAGAATCACTACACAAGCCTGGGAAACCTTCGAAACAGCAAATATAATTTTTATTTTGTCCTACACATGGGCCCACTGTATAGTTAAGGTACCATGAGTTAGGAAATGTAGGGGGGAAGGAGGGTAGCCCCAAAAAAATTTTCGATCTTTTTCAGCCTATCACCCATAAAAAAAGAAAAAACGTCAGCGTTTTTTGGGACTTAGAAAATTTTTAAACTTTTTTTGAAGCAATCCCTATCTACCCTACCTAATTGCACTTCGCCTGGTCTGAGGTGGCGAAGGAAGTCTGGCGTAAAAGGTAGCGTTCAGAAAAATGCGCGTGTCAGTGAATTTGCGTAGTTACGTCCGTTGCACAAATTCGCCAGGCGTAAGGGTGCGAAGTAACACTAGCGAATTTACGCCAGTGTCCGTTAGTGAAATGGCAAATTAACGAAAATGTGCTACGCTGGTGAATTAACGCTAACACTAACGTCCTTTAGTGAATTTGCCCCCTAGTGTTTGATTACCAACACTAATATATTAGTCAGTTCCATGCCGCTATATTTATTCCTGTCCCTGGGATCCTTGGATGTTTCCTTGGGCAGTAGAGCTAAGGTTTGGATTTTAGTGTCTATGTTCCAATTTTGCAGGAATGCACATGGGCAAAGAACACAGCCTTCACAAGAGATCCCTGGGACAGGCTGTTTGGATAAGGTATACATGCCCTTTAAAATGGAAATAAACACAGGGTCGTAGCACATTGCTAAGTGAATCACAAAATGCAAATGCTACCTGCTGGCTAGTGGATACTGCTTGAATCTGGACTGTTCTGATAGCTCCTGCAATACAAGTATGGGACTCCATTTTAAGGAAATAATTCTAACTTTAAAAAATGATTCCCTTTTTCTCTGTAATAATAAAACCCTGTACTTGATTTAAACTAAGATTTAATTAATTCTTATTGGAAGCCAAAGCTGCCTATTGGGTTTATTTAATGTTTACATGATTTTCTAGTAGACACTGTCACAGGAAAACATGTTTTTTTCAAAACGCATCAGATAATAGTGCTGCTCCAGCAGACTTCTGCACTGAAATCCATTTTCAAAAGAACAAACAGATTTTTTATATTTAATTTTGAAATCTGACATGGGGCTACACATATTGTCAGTTTCCCAGCTGCCCCCAGTGATGTGACTTGTGCTCTGATAAACTTCAGTCACTCTTTACTGCTGTACTGCAAGTTGTGGTGATATCACCCCCTCCCCTTCCCCCCAGCAGCCTTACAACAGAACAATGGGAAGGTAACCAGATACCAGCTCCCTAAAACAAGATAACAGCTGCCTGGTAGATCTAAAAACAGCACTCAATAGTAAAATCCAGGTCCCACTGAGACACATTCAGTTACATTGAGTAGGAGGATGAACAGCCTGGCCGAAAGCAGTTCCTCTAGAGTGCTGGCTCTTTCTGAAAGCACATGACCTGAGATAGCTGACTTTATTACAACTAAAAAAAAAACACTTTTTGGTTCAGGAATGAACATGGTAGAGTGAATTATATGCAGTGTATACCATGTAATTTAGAAATAAAAACTACACCATAAGAATCATGACAGAATACCTTTAAAGTATGAAGATCCAAATTGAGGAAAGATTACTTATACAGAAAACTCCAAGTCCTGAGCATTCTGGATAACAGGCCCCATACCTTTACCAGATTTCAGGTGGAGCAGAAAGGTTAGTTAACTTATGGGGTCCCATTGGGGTTAAAACTACAAATAACATGTTATATTGTGTAATGAATAGTTAGACATTTCCCTGACAGGCTGTTTATTGTGCAAGTTGTAGTTTAACAGCAGCTGGAAGTGATATATGCATTTTCTTTTTTAGTTGTTTTGGGGCCACAGCCTTGCTGAATCGCAAATGGCCCCTGTTCTCTATCTATGGTGAAACGACAACACTAAAGCATTTTCCTCAATAAAGTTTTTGTGTGAAAACAGCTTGCTTCCCAGCAAATACTTCGGAGCACAATTTATTGGATCTACCACTGAGTAAAGCACTTCTCACCTGTTTACAAGAAGAGCTTGCTGGGATTTGCAGAGTGCTAATAATGCACAGTATCCCGCCTCAGTCTCGCCAGGCTCATTTTTATATATCTTGTGTCTGACTGGAAAAGTGGCTTTTTCAACCACATTATTCTTTGCCACAGCAATTCCCTTGTATTCTACTGAGTATATTTATAAAATGGGTGGTAAAGAACGTTATTTATTGGACTTGCAAATAAAACAGGAGAGTGAGGTAATATACAGCTAATGGGATGCTGTGGTTTACCATTTATTAACTTTAATTATGTTTGCTGTAAAGGACATAAAATATCTCCACATGAAAACTAAATTAAGCCCACTGATCAGCAGTTAACCAGGGAAACACAGTAACCCAGGACTAAGGGTGCAAAAGTGCAGTGTGGAAAGTGCAATTTGGAACACAAATAGATTTTTTTTTACCCTTGAATTGGTTTTTTCCTCCATAATCCCAGTATAATTGCGGGCGAGTTGTTTCTACAAGATGCTTCCTCTACAGTTGTGTCTAAGGTTTCAAAACAGATCTGGGCACAATTTCATAGTATAATGCAGTATAATACATCAGGTGCAAGTTGTAATTTGCATTTTGACTTTCAGGACACATCTTCAAATGGAGTCAATAGGCGCAGTTGCACACTATTCATCAGAAGAGGGAGGGTGGGCGCAATGGTCACCTTGGAGAAACGCAGGGGAGTGGACGCAAATACCTTAATTAATTGCATCAATGTGTCTCTATTGTGCTCATTTTAGAGGATTGTGTTCATAAACGATCCCTGTACAATAAAAACATTTGTGCCAGTTAAATAATAGTCCCCTCTATGGAATTACTTTTTCTAGAAGAGCTTGATCTTGTTGTTTTCAGTACGACCCCCAATGTCTTTATCGATCCCTGCTCCCAGGACCCAAACCCCTTTCTGGATGCACATGTGTGAAAAAGCCTTCCCTTGCAATCACCCACTGCACCCACCGCAGTTACGTCACTGTCCCTTGATTTCCCATAAGGTGGATGTAATAATGAAAGTTTACAACTGTTTATACACGTATCCAATGTATTATTGTTTGTACAAAGTGGTGATGGGGGGTGAGTTTTAGGCATCTGGGATCACGAGCCTGTAGTTCTGCTTCTCATCTGCTCAGTCTTATAGGCAAGCACTGTTCTGTGTATATACTGTAAATGAATGTTACTGGAGAACAAGTCAAAATGATACTGACACATTCTAACCTTGCTATGTTTATCTATCTCTATCTCTATCTCTATCTCTATCTCTATCGTCTTATAGGCAAGCACTGTTCTGTGTATATACTGTAAATGAATATGTTAAACAAGTCAAAATGCTACTGACACATTCTAACCTTGCTATGTTTCATTATATATATATATATATATATATATATATATATATATATATATATATATATATATATATATATATATATATATATATATATATATATATATAAGCAAACAAGCTGTGGTGTTGTAGTATGTTCATTTTAGATTTCTGTGTATATACTGTAAATGAATATGTTAAACAAGTCAAAATGCTACTGACACATTCTAACCTTGCTATGTTTCATTATATATATATATATATATATATATATATATATATATATATATATATATATATATATATATATATATATATATATATATATATAAGCAAACAAGCTGTGGTGTTGTAGTATGTTCATTTTAGATTTGAGGCAAAGAAAATATTTTTTCCCCCTGGTGAAAAAAGAATGTTGTCTATAACTTATAACAATTACTTGACCTCAAGGGAGTCATTTACTAAGTCAAGGGCAGGGTGCAATCCAATTTTTTGCACTTTGCAACCTGCCTTGCACTTCTGTGAATTTCTGCAGGTTGGAGCACAGACAACTGAGGTTAGTTTCAGTTTGTAGGGCTTGATGATTTGAGCCATTAATATTTACCAGCTAAAGATCCATTGAACACCGAGGCTGCGCAAGACTTTAATGAGACGAGTGAGTGCTTATTTATGCAACAGAAAAAAAAATGTCTGCAAGCCTAGGAATAGAAAAGCATACACAATGACCTATAGTGATTTCCATGTACTGGATGTAAATAACAAACTACAAAAAGGAAAAATTGTGAGAGCACTCCATGGCTTCATAAAAATGTACTAAAATACATTGGAAGTGCTACTGATCTGGCCAAATTAACTACAGACATAGAAAAAAAGAAAAATTGATCAATGCACATTCCTTTGTCCCCTATCATATCAGTAATCTATGCAGATGCATGTATTTACAAAGACAGGGGTTTTTTTAGTTACAAAATTATTATCATAAGATTGATAAGCCACCATACCACGTCAAGGTAAAACCCATATGGCGGTCCCTAACTATTTACCTCTGGTCATAATTTCAAATGCTAAAGCCTCCCGGCATAGGAGCATTACCTGAAAAATAAGGTCTCCCGACCTGGGCATTGGTTTTCATCATAGGGCTTAGTCCTCCCCTGCCATTAGCTTTCAAAGGGGAGAGATAACCTCCCCCGCTTGCAGCTTTTGAGAGAGAGAAACTGCCCAGACCAACACCCATTTCCAAAGGAATTGTTCCACCATTTAAAGAGACAGGTGTGGGGGTGCTACAACCACATGGAAGCCTGGCCTGCAGCTTAGCTGCTAAACTTCCAAACAGAATAAATCTGCTACAATACAAAGTACAAAAAGGAAAAATTGTGAGAGCACTCCATGGCTTCATAAAAATGTACTAAAATACATTGGAAGTGCTACTGATCTGGCCAAATTAACTACAGACATAGAAAAAAAGAAAAATTGATCAATGCACATTCCTTTGTCCCCTATCATATCAGTAATCTATGCAGATGCATCTATTTACAAAGACATGGGTTTTTTTAGTTACAAAATTATGATCATAAGATTGATAAGCCACCATACCACGTCAAGGTAAAACCCATATGGCGGTCTAACTATTTACCTCTGGTCATAATTTCAAATGCTAAAGCCTCCCGGCATAGGAGCATTACCTGAAAAATAAGGTCTCCCGACCTGGGCATTGGTTTTCATCATAGGGCTTAGTCCTCCCCTGCCATTAGCTTTCAAAGGGAGACCTTATTTTTCAGGTAATGCTCCTATGCCGGGAGGCTTTAGCATTTGAAATTATGACCAGAGGTAAATAGTTAGGGACCGCCATATGGGTTTTACCTTGACGTGGTATGGTGGCTTATCAATCTTATGATCATAATTTTGTAACTAAAAAAATCCCTGTCTTTGTAAATACATGCATCTGCATAGATTACTGATATGATAGGGGACAAAGGAATGTGCATTGATCAATTTTTCTTTTTTTCTATGTCTGTAGTTAATTTGGCCAGATCAGTAGCACTTCCAATGTATTTTAGTACATTTTTATGAAGCCATGGAGTGCTCTCAATTTTTCCTTTTTGTACTTTGTATTGTAGCAGATTTATTCTGTTTGGAAGTTTAGCAGCTAAGCTGCAGGCCAGGCTTCCATGTGGTTGTAGCACCCCCACACCTGTCTCTTTAAATGGTGGAACAATTCCTTTGGAAATGGGTGTTGGTCTGGGCAGTTTCTCTCTCTCAAAAGCTGCAAGCGGGGGAGGTTATCTCTCCCCTTTGAAAGCTAATGGCAGGGGAGGACTAAGCCCTATGATGAAAACCAATGCCCAGGTCGGGAGACCTTATTTTTCAGGTAATGCTCCTATGCCGGGAGGCTTTAGCATTTGAAATTATGACCAGAGGTAAATAGTTAGGGACCGCCATATGGGTTTTACCTTGACGTGGTATGGTGGCTTATCAATCTTATGATCATAATTTTGTAACTAAAAAAACCCCTGTCTTTGTAGATGCATGCATCTGCATAGATTACTGATATGATAGGGGACAAAGGAATGTGCATTGATCAATTTTTCTTTTTTTCTATGTCTGTAAATAACAAACAACTGAAAACAATAACCTTAATTTTTTGTGATTTGGATTTGCTTGTCCTTTAGACCACTATGTCTCTGCTTAATGCACGCAAGGCATCTTGTAACAGCAAGATATGACAATGGATTTACACTAGATTTCTCCAATCCTAAATTGTGTCACAATGTTCATGATTACAATGAGAGTGCATCAGTGTGCTTAAATAAAAATGCTTTCTTGTAAGTCCGTTTCAGTAGAGCTTATTGTATTACAGTATCTGCGGGGGATCTCTCGCACAGACTTTACAAGCGTGTGTGAATACTAAGTGACAGACAGGCACTTCTGCACACAGAGGAACAAGGCCTTCTGTTGATTTGTCTCCATCACCTTATTTTCAGTCAGTAATCATCACCACTGCTCCATACTGATGGCTGAAGCTAACTTTACAGTCATCACTCATCATTTCCACTGTCTGCAGTCTTCCCCTTTTATCCTGATCTTGTAGACACAATAACACCCAGCCATTAGCTGCTGTTCAGCATTGTGAATAAAAACACTGGCCATTGGCTTACAAATTCTCTCCAGTATACATCTTTTCTTACCGTCTGACAAGCACACTCAACACACTGGGAGCCCACAACTTGCTCCCTTGACCCCATAACCTCTCACCTCCTTTATCCAATCTCTGATACACTCTCTCCTGCCTACCTATTTAACATTTCACTCTCTACTGGTACTTTTTCATCTTTATATAAGCAAGCACTTATCCTATCCTACAAAAACCTTCCCTTGATCCCAGCTCTCCCGCCAATTATCATCCATTTTCCCTTCTTCCATTTGCATCCAAATTGCTGGAAAGGCTTGCCTGGTCCAGCATCTCACTCACAACTCCCTTCTCGACCCCCTGCAATCTGGCTTTCGCCCAACACACTCAACTGAAACTGCACTCACCAAAGTAACCAATGATATTCTCATGGCAAAGTCTAAAGGTCAGTTTTCCATACTCATCCTTCTAGATCTCTCTGCTGCCTTTGACACAGTTGACCACCCACTCCTCCTAGACATTCTCTACTCAGCTGGCATTGTGACACTGCTCTTTCATGGTTTACATCTTCCTGATCATTCCTTTAAATTTGCTTTCTATAACTCTGCTATTATGGTGCCTCTCTCTGTTGGAGTTCCTCAAGGCTCTGTCTTAGGCCCTCTGCTGTTCTCAATCTATACTACTTCTCTAGGAAAACTTATTTAGTTGTTTGCACTTCAGTATCTCCTTTATGCTGATGACACCCAACTGTACTTGTCTACCCCGGACCTCTCTTCTTCTGTCCTTTCCCAAGTTACAAACTGCCTTTCTGCTGTCTCCTCCTGGATGTCCAGTGCCACCTGAAACTAATTTTTTCTAACACTGAACTCATATTTCCCCAAAATCTTCCCCATTGCCTCAGATCTCACTCACAGTTAATAACATCACCTTTCATTCGACCACACAGGCATGCTACCTAGGAGTTTTCTTAGACTCACATCTGTCTTTTTCACCACTCATCTAAACACGTGTCAAATCTTGTCGTATTCAGCTGTGCAACATTGCACAAATACGACTGTATCTCAGTTCAGACACAAACAAAACATTTATCCAGTCTCTTATTATCTCCCGCCTTCATTACTGCAAACTACTCCTTGCAGGTATTCCAACAAGTCGCCTCTCTCAAGCTAGAATGAGCTGCTAGATTCATTCATCTATCTCACCATTCAACATCAGCTGTTCCCATATGCATATCCCTTTACTGGCTTCCAGTCTCTCCAGAATCAAATTCAAACTATTCACACTTACATTCAAGGCCCTTAATAATGAAGCCCCTCTCTATATTTCATCTCTGATCTCAAAATACACTCCTTTATGCAACCTTTGCTCTGTTTCCGACCTTCGCATCACTTGAGCCCATTCTGATCTCTGACTTCTCTCGGGCTTCTGCTTTTCTTTGGAACTCTCTGCCTGGAACTATCAGACTTTCTTCTTCTTTCTAAACTTTCAAACACTCCCTAGAGACCCATCTGTTTAGGGAAGCTAATTCAATGTACCGTAATTAATCAGTTATAGCTGTATCATAAATCACAAATTTGTTTATGAAATCCCTATGTCTCAGTTTTACCCTAACCTTTAGTTTGTAAACACTTGTGAGTAGGCCCCACTAATCCTATTGTTCTCTTAAAGCAGACTTGTCACCTACACATAAAAAGTTGTATAATGAAAGACCTTTGTAAATTAAACATGGAACCTCAATTATTTTCTTCATTACAGTATCCATACTTCTTATAAAGGTGTTTAAATATCTGAGCTGTCAATCAAATATTTACTTGCCCTGTCTCTATGCCTGAGGCATAGAGGTGGGGCAGTCAATTACTTTTACTTTCCATTCAGCAATTCCTGGATGTCACTGACCTCCTCACATTCCCCCTTCACTCCTCACACTCTATAATTGTGTAGGGCATTGTACATGGGCATTAGGTCCCAAATTCTGGTGCATACACACGATAATAAATACAATGTATGTAAAGTTTATTTTGCTCAATTAACTTGATGGAAGGGAATTTGGAATTATTTCTTATTTTGACAGGTCCCCTTGTTCGTTATTCACCTTTTGTTCCAAGTTATTTATAAACTAACGTAAAGCACTGCATAACTTGCAGATGCTATATAAATAAATGACGATTGCTTCCATTTTAGAGTAGCTGTCCTTGCAGGTGCATTTGTAAATAACCCCTTGTCTTTAATAAATGAATGTCCATGCTACTGGTATTGTTGTTATTTGTTTATGGCAAAACTGCAACATCGCACAGCCTCACTAATCCTCCGGCGCTTCATAAATAAACCTATGCTTACATACATACATTACCATTTGAATCTGGAAAACATGACATAAATCATACATTCTAACATATGCACACACTTGAAAAAGAACATTGTGGAAATCATGAATATCTTACAGAGGTTAATATTATGCAGCTTTCCGTCTGTTTGACCTAAAGTAGAAAGCGACATTTGTTGCTGCTTAGTGTTTAGTGCATGTCATCTGAATTCCATGTTTGCGTCTATTTAAAAAAAAAAAACCTTCTAAAGGGGAAACTGGTGTTTTTCAGCCAGTTTAGCATTTGTTCCTGAAGCAATTTGCAAAGGCTACTTACCACATCCTGCACTGTTCTGAAGGGTGTCTTTGTCAATTAGCAATATGTCAGAGCAGTATGAAGTTATTGAAACTCCAGCTGTGAACTGTAAATAATAAACTTACCCACAGGACAAGGCAGCCATATGGTTGCTGGCCAATCAAAGCTACAATTTACATCGCAAAAGAGCATTCCTGTCAACAGTAAGTGGGCATAGGTCATGGGATTTAATGCTGGATTTAAGGAGCAAAACTGCTATTTTTCAAGATATCTGCTATGTTATATTCACTTCAATTGTATATATAAGCCTGATAATAATAGCCTATGTTTACCGTAGATATCGGGAACAGTAAAAAAATGGTTGGGTTCTAAATTTATACTAAATAGGGATTGTTGATGTTAATATTTGCCCGATTCTTTCTTTTAATGTCCTAGAAATATTCTCATAAACGATGATGCAACCATATTAATGATGTAGTGTAACTAAATACTGGCAGTTTCACTTTGCAGCCCAAAACATTTATTATTATTAAAGTATACAAATACAGTTATATAGACTATATAATTACAGTTGTTTCACTATTAGCTACTGAAAGTCTGGACAGTTTTACAGTGAAATATTCTCATCCACCTGTACAGAAAATAAAGAAAACACAATAAATCAAGGCTTTGGTAAGAGATGAAGGGCCACAGGGCAAACTATAATAATGATGTCCAATCCAAGATCCTAATTTCAAGAAACATAAGAAGCCAAGTAAAATAAAGGCACTGGTTGAATTTTGCCCCCCATCATTGTGGAAAAAATTATATATATATATATATATATATATATATATATATATATATATATATATATAATGGATTCTGTATAGGAAGAAACATATTTAGTGACTAATGTATCCTCTATTGTAAAATATAATTATGATTAAATGGAATTTTGATAAATAACCCCCTTAAAGGAAAACTATTCCCCTAAAATGAACACTTAAGCAACAGATAGTTTGCATCATATTAAGTGGCATATTAAAGAATCTTATAAAACTGGTCTATATATTTAAGTAAATCTTGCCCTTTTACATCTCTTGCCTTGAGCCACCATTTCATGATGGCCTGTGTGCTGCCTCAGAGATCACCTGACCAGAAATACTACAACTGTAACAGGAAGAAGTGCTGAAGCAAAAGACACAACTCTGCCTGTTAATTGGCTCATGTGACCTAAGAAGTATGGTTTGTTGGTATGTTTGTGTGCACAGTGAATCGTACGATCCCAGGGGGCGGCCCTTATTTTTTAAAATGCCAATTTTCTATTTATGATTACCCAATGGCACATACTACTAGATAAGTATTTTATTATGAAAATGGTTTATTTATATGAATCAGGGATTTACATATGTGCTGTTTTATGCAATATCTTTTTATAGAGACCTACATTGTTTGGGGGGTATAGTTCAAAATGTTTTTGATATAAACCACTTTATTCTGATAGGAAATGGACCACCAAAATGAAAGGAAGGTTCATAGAACACGAGGCTTTATTGCAGATAACTGGACTACAATTACATTTTTGTATTTCTGCTTTAAAAAACAAAAACGCATTAATCAATTCATCTTTGCATATTACAAATTAATTTACTGAGAATCAGTAATTCGCTATTATTATGTTACAGATCTGATGATTAGAAAGGTAATAGAGCGTGGCCAAAACTGGTTACCACTTCCACAGAAAATAAGGATCTAGTATATGTTAAATGGAACCTTTCATCCCCTCATCAAAACTGATCTCACCCTTGAACTGGCTCCAGCACTGCTGAATAGCTCTTTTCTTTCATTTTAGCTTCTATTCTGAAGCTTTTGACTCAGTCTTAGGCATTATTTAGGTGTAGATGTCAAACACAACACTATTTATTGCCTCAAAACATGTGATATTTGATATACAGTATTATACACTTAAAGGAGAAACAAACCCTTAACAAAAAAGACCCCTAACCCTCTAAAATGAAAGGAAGGTTCATAGAACACGAGGCTTTATTGCAGATAACTGGATTACATTTTTGTATTTCTGCTTTAAAAAACAAAAATGCATTAATCAACTAATCTTTGCATATTACAAATTCATTTAGTGAGAATGAACTGTCAGTAATTAGCTATTATTATGTTACTGATCTGATGATTAGGAAGGTAATAGAGCGTGGCCAAAACTGGTTACCACTTCCTCGGAAAATAAGGATATAATATAACTTAAATGGAACCTTTCATCCCCTCATCAAAACTGATCTCACCCTTGAACTAGCTCCAGCACTGCTGAATAGCTCTTTTCTTTCATTTTAGCTTTTATTCTGAAGCTTTTGACTCAGTCTTAGGCATTATTTAGGTGTAGATGTCAAACACAACACTATTTATTGCCCCAAAGCATGGGATATTTGATATACAGTATTATACACTTAAAGAACCAACAAACCCTTATATACCCCCTCCCTCCTCCTCCCCCCCAGCCTAGCTGCTACCGCGGGAAAATGCCTCTATCTTTACTTGACCCTCCGTGCAGATTCTGTCCAGCGGAGTTCACATGCGCCATCTTCAGCCTCTCGACAGTTTCGGCACATGCAAAGAAAATTGCTCCAACTGCGCATGCGCCTATTCGCCAGTCTCATTCCAAAGATTACTGAAGAGAAGAAGAGAAGAAAATGGCTGCCATGAACTCCACTGGACAGAACTTGCACAGAGCGTAAAGTAAAGACTTAGGGGCATTTGCCCGGAGTAGCAGCTAGGCTGGGTGAATGACCCCTCCAATCCGAGTTGGCTCCCAAACATGGTTGCCCTTTTACTGGCCAACACTGGGATCACCTGACTATAGCTGGAAAGGGTGGTGGCCCAGTGATGGCCAATAAAAAGGCAACCATGTTTGGGGGAAACTTTGAAAGCAAGTGAGTTGCAGGTAAGTCCCTGTGTTAAATGTATAATGAAGCAATAGAATTCTTAATGATTAAGATGAAAGTTGAGTGTAGGACCGGCCATACCAGGGCCGTAGTTGGCCAGCTTAAATATACTGTATTATATATTTATATTTAATTATATAGGGGAGGGCATCTTTAGTAGCTTCAGGCACAAAATGGTTCAATGTCTTAAATATATTGATAATGGGTTGAGTGCAGAGGACTTCTTGTATTTGTCTATATGAATTTTGTGGTCACAGCCTCATTGCACCCCCACTTAATGGTTTAAAAATAATTTTTGAGCACAACTTTCCTTTGTTTGTTATACTTTATAAATGCATATTATTATTATTAATAATAATAGTTGAAAGGTGGTAAGATCTGCCTCCATTATTGTCTCTAACCTGCCCTTGGAGGATATTGCTTTCTCTTTCGTGATGATGACCCTTATACAACAATTATGGGCAGATTTATCAAGGGTCGAATTGAAAATTAGAATTTTGAATTTTCAAGTTTTTTTAAAAAAAAATTCGAATTAGATTTTCGAAATTTATCATACTCTGGCCTTTTAAGAACTTGAATTTGACTATTTGCCACCGAAAACCTGTTGAATTGCTGTTCTGTCAAGGGGAGACATCCTGGGATCAATTTGGAGTTGTTTATAGACTTCCTGACATTCAAACTCGAATCGAGTTTTTAAAACTTGAATCAAATTCGATTTGAGTTTTCAGGTCGATCCTATTCACCCAAGTTTAGAAAATTCAAATTTTTAATAAATTTGATTGGTTGAATTTCGAGTCCATGGGAGTTTTTCGGAGTTTTAAAAAGTTCCCATGAATTCAAAATTCGACCCTTGATAATTTTGGCCTTAAAGGGCATGTAAAAAAAAATAAAATCCCATTTTTACTTTCTTTAATGAAAAAGAAACCTATCTCAAAATTACTTTAATTAAAAAATGAGTACCATTTTTATAAGAAACCTGACTGTATGCAGTGAAATTCTCCCTTCATTTACTGCTGTGGATAGGAATTGTCAGATGGTCCCTAACTGCTGAGCAGGGAAACAATCATACTCATGAACAGCAGGGGGAGCCCCCGCCTTACTTCCTAGCCATGCAGGACTTAAACAGCTTTGTTTATGACGATCCCTAAGCAGCGCAGACCACAATGAGCATGTACACAGTCTTAGTCTTGCAAAGATGTTTAACAAAGTTACAAGATGGTGACCTTCTATAACTTTGAAAGCATAAATTATTTGTTTGATTAGGCTTGTGGTGCAGTAAGTTCATGTTTATATATAGTATACAAAAAACAGCATTTTTAGCCTTATTCTATTTTAGACTTTACATGCCCTTTAAGAGTTATAGATTTCTTTATATAAACTCCAATAGCTTATAGAAACATGGGCATTTCTTTACAACACTATTATCTGTGAGCTATATGGATGGAGATTCTTTTCAAGTCTATTTCTAAAATGTACTGTAATCACTTACCTTATACCCCAGGCCAGGTCTCCTGTTAAAAAAAAAATACATTGGCACGTGGTATTTTTTGTAAAAGCTTATTTTCTGCATTTTCTTTGGCTTCTTTTGTTTTCTCTCCCTTCCGTTCAGGAAAGAGCATGTGCAGCAAAGTGAAAGGCAAGTTTAGATGCTAAAATACAGCTTTTTTTTTAAAAATTCTACTATCCATTGCCTTCCTGAAGCAGAAGATCGTGGCAAATGAGCTTGGTGCTGGTGCAGTTTTTAGGTTTTTTTTCTGAGGTATCAGATAAGTGATTATACCTTTAGTATGCCAATGACATTGATGCAGTGTACATTATTTAACATAGCTATTAAAGCAGTGGATGGAGTTATAGAACACCTTTGTTTGGCAGATCTGAATAAGTAACACAGCTGTGGCTACATCATATTTTCCTTCTCTGTGTGGGGAAATGTCTGTGACTTTTGAAGTGACAGAGGATTTCCCCATAGATTTGCAGAAAAGGGCCATGCACTCTGATAGGAATCTGCTGGCGGCCAATCAATTTCAGTTCACAGACATCTGCGAATGGCACTGGGACTAGGGACTGACGCCATATAATATGATAAAATGGCTATAAGAGCGCCAGGTTGCACAGTTGGTCTGAACTTTTCTGCTACTTTGTTTTCTGTAAATATACAAATTTTCCCTAATTATAATCAGTCATGAAATACCTACTAAAACTGATTTGAAATGGTACCAAGCAGTTCCTCAGCATCTAGCCTCTGTATGTAACTAATGGGTAAATGTTTTTAAAAGCAGAAAAATATCAACTTTCACAAATACATATATAGCCCTCTTCTGCTACTGCATGATATCTAGCACGCATTTAGTTGCATGTGGCGCTACAGGAGTCCTGTGCCTCCGCTTTAAGGGAGAGCAGGTACACTTTAATATGGCGTGCCTCCACCCAAGATCGGGACAGGCTGAACTGTAATACCCCTCGCTGGGAACGTCTCTGATGCACAATACACATACACAGTGGAACGGTTGAAGAGTTTATTTGGCAGGACACTATTAAATTGCAGTGATACAGGTAGCCTGCCAGCCAGGAGCTACTTCACTCAAATAACACATCTGATTATCTCTGAACTGCTGAAGGGAATCTTTACTTATGTGGCAGTTGCTTCCAAGTCCTGAGAAGGACTCCCTTTGGTTTTCTGTGCCCTGAGAAGAGCACGCTTTGTCCTTCAGAGCCCTGACAAGGACCCCCTTTCCTTCCGCACCCTAAAGAGAGCGCTTTTCTACCACTGGCGTTCCCTATTAAGTTTCACACACAAAACTCTGGGAGTATGTACACAGTATGCTGATTCTATATCCCAGCAGCACTTTCTCTCTCCCTCTTCCTTCCTGTCAGCTCTCAGAGGGTGGGGCTCCTCCCCCTGCTTGTACAGAAACAATACAGAGGAGAGACTAGTGTACACAGCTCTCCAACACATAATAGGCTAATTTGACTCCCTACCCAGACAGCATAGCCACAAGTCATATCACCAGGGTTGCCAGGTCTAATTTTCAAAACCAGCCAAAGTCAGCTACAAAACCAGCCCAAAACTAGCCAAGAGGCACTTCAAAAGTTTCTGTGCAGTAAAAAAAAAGTCTAAAAAATGTAATGAATATATGTGAAAATTTAATTTTTACTGTTTTGCTTATTTTTCCATGAAGCAAAATGGGATAGATTCACCCTTCACCAGGGGAGTACTACATGGGGGTGGGGGGTTCGGGCAGGAGGTCTCAGGACCATAAGGCCCTAATACATATGCAATTTCAATAACTATTAGTGAAACAACTCAACCTCTAGACATTTTGGTAGCCAGCAGATTTTTGCCCCCAAATTGTCTGAAATTGAGGAAAGTCACCAGAAAACGTGAGAATGCTTAAGAGCAAAAGGAAAAGATGCTAGCGTAATTATTTTTTGAGGAATTCCTATCTACTCTTATTGCACTTCGCCTGGTCTGAGGTGGCAAAGGCAAGTCTGGCGCAAGAGGTAATGTTCAGTAAAATCCGCATCTTAGTGAATTTGTGTAGTTACGTCTTTGGGCCTTTGGCTGGTTTGTAATTTGGAAACCAGCCAAAGCTTTTTTCTTGCCCTAATGTGCCAAGCCTGAGTCTCCCAATGCATGCTGGGTATTGTAGTCTAACATTAAACTTGTCTATTGGCAAAAACTACATTACCCAACATACATTGGAAGACTCAGGCTTGGCACATTAGGGCAAGAAAAAAAGCTTTCGCTGGTTTCCAAATTACAAACCAGCCAAAGGCCCAAAAAGTAGCCCAAATCCGCACCTTGGCTAGTTTGTACTTTCAAAACCCGCCTGGGCTTTAAATTTGTAGTCCAATTTGGCTGGAAAACCACCATCCTGGCAACCCTGCGTATCACAGAACCTGGGAGAGCGGTAGCTTTTCTTGCCCTGTTCACAGGGAACTTTGCAAAAAACAACATTTACTTTATTGCCAGAAGAGCAGTTTTGGGAGCAAAAGTATAGATCCAATGTTCTTCTGTTCTGGTGAATGTATTTTTTGCTGCAGAAATAAAGAGAAGTTCAGTAATGAGTATAGTTGTAAAGTTTATATCATTCTTATCTGGCTATATTTAGGTAATTTTCTGGTTTTACTGGCTGGTCCATAGGTTGGTTGGTTGATTAAATAAATCTGTAGTTTGTTTATACAAGTATGCAACATATACGGGTAAATTTACTAAAGGGCGAAGCGACTAACTCTGGAGAAACTTTGCGAGCGTGACGTAATTTCGGAACTTCGCTGATTTACTAACGGTCGCTGGTGTAACTTCGCTAGCTAAGGAGATAGACTCTAGCAGTACTTCGCTCCCTAACGAAGGTGAATTTGCGCTCTGGCGAATGGACGTAACTACGCAAATTCACTAAGATGCGGATTTTACTGAACATTACCTCTTGCGCCAGACTTGCCTTTGCCACATCTGACCAGGCGAAGTACAATAGAGTAGATAGGAGTTCCTCAAAAAATAGTTACACTAGCGTCTTCCTTTTTTCAGGGTGATAAGCTGCAAAAGAGAGTAGATTTTTTTGGGGTACCGGCTTCCCCCCCCTACATTTCCTTACATATGGCACATACCGTATATACTTGAGTATAAGCCGAGTTTTTCAGCTCCCAAAATATGCTTAAAAACTCTACTTCGGCTTATACTCGGGTGAATAGTCGCCGGCGTCTAAGAATAGTCGCTGGCGTCCAAGAATAGTCGCCGGCGTCCAAGAATAGTCACCAGCATCCAAGAATAGTCTCCAAGAATATTCACCGGCCTCCAAGAATGGTCGCCGGCATCCAAAAACGAGACGCCGGCACCTCCAATGGGAGCAGAAACCCTCAATGTTTTGATTGAAACTTACAGAAGCTGCTGCATTTCTCACCCTAGGCTTACACTCGAGTCAATAAGCTTTCTCAGTTTTTGGAGGTAAAATTAGGTACCTCGGCTTATACTCGGGCGGCTTATACTTGAGTATATACAGTAAACTATACACTGGGTTCATGTGTAGGGTATTATAACAACTCTATTTTCTTTTATTAAGGTTTCCTGGGCTTGTGTAGTGTAATGTAACTTAGCCAGCAACTTCGCCAGCAACTTCGCCAGCAACTTCGCCAGCAACTTCAGATTTTAGTGAATAAGAGGGGTCCTGACGAATCTACGCCTGGTGTTGCGCTGTGAGCGAAGCCGTCGCTGCTGAATTTTCAGAGGTTAGTAAATTTGCCCCAAAGACTTCCGAAAACAGAAGGTATTTACTTGCCTTATGCCATATACATAGCACTGCCTTAAAGGAGTTGTTCACCTTTAAGCTAATTTGCAATTGGTTTTAATTTTTTATTATTTGTGGTTTTTGAGTTATTTAGCTTTTTATTCAGCAGCTCTCCAGCTATTTCTGCAGTCTGGTTGCTTTGGTCCAAATTACCTTAGCAACCATGCACAAATTTGAGTAAAAGACTGGAATATAAATAGAAGATGACCTAAAAAACATCTTTTATTTTAGGTCATCTTCTATTTATATTCCAGTCTTTTACAAAAAGTCAGAAGAAGAAGGCAAATTATTAAAAAGTATAAAAAAAATTATGAAATAATGAAGACCAATTGAAAGGTTGCTTAAAATTAGCCATTCTATAACATACTAAAAGTTAATTTGAAGGTGAACCACCCCTCAAACAACAGGTTAATTATCCTTTATTTCCCTTTGGTCAACTCTGCATACAGAACCACTCGTTGTATAGCACAGATACAGCCTAAAAGTTCAGAGCCATATATCCAAACCTGCAGACAGCCTGTCTCAGCACATAATGCCTCATGTGCCTCTTGTTTGTAATATTAATGCAGTGCTATATATATGGCATGAGGCGAGTAAATACTTTCTGTTTTCAAAAGGCTTTATGTTGCATGTCTTACACTTGAAGGGCGTTTAGGCTCCTTTTAGTCCATCTCAACTTAACCAGGTTCGGTTCTCTACTTTGCCACTCCAAATGTCCAACCCACTCATAAGCCATGTTCCATTATCTTGCACCGATGAGATCTAGACAGACTATCTGCAAGTTTGGATAAACGGCTCAAAACGATTAGGCTGTATCTGTGCTGTAAAACCAGCGGTTCTGGATGCAGAGTTGGCCAAAGGGACATAAATGAGTGATTTGCATGTCTCTGCCCAGAATGCCTCATGTGAGAGTTAAACTTTAATGTTTGGTATTAAGGCAGTGCTATGTGTACGGCACGAGGCAAGTAAATACCTTCTGTTTTCAGAAGGCTTTGTGTTGGATGTGAAGGGCTTTTTGGCTCCTTTTAACCTGTCTCACCCTAACCAGACTAGGTTCTCTACTTTATACAAGTACAAAGGCACATTGAATTGATCTGAAAATTGTTTGGTGGACTTATGATTTGGGAAAACCCATATGATATACCTGGGTACTGGCCACAGTTGGTCAAACAATTTAGATTGAAACTACCAAATTGTAAGTCCTGGTAACCTGATGTGAGGCTTAATTAGATTACAGAATGATAAATTATCCATTACATATTTAAGGGATATCATTACATTCATTAAATAGTATATAACTTATAACATGCGATGGGTCACAATAAAAAATACTGTATGTACCACCAATAGTTAAAGGAATGAGTTGACATAGCAGCATATCCTTTTCAGCGCACACATCTAAGGGCCATGGCACACTAAACATTACATTGATCTACTCTTAGCAACAAATACAATCTTGGTTGCATCTCTTTTAAGATGTCAAACCCATATGGGCATTTGTGTGGTAGCACGGAATTTGGAGGAAGCTTGATGCTAGAGAACAAGCCAAAGCCCAAATGTGTATCCAGAGGGATAACAAGCTTGAAAATAGGTAATGATAAAGGGAGGCAGCAATCATAGTACTCAGGGACAAGCAGAGAGTCAAGAACAGTTGTAACCTGTAATATTAAATTTAAATCACACTCAGGAACAGTAACGTAACTGAAGGGGGGCGGGCCCTGGTGCGGGACGTGCCACCGGGCCCTGTCCCCCTCCGTACCAGATTATTTGACCCGAAATCGTCCATATAATGCACACAGTGTCTATATAAGTCAATAGAAAGCACTTATTTGTATCTAGAACTCTTCCCCAATGCCGTAGTGCAATGCAAAATCTCAAGGACATGCCCCTTCATCAGTCATATAATATAATATTAGATACCACTCTCTCTACCACATTTGTTAATAACCTTTCACTGTACGGAAGCACTGGACCAACAACTTTTTGCATCACCGCTTTCTGACAGCTGCATCTTGAATTCCATAACTCTCCTATATATGGTCACCACATTGGGATAAACCCATTACTCATACTTACATAAAATAAAACCATTAATGTACACAACTGTATGTATTATTTTAAAACTAATAGCTGAAGGGCGTAGGCTTATTAATGTGCACACAGTTCAGTACAAAATGAAAAAAGGGTCTCAAAATTGCATCCATCCAAATTCTGTTCACATAGGTACCTCTGTCAATGCAAGCTTCTTTATACTGCGCTCACTAAACTACCTGTTTCATTTGCTTTGTTGTATTTAGAGTAAAGATCAAGCATAGGGTGCATGTGCAAAGGAGCCCCGGCATGAACACCTGTCTTGAGGACATGGTTCTTCCAAGGTGACCTTCACATGATATAGCGATGCATGCAAATTACTACTCCTAATGAATCATCTTCATCTGTTTCTGGTGCCACAAACATCACCATCCTAGAAATAATGTAATTTGTCTCTCTCATTAATATGATTAACATATACCCACAACTTGCAAGTGAATGTAGACTGAAACATACATTTGCAATGGTAAACCACGTACGTTTTGCTGATGCCTGCAACTGGAATTATGGGAAATAATGCTGCAATTTTAATCGTGGTGCATTATGTACTCGTTTTGAAACGAATTTACCACAAATGCAGTCAAAGATTGAGCAGATTTTGGGATTGTTTATGTTGCTTGCTCTTTGACATGAATGACAAACAGGAGAATATAGGAGAATATGGAAGCAGTACAGATGTTAGTAACATCTTTTTAGACGGCAAGGGAAGCTCTTCACTGGAAATTTAATTTTACATTCATATCTTAATATTGCTGCTAGATACAAAAACTTTTAGGGGCAGATTCATTAAGGGTCGAATTTCGAAGTTAAAATTACTTCGAAATTTGACCCTCGAATTGAAATCCTTCGACTTCGAATATCGTTCGATCGAACGATCGAAGGTTTTTTCGTTCGATCGAACGATTTTAATCAAACGATCGAAGGAAAATCCTTTGATCAAAAAAAGCTTAGCAAGCCTATGGGGACCTTCCCCATAGGCTAACATTGACTTCGGTAGGTTTTATCTGCCGAAGTAGGAGGTCGAAGTTTTTTTTAAAGGGCAAGTACTTCGACTATCGAATGGTCGAATAGTCGAACGATTTTTACTTCGAATCGTTCGATTTCGTTCGAATTCGAACGAATTTAACCAATTCGATGGTCGAAGTACCCAAAAAATACTTCGAAATTCGAATTTTTTTCATTCGAATTCTTCACCCGAATTTTGTGAATCGGCCCCTTAATGTCAGTAAAATATTACAGCTTGCATTTTGATCCAAAATGCTGCCCTTGGATATGAGTCATTTATAAACTGACCTGAGCCCAAAATGATTTCACCATTACCTGGTTTGTGGGAACCTCTGTTTAGAACACATTACCCTTGTGATGCATATCCTTATTCCAGTGCATTGGCGAATATTTCTGTGGCCCACCCATGTGTCAATGGGCTGTTCCTGCTTTGGTTTGAATGATGTCAGCCTTAAACTTTTTTTTCCATTTCCTAGTTACAAAATACTGCATAAAAAACATGAAATTAATGTTTATTTAGCCGCTAATTATTTTGATGTGTGACAGAAGCCAGTCCCCATAAAATATGTTGACACAAAAGTAGATTTTAAAATGAAGCCACTTCAGCCGTCCAGCTACAGTTTATGATGTAATGAACAGGACCCCGAAAGAAAGTTGCCATCAGTCAGACCTGACCGCTCAAGTGACAGGACGGCTGGCAATGCTTAACGGCTGTAGCGGGATGTACTAATATTTACAGGAAAAGAGGGTCTCTGGCTTTGCTGAAAAAACACCACTTTCCCAATATGATTGCTCCTGCATGGGAGTCCTTAACAAACAGCTACCATGGGAGGAAGAAACTGTGTGAGCTTTCATCAAGCACTAATATTTACTTTGAATTTTTAAAAAAAAGTCACAATCATATAAAACAGACTCAGCAGGGCAAAGAATAAATAATGACATACTTCTGATGGAATATTCTGATGAAAACTAGGAGCAGACATGGACACGTGTATATTAAAAAGAAACCTAAAAAGTGAAAACTCACTAGCCTTTTCTCTCCTAATAAGTGATCTTTAACACATTCTTTTGGTTAGCAAGTGGGTACTTGCTAAATAGTTTGCTTGACCCTAGACATTTATGGTAGACTTAAGCAGAGAAAACATCTAAATCTTTAAAGCCAAATGCCCTGTCTTGAGGCACGATAAAGAAAAGCAATTTAAGAATTCTTGTTTTGGCTTGTTTTTATTTGATGCTTCTAATGCAATATGTGCACAAGATTAACAGCAGGCATATGATGTAATAACAGTTGCAACGTTTGCTCTGGTTCTAGTAAACCAATGAGCAGGAAGCAATTATAAAGTGCAGACTTGACAACACCTTTTAAATACATCAGATACTTCTAGTCATCATATAAATATGTGATAAAGAAATAATTTAGTTCAAACTGGGAGATGACTGAAGGACATGTGCTGGGCATCCCAAGGTTATAACATGAATCTTGTAAATATTTAGATTACATGAGGAGAATGGAAAGGGAGGGGTACAGCTGAACAGATGGAAAAAAGAAGAAGGGTGTCCAGGACTAAGAATATGGAACTGCTAAAAGAAAATAAAGGAGTTTCACTGAAGTAAATAAATTGTAAAGTAAATTGTCTCCAGAAAGAGTGGAGACAATCAGTGGTATGAACAGTAAAGGAGAAGGTGGGAAACTTTTTTATATAGTACAGTAAAAAGGAAGACGAAAACATGTCTACAAAGCAAAATTAATTACTATTGTAATTATTACTATTTAAGTAGTTAGCAAACACACACACACACACACATATATATATATATATATATATATACAGATAGATAGATAGATAGAGAGATAGATAGATAGATAGATAGATAGATAGATAGATAGATAGATAATCTAGATACTTTAGATAAGTAAAAAAAAATGTATTCACATACCAGTTATGTCCAATGTTTCGGTCCTCATTAGGACCTTTACTGTGCACCTCAAACAAAAAAAATGTATACATATATAAAACCAAAATGGCGTAAGAGCACACCTATTAATCTGTCAAATGCCACAAGTAAACACAAAATGATCTATAAAAAAATACTGCACTCGACTTCCAGAGTACAATCAGTGGCGGAACTACCGGGGGAGTAGGGGGATGCGATTAGGCCAGGGCCTGCACCCCCTCATGACCCCCCAGCAGCTCGCGGACCTCTGATTCCGGGAGGAAAATCGCATACTGAGGGGGGTGGGGGGGGCCCGGCTGCACGTCCTGCAACAGGGCCGTCCCCCTCTAGTTACGTTACTGAGTACAATATTATAATAATCCAATGTTATATACAGTATATATATATATATATATATATATATATATATATATATATATATATATATATATGTATAGTGATGGACGGATCTGTCTTGCTTTTCTTTGCCAGAAAATTCATGAAATAGTGAAAATGTACTAAAGGCATTGATGTAAATGGGCGTTTTCTGCTGTGAATTTTTTGCACAAAATACATTGGGGTCAATGGGAAGTGTTTCAAAGCAACTTTTTTCATGCAAAATACATTGGGGTCAAAGGGTGCTTTGTTGCTGCATATTTCCGCAGCAAACATTTTCCGCGGTTTTGTATAGCAAAAAAAATAAAGAAAGTACACCAAGGCAGGCAGTAATTAGATTATGAAGGGAAATTATTGCAGTTTGTGGCTGTGGCTTCATATAGTCGGGGACGCACACTTCTTCTGGCTTTTCTCATCACTTTAGATGCAGTCATGTGGTCACTTCTACCTCTGCTCCTTGTAGTGGCAGGCAGAATTCTAAGTCCCTCTGGGAGTTCCCATCACAGACAGGTAACCTCCCTGTTCTGTGCCCCTACTCTTTGTGAATTGGTGCCTTAGCCTATGATTACATTAGCAGACCATGGTAGGGCTGATTTTAATATAAAAGAAAATCTGGAGTTGTTGGGGGGGAGGTGATCAGGGGATGTTATCAACTATAAGCACCCTTCCACCTGTGCTTGACCCTTTCCCTGGAGTTACTGTATAAGGATACCTCAAAATTGGGTTTTGCCATTACCATCCCAGTGTTAATGAAAGGTTATTTACTGTAGTTATCCAAGCTATTGTACTGTTTTTTTTTTTTTAAACATTTATGAATTCGGAAAAGACAAAGCTTGCATGTTCTAAAGATTCTTTTCTGGCTGGGCTTCATTTTCACTTTTGAAAGTGAAATGGATGAATGAAAAGTGAAATCCGACCTTAGCCAGATTAAATTCACACTAGTTCAACCTTATCTGAGCTGAGATCAAATAACCAGCAGCAAAACTCTTTCATTTTCTCTTTCTGTCAGTCCTTTCATCCTGAAAGGTTATGAGTGCATTTGATTCCTATATCTTTGTTAATAATTTCACCCAACTGATTTATTTTAAGTGGTCCTTCCAGCTAGATTATACTGCATTATATTACAGTTTTCGGAACCAGCTGGAATACAAATAATAGCTCTCATGAGTAAGGATAATTTGAGTGTCTTTAAATGTCCTAGAGTTAAGGTTAATGCACCAAGAGTTTCAACATCTCATATGTAACATTATCTGATACAAAAATACCAGAAATGATCTTTGGAAGGTTGAGAACATAAAACAACCTTTCACATTCTTTTAGAATGTATGTGCAATTACACTTGACAATCCTTGAAAAATATTATTTTAAAGTAACCAAATCATTTATTCAGATGATAGAAATATGGAGAGTTTGATAGCAAGATAACAGTCAGACTAGAATAAGGGAGGGAGAGAACGTGGAATAGGATGGGGTAAAGACTGAGATCATTATATAAAGGCATAATAAACCCTGAAATGCATAGTTGACACAAGACTGAAGTATTGCAGTGTAGTTTCCACGTCCCAGGACCAGGATGTATCAATGTGTTATAGTTAGCGATGAGCGAATTTCTTCCCTTTCATTTCAAATTATTTTGACGACAGCAACAATTCCGACGCCATAGACAATACCGGTCATTAAAGTCAATGGGTGCTTTTAATTGTGTCGGCGTCGGAATTGTCGCCAGCGTAAAAAAAAAAAAAGTTGACACTGGCAACAAACGTGGAAATTCGCAAAAAAATTCACCCATCACTAGTTATAGTTAGTCCTATTGCTCAAGTCTGTGACTGCATGGGATGTAATAACTAACAACAAACTAACTAACATAACAAACTAACAAACATCAGAGTCAGTTAAAGCAGATCAACAGCTCTCTGGTCAATGTACATTGATGTTTTGTTGTCAGTTTTGCCTCATATAAAAGTTGAAATGTGTAAAGCAGAGGGAGAGACCAGAACATATTTATGACAATTCATAATAAATGGGATTTAGTGTTTTTTTAAGTCAAGATGTGTTTTTTAAGCATGGGGAGGCCCTAGGGTTAATAAATATTTTTTAGTGTTTGCTACTGCGTTATTGTTAGTGCAATGGTCAAAAAAAGTATTTTTCAATAGAAAATCTACCGACGGCTGCTCTCGACTGTGCATTACAAATAAGGTGCAAAGGCAGTAGGTAAAGAGCCAGGTACCTCTTACTTGATCCTGAGAATGCAATGCTAACAAAACAAAAAGTAAGGATAGTACATGTGTTTGCAACACCCTTTATAGGAGAAATAACCCCCAATAAGAAAAACCCCTACCTACTACCCTAGATAATTCCCCTCCCTGCTTCCCCCCGCATAGTTAGTTACCCCTGAAATTTCCCCTAACAGTTTTCTTATGCATCGTGCAAAGTAAGTGCAGTGGAGCTCATAGGCGACATCTTCCAGAACTCCGATCTTCTTCTAGACCTTTTCACTTAGGCAATTTCTGGCACTTTTGGGTCATGCATAGTTGCTATGAACCGGAAGACTGCTCCAACTGTGCTTGTGCCAATACGACGCAAAAACAAAGATCCAGAAGGTTGCACTCCGAATGCGTGGGATCTCGGTTTTCCCGGATCTTTAGGGATCTTTTCATAAAGTGAATCTCCATTTGTCAACGAAAAAATAATTGAAATACTAATTAAACCCAATAGGATTATTTTGCCTCCAATCAGGATGAATTATATGTCAGTTAGGTTTTATATCTCACTTAGTTAGTAAGTACAAGATACTGTTTCAATATAACAGAGAAAAATTAAAACATTTTTACAAATTTGAAGCATTTTATTATAATGGAGTCTATGGGAAAGGGTCCTCCTGTTATTTACAGCTTTCTGGATAATGGATCCTACACTTTGGTTGAAAAATACATAAAATACAATATATACTGTATTGTTTATATTCAGTGTGCTAGAAGAATAAGATACATCTTGATTTTAGAATGCAATATATTCAGCACATAAGGGTCTTATTTTTTCGTGATAATGGAAAGTGTAATTTGTTAGAAATGATTGTTATGGCTGCTGTGGTTTGCAACTGATTATTTCAGCACAGTCAGATCACCTTGTAAATATATAAACCGTCTAAAAAATATACATGTGGTGACATGAATTTAGGCTGGGTGGGCCGGGGGAAAAATAACTTAGCTCCGTTCCATTTGGCTCCATACAATAAAATGTATCAAATGTTCAGTCATAAATCTTTACAAATCAATATGAATCCCTAAGTTATTCTACAAAAAAACTAGAAATATTTTTCTTAAATTCTATATCTTATATTTACTGGAAGGAATTGTGAACATAGCTAGATAGGAATACATTTGAAGATAACCATTAGATCAGTAAATAGTGTCTGGGCAAAATTGCCATTCATCAATGCAAAAATGTTCTCAGTTTCTCAAAGGGGTTTCCAGTAGATTTATTGTTTATTTTATGTTATTGCTCTCTTGATATATTGTGCTGCTTTAAATTGGATCTGTTTTCATTCATTATTAAATGTAGTGCACAGACAGAACCAGAGCCAGGTAATGTGATTCAGTGAGGCAACTCATTTTCATGCTGAAACCCAGGCTCCCCTGTGGAAAAACTGAAGGCCCTATTGGCTACAAATGAATTGCTTTTCTGGTTCAAACTTTTCAGTGGGCCCAGCTATTAAAAAAACACAAAGGAATATTATGGAATCAACCCTACAATCTGCTTTGGTACTACATCTATGTACATAAAGAAAGATGCACCACAATGAAATTAATGTTTCATTTCAATAAAGCCATGCATTCCAAAGACTGTATTTCTTATCTCACAGGCGTATAAATTCATGATCTGCAAATAAAAGCATGGCATGCTGGATTTGTTTAAGTTGCAAATATGGCTCCTTGGAAATGACGTTATTAATATCTGCACATACACAGTATGAGGCGCCCTTATCAAAATTTAAGTTTGTGTCATTTTAAAGTTTCTACTTTTAATAAACTCACATTTAAAACTTGAAAGTTTGCTTATTTATCAGAAAATCTGAATATAAATTGAATAAAATCATGGAAATATTTGAATAACTCAAATTTGTGAGCCAAAAAAAAAAAATCAGATTTGAACATTGTTAAATCACCCTCTTAAGGAAAAGACAGGGCCGACCAGCACTCAAACGGATCCACAGGACCAGAGAGGTTCAATTAAAAAATGATTTTATTTATACAACGTTAAAAATATAAATCTGCATCTCCATTCACCCAGGAATGGAATGCCTTTCTAGCAAGAACTGAATATTAAAGTATATTATTATCAGTATGTAAATGTCTTTATATAATCACAGTTATCAAGCCTCGGAGACTAAAACATTCCAGCAGAGGACACATCATTCCCTATATAATCATATAAAACCAGCATGGCTCCTATAGAGTTACCTGCCAAAATAATACACCTTACAGTATGCCTTTACTTGCATATATGAGCTCTCTTAATACTTTTCTTATTTATCCTCTAAAAACAGAGCTTTCCTTCTGACAATCATTTTTTCTGCCATTTAATTTGTATTTAAATGTTGAACATCTGAAATAGGGCTGCAAATTGTGAAGTTAATGGGCAGCCAAATTACCATCCACACCGCTCAAGCCTTGGTCTGGCAGACTCTTCACTCTATTTAGAAAGTCATTGAGCAATGTGGAAATGATAATTGGCTGAAAAACATGATTGGGTATTTGCCTGCCATTGCTTTCTGAACATTAAACACAGAAATATTTCCCTAGACAAGCAGTTCATTAGTTGAGCCAGAATATTTTTTTAAAGCTCTCAGCTGGCGATTTGTTCAGAAAAAGACTGTCAAAAGAGAAATAACTTCTGGAACAAACAAAGCTTTGTTTCATGCTAAATGTAGTAAATTTGTTACCTCTTCTACTCTATAGAGAATATACCTCTGCCAAGTTAGCAGTTCTTACTCTGTAATATGTTGTTTTTATTGTATATATTAATACCTGGCCAACAGGTAACTAACATGGCCCTGAATTAAACCATGTAGTGGATAGTAATGGGTGAATCTGTCCCATTTCACTTCGCAGAAAAATTTACGAAACTCTGGAAAAATCATAAAATGGGAAAAATTTGTGAAACGCATAATAATTTTGACGGGCAACAAGAGTGGCATATTTTTTATGAGCGACTCTTTTGTCCAAATGCATTAAAGTCAAGGAGCGTCCAAAAATTTTTATGTGCGCACCAATTTTATTTGTCGCCATTTCGCGAAATACATTAGCTGGGTGGCAAAATTCTCCGTGAATCTATGCCTGGCAAATAAATTTACCCATTACTAGTAGTGGATAAATATCTTGAGCTAAGAGATAAAGCTTGATTTTTTAATCCGAATAAAACAATTATGCATTAGATATCATTAGCCGCACCATTAAGGAATTAAGATATTTCCTACCTAATATACAACCCTAGCTGTCACAGCTTATTGCCCCCCTACACTCCATAAGGGAGATGTAATAAAGTAGCATACATTCTTGGGGCATTTACATATCAGTAAAAAAAGTCTAACTATTGAAATATTGGAAATATGGCTGGAGTCTGCTCTGAACAGTAATATTTCCCAGATCCCCCTTTGACATAACAGGTGTGTAAGGCCACAGTGCCTGCAAAGTGTTCAAACATGTGACATTCCTGTTTGAGCTTTAGACTTCAGTTATTTATTTTCACGTGCTGTATCACCTTGATTGAAATAAATTACTCTGTTATAATGTTAAGTAGGTTGACACATCTGCTGGCCCATGAATGTTCAGGTTCTCAGGGAAGGTTTATTATTTCAAATAATTGCTACCATATGCATATGCAAAGGGTGCTCAGCGAACGAAGGAAGAAAATGGAAAGTGAAGCAAAATATTCAGACAGGCTGAAAGCAAGTTTGTGTAACTTTTCATGCTTCAGTTTCCTTCCAATAGCTGCTCATTCAGAATGTAGGTTTCATTCAGAAAAATAGATATATTCTAACCAGAAAGCAAATTATGTCTCAGCTCTCTTCCCCTGCATATCTAATTAGCTAAATGAATAAGGGGATCTAGAAGATCTAGAAGAGGAACAACAAATTAGGCATTTTGAAACATTTTAGGCAAGCTATGAGGCAAAAAATGTTCTTTTGTTTGTATATGACACAAAGGGTGAAATGTAGTAAAATCCGCTAAGAGCTAAACTTTGTGAATAAATATTCTCAAATATTCTTCTTTCGGCTTTTATTGCATTGTGATTTGTGAATCTTAATTGCGCATTACAGCTTTAACTGCAGTTTTGTTGAATATTTTGTTGCAAAAATGGTTTGTGATTGTGAAATGTTATTACATACACTGTGAATGTTTGTAAACACTAAAATTTGAAATCTCTATCTTATTGTCATGTGAGGGACAAAGTGTTCTCAAAGGCAAAATGTTTTGCTTTGCGAACATTTATTCGTATTGCCAATTATTTTTGAGCTAGCAACTAATATTACATTCCCCCATAGGGGTTAGGGATTTCCTGTACATTCTGGTATTTATTCTTGACAGCCATAGCATCCCTATCATCCCTAACTGGAAAGGTTCTCAAAGGACTGTACCTGAAGACAGATGCTACTCATGCCCCAGAATTTGGCTTAACTCAGAGTTGCTCGTATAGTTTGCTATTCCCATTAAACAAATACAGGAATCATCAAATCCACCCTCAAGGACAATTCTCCTTTGCTGACCTCATTTATTAAAGAGCAATTTGTTGTTCACATTTCCAGCCAAATTGTGCCCACCACAAATTTTTGGCTAATTTTTCATATACAGGCTATGCACCACCAAATGTGTTTGTGATATCTATAATTTGTTTCAGAATTTGGCCCGATTTTTGCCGAATTTGGCTTTAGCCAAGATTTTACTGAACAATTTTATTGTGATTCTTAAATTCTGGACAAATCAACGTGACAAGTTTTTGTTTGCGGACAATGCAATTTTTTTTATTTAATTCATATTTCATTATGCAAATTAAGGTTCAGATTCTGTATTTGGCCAAATCCAAAAAGTATTGATTTAATACATTTCTGCTTCTTAGTAAGACGAGTTGCTCTTATTACATGAAGGGGACATGTTTGCATACTTCAGCCTTCAGCTGATTTTGAGGGCAAAATAAGGAGTTTGTGCTCAATAGCAGGTATAAGGTACAGAGCTCAGTTATACCTAGGATATCATTCACATCAATATAGGCATTGACTATTGCCTTCTAGGGGCAAAAAATGCAAAAACTCCTTGACTCACTAGAATCACAAACAGATACACAGACATTCAAATCACTGTTGGGTTGTGGGGTGAATTTTTCTTGGCTAGCTATTTCTTGGAAGTCGACACAACGTACACAATCTGCCTGACTTTGAAGGTCAGAGGCACAAGCAATATTTTGTTACCTTCACATGCACTGGAAATAATCTTACCCAGAGAACTATTTTTGCTTCAAGCATTAGCTGCTTGCAAAAAAGTCTCTGAGTGTGTTTTTGTTATGGAAAAAGTTCTCATACTCAGTCTTGATGTAGTCATATTGAGTGGAAACTCAGAATTAAGCTGCTCCCAATAAGAACTTTATCCAGTAGGCCGAAGTAATGATTCTAACATTATTTTCAACTTTTTCAATTAAGTCATGAAAAAGACTTTATTGATTTTGCTATTTGTTTAATTTTCCTTTTTTCCCTTTATTAGGGTAAAGATAATTTCAAAATTTACATTTGTTATTTGCAATTTTTTATTTTCCCTTTTTTTTTTCAGATGAAACATTACCATAAACTTTTGTGTGGCCTGGTCACCAGAAGGAAAACATTAAATACTACCCTTGCACTTTCAACTATTTTCCTGATCCTTTCCCTTCAGGCATGCCTCCCCCACTTAGCCATCCTGTCAGATGGATGTAATTACATTCCCAGTGTTTTAATTTTCTAAACTCCCATTCTGCACTTTAGATATCCTCACCTCTTTCACAGAAATCAATACCATCTGCTACATGTCCATCAGGCTAAGGGGATAGCAGATACACTTGTGCATAAACATAAACAGAACAGCATACAAGAAATGGATTTCATTGGTAGCGTAGAATGATAATACATTTAAGTTATGTATTTAAATATATTTTGATCAATTTTAATGTTTTATGCAAAGCATTAGGTGTGTTTTTAACTTTGTTAAAGAGTGGCATAAATAAAATAACATGCATTACTAGAATGATAAGGGATTCATAATGGTCCCTTTCAGGAAGGTGTGAGGTTTCCCATGCTGAAAGAAATACTTAAATTATCTGGGGGGTTAAGAAACATTTACTCCGGAATACTGAAAATGTTTTAATTGCCACCACTGTGTCATGGAGTAAGGCACGTGTGGTATGCTTTTAATTAAATGGAAAGTAGACACATGAAGGGACTTTTTACATAAGAGGATGGTGGCTACAATTCTAAAGTTCTTTAATAAATCTATATTTCTGTATGCTGTTTTGCTCAATAACATGAATAAGCCTATGGCTGTTCATTTTCAATCATGAAGAATATGTCAGGAAACACAAGTGCCAAAATGGCATTAAATCTTTTCTGGGTCTCTGTGTAAACGTCCATTTGGATTTGTATAATACAATTATGTAGAATTTCTTTTTACGGTTAACTTTGTTAAATTGAAATTGCTTGCCCTGTCCTGTGATTATTTTTTAGGTTGACCCAACTTTTAGCTCTAGTCTTTGCCCTTGACCATTAAGATGTTCCAGGTTTTATATATTATTGCTCAGCATTCCAATAAGTATTAGACTAGGCTTCTCTCAATGCAGGAAATGGTGGATCTGCTGGTAAATCTGAATTTTAGAACCTAATTGCAAAGAATATATAGTATATAGGCTTTTGGTACAACTTTTATCACACTATAAGCTTTTCATAAACAGGGGGGCTGTTTATTAAGTCTCAAATTTTCTGGTCAAGTTATTAAAGAGGAAAAACTCAAATTTTTAGAGAATAAAAACTCAAATTTTTCAAGACTTATTATGCTTTAAAGCTGCTAAAAATCTGAATCCAAACATACTCCAGCTAAAACTGTCAAAATCATGTAAAAGTCAATGGCAGATGTCCCTTAAACATTTTAAAGATGTTTTATGCCTTCACAATCTTCAACAGTCTTGGGCTGGTTCATCTGGATAATCTGAAAACTTTTTTTTGTTTTCAGAGAAATGTTTGAATCAAGTTTCATAGACATTTGATTTATCACTTTTTTTCTAAACTCCAGGATGACAATGCAGATATTTTTCCATGCAATATAAACTATGTCATGGTTCAACTAAAAGCTCATCCGTATATTACCTGTATGACTTTGATCCTCAATTTCTTGTCCTTTATGCCTATTCTTCTAGGGGGTTATTTATCAAGGTCCGAATTTATCTCAATATCGGCTGCTACAAACTACGATCTAACCCGCTCAGGTTTTTAATGCTTATTTATTATTAAATTTTCCCGAAAATTTGCTTTGTGGGAAAAGCTCAGATTTTCACAATTTTTTTGTGAATTTTCCCTGAAAGCTCTGAAAAAATTATGAAATTGCGCGAAACCCCTGATACAACCAAAAATCAAAGGGACTCTTCCCATTGACTTTCATGCAACCTCGACAGGTTTGATGCCGTGCTTTTATATTCGGGCTTTTCAGCCCTTGGGGTTTAATAAATTTCGAAAAAAAAATTTAAAAGTCCCATTTTATTAAAAAAAAATCACAGATTTTTCGGATTTCTGGGAATTTCGTGTATTAGGAGCTTAGTAAATAACCCCCCTAATGTTTCTGTTGGAAATCACCATTCCCAGCAATTATTTGAAATCAGGAAAAAGATTCCATCAGCCATGTTTTACGTTGATTTTGTCAGAAGACATTAACAGGCAAGCAGCATGAAATATTCCCCAATCCAATTCAATATAAAGGATGTTTTCTCAATCAAGACATTGCTGAGTATAGCATGGCTAAAACACTGTTAAGCTTTCCCTCCATGACAAATTTAAAATTGATTCTAACAAATCTAAATGAATCATTGGCATTGGAAATGGCATATGAAAGATGAATGTAAATGCACAAAAATGTGCATTGAAAATATCTTATTTACTTACCTCCAAAAATCCGCCAGCGTTGGCTTTGTAAATTCGCCTGGACAACACTAATTCACGAAGATCCGAAGTTGCGAACAGGGTACCGAACGCTTGCGAAGTTGCGCCAGCGATACTATGATCATCAGTTTGAAGTTACGATAGCGTTGGCTAATTTGCATACGACGTGCAGTTAATGTACAATAGCCGTATATGCTGCAGCAAATACATTACACTACACAAGGCCAGGAAACCTTAATAAAATAAAATAAAGGTCTTATATTGCCCTACACATGTGCCCACTGTATAGTTTATATGCCATATGTATGGAAATGTAGGAAGCCGAGTACCCTAAAAACAAATTACGCACTTTTGCAGGCTATCACCCTGAAAAAAGGGAAAGACGCCAGCGTTTTTTGGGACAAAATTTGGGACAAAATTTGAAGTAAGTCCTATCTACTCCATTGCACTTCGCCTGGTCTGAGGTGGCGAAGGCAAGTCTGGCAACAGAGGTATCATTCAGTAAAATCAAAAACATAGTGAATTTGCGTAGTTACTTCTTCTTTGGTACTACAGACCAATCTTCTCTGTTTGCTACTCTAGTTCTCCATCTTCTGACTCCCATCTACCTTAAAGGGATATTTACATGTGCTGTACTAGTACTGCTCCCGCAGAATTCTGCACTGTTTCTGTTTCTTTCATATTGTCAGTTTCCCAGCTGTCATGTGACTTGATAAACTTCAGTTACCCTTTACTGCTGTACTGCAAGTTGGAGTGATATCACCCCCCCCCCAGCAGCCTAACAACAGAACAATGGGTAGGAATCCAGATAACAATTCCCTGATACAAGATAACAGCTGCCTGGTAGATCTAAGAACAGCACTCAATAGTAAAGTCCCACTGAGACACATTCAGTTGCATTGAGGTGGAGAACCAACACCCTGCCAGAAAGCAGTTTCATCCTAAAGTGCTGGCTCTTTCTGAAAGCACATGATCAGGCAACATGACCTGAGATGGCTGCCTACGCACCAATATTATAAATTAAAAAAATACACTTGCTGGTTCAGGAATGAAATGTTACATGGTAGAGTGAATTATTTGCAGTGTAAACAGTGTAATTTAGAAATAAAAACGACACCATAAAAATCATAACAGAATCCCTTTAAATCCTCCACATTATCCATACATCTTATCCTGGGTCTTTTTAAAGTGCCCAAACAATATCAGTCAATTGCTGTTTTACTTTTTAGGTAGTATAGCTTGGTAGTTGTATAGATCCCTCTGCTCCTCATTCTTTCTAATTCTCACTAGTCACTCCCCACCCCCATTTCTAAGGCCAAAAACTCTCCTGAGTATCTTTCTATCATGTCTCCCATCTTCTTATCAGCTCCTTATGTCATACTGTCATTGTCCAAGTTTCAGAATTATAATCATAGGTCAACACTGGTGTAAACATCAGAATAGTAAATGATCAGTTTTTATTTTTTGCTGATCATGTATATTTTAATGTTGGGCCCCCACCACGAGAGGACGATGTCAGCTCCAAACTTTGAGCACACTCTTGCTGGTTTCATTGCAATGGAGAGGCCTATTGCAAGAAGTGGTGGTAGTGGTGGAATAGATCACTTGAACACCTGGGCCCCCTGGTAGCTACAACACTGGTGAGAACAGATGCTCTAGAACAGAAAGATGCCCTGGTGCACGAATACTAGTTAAAGGCAAATCATATTGCATATTCTCAACAACACGGCACTCCTTTTCTAGGCATTTAACCCATTAGAAAGAAGAGCACAAACCTCACCACTCATATAAAGTTTAAAAGCCCTTTATTAAAATGAAAGAATCCTTTCTTTAAAAGAAAAAAAAAAAAAAAAACCCCCAAAGAACAAAAACCCATGTAAGTGAGAGGCGGAACATCTTTTATTCATCTATTATTTTGTTTTTAAACAAACTTGAATAGTGTATTTTAACAGTTTCTGACAAGCACTAAATATTTCAGCAGGGGATTTATATACTGTAGATATATGACAAGTGCAAGCTGGGTCATGTTATACCCGTCTCATCTCAGATGTATGTAAAAGCATTAAAGCAAAAGTGTAACTTATACTTTAAAAGTGTACACAATAAATGTTTTCTTTATCTCGGCACTTGATATTGGAGCCTGAAAGCTTACAATGCACTTTCTATGAGCTTAGAGTTTCACCCTTCATTGGTGCCAGTGACAAAATTCATTTGCAAAATATCAGCAGCAGACATCTGTGTCCACTGTCTGTTAGGACCACACATTGCTACTCAGCAATACTTGTTAGGAAATGTTCTATATAACTAAATGTATAGAGGGTAGAAACTGTTTTTTTTTTTAAGAAGTTGGCTTTAGGAAATGTTATGGATCCCGAAGGCCCGTGACAATTAACTGCATGGAGTCAACCCTTGTGTGCTTATACATAGTTATGGGCAAATCTGTCCATTTCGCTTTGCAGAAAAATTAGTGAAACTCCGAAAAAATTCACAAAATGGCGAAAAATTTGCAAAATGCTTTGACGTCAATGAGCGTCAAAATAATTTTGACGCGCAACAATTTTTACATGCGCAACTTTTTTGTTGCAGCGATTTTTTTTCACCGGCAAATTTTTGAAGCAGTTTCTCAAAACAATTTGCAGGTGGCGAAATATGGAAATTCACTGTGAATCCATACCTGCCGAATAAATTTGCCCATCACTACAGATTAGCTATTACTAATATATATATTTTTCCTAAAGTGCCAAAAATATTTTAAAAGGCCACAGATCTATTTAAATAATATTGTGTTTCATTCAGTAAGTATGACAGTTATATTTATAGACAAGCAAAACTTGATTATTTGCCTCTATACATGTCTCTTGAGTGTAAAGGTTTAAAATAAAATTTTTCATGGAGTGGTACATATGAACCAACTGGTCCATTTAATCAACATTTTTAATCGTGTTTATTTATTGTTGTTTTAAAACATGCTGTTGCAAATTATCCAGCCAAAAATGAGGTTTGTCTGTAATATAAGCTGATGCTACAGGGCTGATTATTAAATTCTGATGCTAATTGCACTGGTTTCTATGCTGCCATGTAGTAATTATCTGTATTAATTACTAATCAGCCTTATATTGTGACATTTATATTCTATATATACAGTAGTGATGTGAGGGCCGGCCTGAAACCCCCATTTGCGGGGGTCCGGGTCAAACTCTTCGTCCTGCTTTCCCCGCCCACCACCTTACACTGCTGGCTTCCGACTTCCCCTTGCCCCACTTGTGACTTCATCGGCAGGTCGACATGGGTCTATAAAAGGAACCCGGCAGTCGCGGGTGGAGGGAGGGTGGGTTAGAGTCGGGTAAAACTAATATACAGAATATTTTGCCTCTGTGTTAGTAAGTGACAGCAGCACAGAGCATGTGCAGTGAATCAGCAGAAAAGAAGATGGGGAGCTACTGGGGCATCTTTGGAGACACAGATCTTTACTGCTAAATGGCTGTGGTTGCCTTTTGCTGGTACAGAAACCCAAAACATAATGTACAACATTTCTACCCTACTACTTTAGCTAGGCTTTAGTTCTCCTTTAACAAAATTATATTTTTGCTTTAATTCACTTTGTTAATGTTTAATTGATATAGTGAATAGCTTCAAAATGGCATGGTATAGCACCATATGCAACTAATACAGTAATTGATTACATTAATCTCAAAACCTTTTGGTCTGTCTGTCACGCCTCAATACATCTCCTCACATCTGTATCCATACAAAAGTAAAGTACAGGTATGAGATCCCTTATAAGGCAACCCATTATCCAGAAAGCTCCAAATTAAGGTAAGGCCATTGTAATAAAAACTCACCCTGATGGTCTAGTGGGGGGACGACATGGACGCCTACCTCCCCCTCGGTGGGGACGCCCGCCGCGCAAGTCTTCAGCACCGCAGGCGCCGGTTCCTTATGCACCGCAGGAGCCGGTACCTTAGGGGGCGCGCCGCGCCTCCTTGTGATTTAAAAGGGGCATGCGCGCTGACGTATTACCTCAGCGCACAATGGCGCGAAATTTAAAAGTATTTGAAAGTACATTTTCTTTTTACACACTGCCCTTTATAGGTTTTCGTTACCTCGTGGTGTTTGAAGCTCTGTGCTATTTGTATCCTGATCTGAATCCTGTTTTTGACCCCTGCCTGGCTATTGACTATCCTGAATTCTGTAACCTGACCCTTGCCTGTTATCTGACTACGATTCTGCTAAATCCCTTCTGATTGATTACCCGGTTTGACCCTTGCCTGCCTGACTTAGTTTGCACTCTGCCTGCCTTGACCCAGCCTGATTTGACTACTACTCTGTCTTACGTTTTGTACTGTGACCTTCTGCCCAAAGACTTTGCATACCGTTGTGCCCCTTTTGCCTGGTCAGAACCTTTCACCTTGCACGACCTTGCGGCATCTGAGTAGCTGAGGGCTCCTCCCGAGGCCAAAGGCGGCTGCTACAGGTGGAAGCACGAGCCAAGACCAGGGTGCTTGGCATCTGTTCTGACTTTAGGGTGCCAACCGTCACAGCCATCTCCCATAGATGACATTTTAATCAAACAATTCAAATTGTAAAAATGATTTATTTTTTAACTCTCTGTTAAAATAAAACAGTACCTTGTACTTGTTCCCAACCAAATATATTATTAATCCTTATTAAAGACAAAACAATCCTATAGGGTTTATATAATGTTGAAATGATGTTAAGCTGACTTAACTTATGGTTATCTGTTACAGAAAGACCCATTATCTGGAAACACCCAGATAATGAGCATTCTCAATAATAGGCCCCATACCGGTACTATCTTTTGCTCCATCCACTTACACTGTCAGGTCAAACTTCGCTCCTTACTCTTGGAGCTTTAGCACAGTACTTGATTCACTGTTTGCAATTATTGACCAGTGCTTTAACCATTCTGAAAACTCTACTCAATTACTCTACCATCCATAGAGTCTATAAGTTAGCCACTCATTTAGAATTTCAAGCTTAAAGAAGCAAAGACCCCCTTATTCATGTTTCTCTTGACTCCTCTTACTTAATCTGATGAACTATTATTATCTCAAGAAAAATTCTCAAAACATTATGGGGGTTATTTATCAAAGGTTCAATTTTGACTTTATGTGATTTTTTTTACTCTAATAAATTTAAATGTACTCACAACTCAAATGGGAGGTTATTTATAAAAAAAACCATGAACATCTACTATTCGATCGAATAGTCCCAACCCAAAATTCAAATCGAATTCAAATCGTGTTTCCTCTGAAAAAAAAACCTTGAATGTCAGGAAGGCAATTAACATATTCAAATGGTTCAACAGACCTCTGCCATTGACTTGTAAATAAACTCGGCAGGTTTTTTGGAGGCGAATATTCGAATTAGAACTGTTTCCATGGTTGACGTATGATGAATCTCACATTCGAATTTACATTTGAGTTGGTGCTTTTAAATTCGAATTTGTGAGTTTTGACACACAAAAAGATTAAAAAATTTGAATTTACAATTCGAACCTTAATAAATCTGCCCCTATATGTAATTAAAAAGGATTGGTGAATTGGCCAACGCATCTTTTGGGCCAGATTCAATTCAATAACAAAAAAATGATCTTGTGGTTTATCATGTGAAAAGTCATGAACGAGATTCAACTTGAGAATAAAAAAACTTTTCTCCAAATTCAGTTCCAGTTTTTCCCATAGGCTTCAATAGACTTTTACATGATAAACAGTAAGATACTTTTTTCTGAATTGAATTGCATCTCAAATTGAATTTCTTCTTCACGCGATAAACAGTTTTCTTTCTGAATTGAATCTGGCCCTTTATGTGTTGGTTTTTACATTCCATTTACCAAAAGAACAATTTGTACCTGTCATAGCCGATATTAATTGATTATTGGATGCTAGGGATATTAGGGAAAGGGTAGTGTGGAATAATGTAATAAACCACTCATCATCAATCATTCATTTCAACTCTGCTTTACTCTTTACATTTCCTAAAGGTACATATCATTATGGTGTTCTTGAGTGGATGCTTGGCTAGTGATCTCAATAGCAGTGTCCCCATTCCAAACCTCTGCCATAATTTTTTATACCTATAAACAAACTGGAAAAGCTATGAGCTCACAGTAGGTGCTGTCATATTCAAGTGTGACATATTTAAATGTATGAACTGAGCCAAAACTCCTGGCCCTCTCCTGGCCCACTGCCATCATTCAAGGAGTAGCAGAATTGCTGGATGGCAATTTTTCATCAAATTAATTTCTAAATGACAATTTACAGTTCATCAGGTATGGGCTGACTTTAGACTGTGACATCTTGCCTTCTGAACACATCTCACCCCTTAAAGAAGGACACTTATTTAATACATATGCTACAAGTTGGATGCATAACTGCACACAAATCATTGGTCCATGAATCCAACTTGCAGCATATCTATTCATCCTATTTTGAATGGGTGAGATAGGATGCCTAATTCATTCCCTTTCTTTCTCTTAGTAACCCTCTAGGTTGCTTACAGAAAATCAGTCATTAAGATGACTAAAGCAGGGATACTTGCCCAGGCTGCCAGCCATCACTAGAAATGGGTTAACTGCCAACCAGCATAGCCAAAACAGCCTAGGGCCCAATGTTCTCTTTTTCCACCAGTGGGCTTGCCTAAATGAACTTCCAACTGTTAACATATTCCTTGAAATGAGGTGACGGTGTGATGCATAGCTAAATAAGTCTACTGTGACAATTCCAACCTTTAGCGTATTCTTTTTGTCAGCAAGTTTGCAATAGTGCATGCAAATATCTTCTGCATTCAATATGGACAATGACACAAAGGGATATTCACCCCTATAGCAAGCAAAGGAATTTGCTTTCCAAGAAATCCTTGACCTTAAATACAAAGGAGATGAAGCACCAACATTTTGGGGCCCATTCACTAAGCTCGAGTGAAGGAATAGAGGAAAACAGAGGAAAAATAATTCGAATTTCGAATGTTTTTTTTGGCTACTTCGACCATCAAATTGGCTACTTCGACTACGACCTTCGACTTCGAATCGAACTAAAAATCGTTCAAATATTCGACACCTAAAACCTACCGAGGCCAATGTTAGCTATATTCTTCGATCATTCAAACGAACGAATTGCGCTAAATCCTTCGACTTTGATAATCGAAGTCGAAGGGTTTCAATTCGGCAGTCGAATATCGAGGGTTAATTAACCCTCGATATTCGACCCTAGGTAAATGTGCCCCTTCAAGTCTTAAATAAGGCACACATGGAACACTTTTAAACCGCTTATTCGGTCCTTCTTTGATTCATTTTTAAAAATGCAATTTTTCAAAAATGCAATAAAAACTATTCTTTGCTGACACGTTTCATTCTCAGGGATTAATTCCTTTATAGGAAATCTATTAAAACAGTCCAGTATTCCGAACTGTATGTATTATCTTAGTGCCCAGTATTCCATATTGGAATTATTGTCAAAGAATCCCATCTCCAGTTCAGGAATTCAAACCACACAATCTTGGAATTGCACATATTTATAGATAATCATAATCACTGTTTTTTCTTTCTGAACATATGCAGATGCCATAAAGGGTTGTAGATAATTGATATTGACATAATGGGGTTTATATACTAGTGACATATGTGTTTCTTGGAAGAGAAGGACATTTGCTTTCTATCTCAGAAGGTTGTTTTCTTTTTCTTATGAGTTGTATTAAAACTGGTTAACACACACCAGAAACCTCAGAAAAATGTTGAGAATGACTGTAGTTAGAATGAGTAAGTCCAGAGACACGTGTAAAATGAAGATACCATCAAATACCAGATGGGGTAGGAGTCTTTTTTTGTGCAACAAGTGGGGAAACACGTGCAAACTAAAGACCAACATTTTAATAAAAAAAAAATATATATATATATATATATATACCTGAGGTTTTTAAAAGTGACTGTCCAAATGGGAATAAAACTCCCAGCAATGTCTACTATCCTACTAGCAATATTTCAAAGAGAGAGAGAGAGAGAGAGAGAAGAGAGAGAGAGAGAGAGAGAGAGAGAGAGAGAGAGAGAGAGAGAGAGAGAGAGAGAGAGAGAGAGAGAAATCATAGTATTTCCAAAATCAGTACAGGTATGGGACCAGTTATCCATACTGCTCAGGACCTGGGGTTTTCCAAATAAAGGCTCTCCATAGGTTTTCTACAAATAAGTTAAACATTAATGAACACAATAGGATTGTTTTGTCTCCAATAAGTAAGTAAGGGAATACAAAAACAAGACATAAAAGTTTAAATATACAAATAATATCTTACTAAAGCATAAACATATTGGGGGTTATTTATCAAAATCCGAATGTTTCTGTGATTTCCTACTAAAAAAAAAAGTCTGACCAAACTAGAATCCATGATTTGACCTTATTCATTAAATTGGTTCAAGGAAAAACTCAATAATATTGAGCGAAACCACGAATTTTTTGGATTTTTGCCCGAAAAGCCCAAAATAGTCAGATTATTTTGACTTTCATTCTAATTCCAGAGCAGACCTAATATCAAATAGGATATGGACCTCTCCCATTGACTTATAAACAACCTCAGCAGGTCTGAGATAGCGGATTTTCAGATTTTTTGCAGCAGCGAACTTTAAAAAATCCCGAAAAATGTGAGTTTTAAAAAAAATATGTGTTTTGCCACAAAAAGCCCGATAAATAACCCCCTTCATGTCATTTACATAGTGTTTAAAGACAGTAGGGGTAGAGCCATGCTCTAAATAGCTAATCATACATTTCAAATATTGGTTCTTTTTTATTCCTATAAAACATCAAATCCTTTAAATTTAGGATTTCTTTGTAGTGTTAATAATTTCAATAAAAATGCAGTGGTTATAGGAATGCCATATACTGTCAAATCACCTATAGGTAGGCCGAGAAATGTTTTAATTAGGCCTGATTCATCACAGACTGTGTTGCTATTTTTATAAAGCTTCGTTAGCAGGTTTGCTGTCTCCTTTTGTGCTGTTTAGATCTCAAAGGAAATCTGTTATAACATTAGCAGCATTTGATTTTTTGTAGCAGGTACTTCACATCCTGCATTTTCTGCACAGTGGGACCATCTGTACAACAGTCTGACAGCACATCTGCACTGACCATGTTCCATTTCTTTCTTCTGTGAGGTTTATCATACCTAGTGATATATTTAGGCTATTTTGTACTGCAATTAAGTGAAAACATTTGCTCTCCAGTACAGCAGGCTTTTATGACGATAACTAGCCCAAAGTTACTGCATTGTCTAAAAATGCCACTGATGGTTTTATTCCTGTCTTTTTTTCTCCTGTTGCCTGCAGGTTAATATTCAGAAACTTTTTTAGAAACAAACACAATATTTGCTGTAATACCATTCCCATCACGCTTTTCTTTAACACATTCAGAGAAGGGATTCCATGTGTCGGCAGTGAATGGACATACAAGTCACAACTAATGTCGACTTTGGAGCACTGCAGAGCACTATTTTTTCTCTTTGTCGTGATGTGTCTGAACATTGTCATCACCTACTAAGAACAGCAGAACTAAAATAACCTTAAGTCCCCTCTGACCACTGTTTGTCAGTACCTGGGTTTTGGGTTGCTGTCAAAACTGACTGGAACACTGCGCAAAAAGCATCCAGCAGTACAGATCAAGGAGAGCTGACTGCCAATGTCATCGCTAAAGCAAACCTGGAAACCTTATCTTGCCAATTCGAGCTCATTATAGATTTTGTAAAAACAATGTGACCTAGATTTATGAAACACGTCAAGCCACCAGACTGTGGAAGATTGTTCCTATATTCCCATTGCATGCCAACAAGTAAACATTGCACTATATAAACTAAATGAGCAGCATGCCTCCGAGGAGTAAATTCCCACTTGCAGAATGTGGTTGTCCAAAGTGGTTTTAGGGTAAGGCAGAGATATCTGGCAGCCCCAATGTAAAAGCCCCCCTTCGGGAGGGAGCATGCCTTTTATATGGTATAACTGTTGCAGGATGGTTTTGTAATTTGCTTTTGTTAAACTGCATCTTTCAAGCATTCAACCAACAGCTGGAGGGCTTTTCAGAGAGGGGAATAGGGTCTGTTATTCTCCATTCTCTAACTACTGTCCTGCTAGGTTAGTAGATAGGGAAAGAATGCAAAAAACATCATACCATATACAAGGTAGTACAATACAATAGATTTATTGATATTTTATATAAGCCAAATAATACTATTCAAACCTATTCATGTCATGTATTTATATTATGATACTACACAAATACTAGCAATGGCTTCAGCATGAAAAACTTCAAGCAAACAAAAAAGATTGCCTAGATTATTCCTAACTTAGTCAGAAGGAGGTTAATTCTGTACTTTAAATATTGGGTGATAATGTTCTTCTCACCACCTTGTAAATGTTAGCTTTCCATTATGCATTAATACTATTTATTTAGGATAGGTGTCAAAATACATATGTATAGTAGTTTAGAACTTCAAGTTCCTGCAAAGGCTGCAACCTCGCTTCTGAGAACAGACATTCTGCAAAGGCTTAGTTTACCAGATTTCCTTTCAGTAAGCCCTTCTGTTTTAGCGTCAGATGAGATGCCAGAGGCAAGGAGAGAGGGCAGGAAAGGAAGAAGCAGAAAAACTGGGGTTGAACATTGAAACAATGTGTGTGATGCCTAGCTGGGTGGTAAAAGAATAGAGAATAAATTATGTAGATGAAGGTGGAGCTACAGTTCTAGGCCATTCAGACAGCAAGGCATGTTATATTTTGTGCACCATGGTTGGTCTGGTTTAGAGAAAATAGAATTATTTATGAGAAAATAGATTTGCAGCCTACGTGGAATGTAAGACATGCCTAATGATTTCTACCTTCCATTCTTTTTTTATTTGAATTTAGGGCCTGGCCGAGATCTCATCCTTCTCTTTAACTTATTCAAGCATGTCTTCCTCAAAAATATAACAACTGTTATAATCATTAGTTTCATTTTATGAAGCAGATTTCATAAATAAATTGTTCCAGCTGAGAGCTAGAGTTAAGCTCTTCCCAGTAGTACGGCATGACTCCTGAGTTCTCCGGCACACCCACAGGGGTCCCACCAGCAAGCCCCTATTAATACTCATGGCATCCGGAGGCCAGTGTCCTCCATCACCCCCTCCCCTAGAATCGCATGCACTAGCATCCTTTTCTCAACAGTCAGACCCAGGGAAGGGGGAGCATAGATTCAAATAACAGGGTTAAATCTTGCTCATGCCTAGTTCCTAGGATAAGAGCAGATTTCAGGTGCAGCTGGGCTGCATGTCTCCCCTAAAACTGTTCTGCCCTAAGCCTGGGCCTTTGTGACCTTGCCACAAATCTGGGCCTCCACCAGTAAATTATACCTCAGACGCCACACTAGTAGGGTTATACTCCATATCACACCAGGGTCTCCTACTGCTGGGGAATGGAGATGCATATTTTTGTAGGAACGTTCCTGTACCACAACCAGTCACTGAAAAACTACAGCTGATGTGTATGGCTGGATATAAAATCCCCTATTAGGTTGACATATTATATAAGCTAGGGAGAAAAAAATCATTTTTTGTTAAACCCTTTCATCATGTCATTCTTTTTAGTTATTAACTATTATAAAAGGGATCCTGTCATCGGAAAACATGTTTTTCTTAAAAGGCATAAGTTAATAGTGCTACTCCAGCAGAATTCTGCACTGAAATCATTTTCTCAAAAGAGCAAACAGATTTTTTTATATTCAATTTTGAAATCTGACATGGGGCTACACATTTTGTCAATTTCCCAGCTGCCCCTTCTCAATGTAACTGAATGTGTCTCAGTGGGACATGGGTTTTTACTATTGAGTGTTGTTCTTAGATCTACCAGGCAGCTGTTATCTTATGTTAGGGAGCTGTTATCTGGTTACCTTCCAATTGTTCTTTTGTTTGGCTGCTGGGGGGGAAAAGGGAGGGGGTGATATCACTCCAAGTTGCAGTACAGCAGTAAAGAGTGATTGAAGTTTACCGGAGCACAAGTCACATGACTTGGGGCAGCTGGGAAATTCACAATATGTCTAGCCCCATGTCAGATTTCAAAATTGAATATAAAAAAATCTGTTTGCTCTTTTGAGAAATGGAATTCAGTGCAGAATTCTACTGGAGCAGCACTATTAACTGATTCATTTTGAAAAAAAAATTTTTTCCCATGACAGTATCCCTTTAATTATTATATTTATATATAAACATCAAAGGGCAAGGACACAAGGGGACAATATTATGAGTTCCTGAGTCTGCACAAGCTCTTATAAACCTTACCAAGCAGTTAAATGTTTGCTTTTAAGAGATGACTACCTAATGATGAAGAAAGCCACATGGTCCTGTCTATCACAGGCAGCCCAAAGCAGTTCTACCCATGAGAATCATAGAGGCTCATAAGAAGGAGTTCTAGTGTACATAGCCAATAAATATATAGGAAGTTAAGAATCTTGTCTTGATGCAAAGGATAAACCAAGACACATACAGATCAAACTCTTGATGATTTACAAATACTTATAAAGAGAAAATATGACATGTTGCTCCGTTGACTGAATCAATTTCCCTTTTCATAGATGGCCAATAAATACAAGAGTATACTGAGCCCTATTTAGGGCACAAGGTTATATTATCTATTTGACTTTTTATGGTTAATACATATTTGATAATGAAGCACAACATTAATTTTTTAGACTAATTTATGTATTATTTGTGGCCACAAAATGTTCGACAGAAACACAAGCAGAAAATTACAGTCATAGGTAAAATAGAAATACTTCTCCAAATAATGGCAGCATTGTGCTGGAATCTAATTTTAAGTAGACTCTGTAAATGTGTACTTCTCAGTAAAAGCAATCACTGCATTGCGGTTTTCCTCATTATTTTTGTTTCACTGGGTGATCACAGCATGCTGAATTGTTTCTTCTCAAATGTTAGGGAAAAAAAAAACTCTTGAAGCAAATGAAACAATAAAAGTCTGTGGCAAGATCGCAGTCAAAAGATGTAGTCGTTTAGAATTGGCTCTAGTACAGGCTCCTAAAAATGGCACAGTGTAGGCTGTGTGTGTGAATAATTGATGCACTGTGATCTCTGACATTCCAGTAGTGTTAGTTTTTTAACACAGAAAACCAGGCTCGGCAATGGCATCCTGCTGTGATATTAAACTCTCCTGGACAGAAAGCAAGGGAATGTTTCAGAAATCTTGAGGGATGTTGTGAAATGTTCTCAAAATCTGCACTCTAAAGCAAAAAAATAAAAATGTTTATGCCATGCTATGATTGTGACCACAAATGTTTTTTTTTTTTTTTTTTTTTAACGAGAACTAGACCCTGAAATGTATTTTCTTTGTAGTTGAGCAGGCTAATTTCCAACGTAACCAAGAATTTCCCCATGCTTGGACCTGCACTGTCTCTGATTAAATGTTTTGAAAGGCATCACTAGATTATTTAATTCATCAGCATTTTTACTTGGAGGCTGATTTACTGTAGTTCTGTATTTTTTTATGGCTCTGTAACAATAATTCCTGGCTGGTAAAAACAAATGCAGAATATTTATTTTTAACAATATGTTCTCGACTCTGGAATAATTCATTCTAACATGGAAGAAATGTGATAAACCAGTGATCTATTTTTGCAATCTTGTCAGGACCATACAGCCTTGTTATCAGGATTTAGGAGAAAGATTGACACTGTAGAGTAAACTAATAGCAAGATATCTGAAAGGCTAATATGTCTCAACCAGGCCAGCTGACAATCAATAAAATCAGAAACAGGCAGGTGGTTCAGGAACTGATAAATCAGGAAATAAGCAATTTCTATCACATCCAAGAATTTAGAAACTAGCAACTACCAAGCCTATTCAAGCACTGAACCTGGTTTCTGGCAGCTTTTTAATTTTAATTTTTTTGTGTGATATTACTCTCAGTGGAGCCCAGGTTCTCTGGGCCACAGGGTTGCAAAGTTGCAATGTTGTGGTTCTGTGTGCGGACATATTGGCGAAGATGACAACGCTACTGACAAAATTAATACAATATGGGATGGGCCGATAATGGAAGCCAGTATTGACCACTCCCTGTTTTGAAACTACACCCACTTTAAACCACATCCATGTTACCACAAGACCACATTAATGTTGATAGCACACCAAAAAGCCAAATGGTTGGTGTTCACTGCAGGGATATCACTCATTACTCATCCATATGCCTCCTCCCCTGTGGATAACACAGCACCCCACAGCATGTGATTAAATACCTTAGGGGCCCCTAATAATAATTTTCAAATGCTAACAAACTTTCAAAACAAATACCAGGCTCGTGTTCCACAGACAGAGCAGTGCACACAAAGGGAGAGAAAGGCACACACAGGGAGCATAAAGAAGGCAGACTATGGTACATGCAGGCAGAGTATGGTACACACAGGCAGAGTATGGCCCAACCACAGACCATAGGGTAGGCATAGTATAGCACACCTAAGGAGAATAGGACAAGCATAGTATGGCACACCCAGGGAGCATAAGGTGGGGAGAGTACAGCACACCCACAGACCATAGGGTAGGCATAGTATAGCACATGACTTAGGAGAATAGGGCAGGCATAGTATGGCACACCCAGGGAGCATAGGACAGGCAGGGTAGGGCACACAGGGAGCATAGGGCAGTCAGAGTAAGCAACACACAGGGGCATAGGGCAGGCAAAGTATGGCACAAACAGGGAGCATAAAGAAGGCAGACTATGGTATACTCAGGCAGAGTATGGTACACACAGGCAGAGTATGGCAAACCCACAGACCATAGGGTAGGCATAGTATAGCACACGACTTAGGAGAATAGGGCAGGCATAGTATGGCACGCCGAGGGAGCATAGGAGAGGCAGAGTATGGCATACAGGGAGCATAGGGCAGGCAGGGTAAGCAACACACAGGGGGCATAGGGCAGGCAAAGTATGACACACACAGGGAGCATAAAGAAGGCAGACTATGGTATACTCAGGCCGAGTATGGTACAAACAGGCAGAAACCCACCCACAGACCATAGGGTAGGCATAGTATAGCACACCTAAGGAGAATAGGGCAGGCATAGTATGGCACACCCAGGGAGCATAGGGCAGGCAGAGTATGGCACACACAGGGAGCATAGGGCAAGCAGAGTATTGCACATACAGGGAGAATACAAAAGGCAGAGTATGGCACACAGGGAGAATAGGAAAGGCAGAGTATGGCACACAGGGAGCATAGGGCAGGCAGAGTATGGCACACATAGGGGGCATAGGGCAGGCAGAGTATGGCACACACAAGAAGCATAGGGCAGCCAGAGTATGGCACACAGGGAGCATAGGGCAGGCAGAGTATGGCACACACAGTGAGCAGATTATAGTCTAACTATGACCCACCATTTGACTGGTTCATCAGTATGGCTTTCTGTTGCAGCTGATTATCCTTGGCATGACTGTACCAGAGCTGGCACAACCAAATCAGTGATTAGAAGAGATGATCGCAAAGTTTGGTAAAAAAAAACTGATTTCAGACTAGCCCAAAAGAGCTGAGATATTAAATCAAAAACTAGAAATAAGAGTTGATATTGTATGATCAACCACATATCAATGTTACATGAATCATAATGACTTCATATGTTTTTCCGTGTGGCACCAGAGAAAATATTTTTCTAGGCCCTTCTTACTTGCAGTATTTCTAACACACCGGGCAGGAGCCCAAGTATTGCTGTGACATCATTTTGTAATAGCAATGGTAAAATACTGACATGTAGGTCCCTTTAATCTCCCACTGCAGCTATCAAATTATCTAGTGAGCTCAGAAAAGCGGAAAAAAAATTAACCTGTTCATTTCCCCGCTAATGTACATGTGCAAAAGCAATGCAATGGTTGAAAAAAGTGCAAATGCACTACTTAATGCAAGGGATAACTGGAATTACCACCACCCTAGACATGGTGGGAGTTCTATTTGCTTATTCCATCAATAGGCACTAATACCATAAGGCCGAAGTAATGCCATTATAACTCAAAAGATGTGAATTCCTTTCTGTATACAGAGCTGATTAATGAATTAAATTGTAATAAATGTTATGCAAAACATACATGGCCATGACTAGCAAGGTTTATGGTTTTATGGTTACATTAGGCTCCAGGCACCTAGTTGGTCTGTGCTAGGTAATGTAAGTAGGAGAAATAAGACAGGCAGACCACCAACTCTTATATACAGGGATGGGATCCGTTATCCAGAAACCTATCATTCAGAATGCTCCAAATTAAGGAAAGGCTGTCTCTCATAGACTCCCTTATAATAAAATCCAATTTTTTTTTAAATTATTTTCTTTTTCTCTGTAATAATAAAACAGTACATTGTACATGATCCAAACTAAGATATAATTAATCCTTATTTGAAGCAAAACCAGCCTATTGGGTTTATTTAATGTTTACATGATTGTCTAGTAGACTTAAGGCATGAAGATCCAAATTATGGAAAGATCCGTTATCTGGAAAATGCCAGGTCCTGCGCATTCTGGATAACAGGTCCCAAACCTGTACTTATATATATGACTGTTAAGGTACTCAGCTGTACATTCTTTCTACACTGCAAAAGGGAACATCAAATCACCCAGGAATCCTGGTCAAATCTGAATACTGGATGTGTTACATCCCTACTCAGTACCTTTACTGGGAAACAGTGGATCTACATTATTATTCCCTGAAAAATATTACCTTGTGCCAAGGCTAGATAGACAGATGGATAAATTATTTAAAAAACAGTAACACTGACATTTCATTGTTAACAAATATTGTGTACAGGTATTGGATCCCTTATCATGGAAACCTGTTAGCTCCTAAATATGGGAAAGCCATCTCCCAAAGGCTTCATTTTAATCATATCATTCAGAATTTTAAAGGATATTTCCTTTTTTCTGTAATAATAAAACAGCACTTCGTACTTGATCAAAACTAAAATATAATTAATCCTTATTTGAGGCAAAACAATACTATTGGGTTTAGTTTGGTAAAGTAGGGAGATCAAAATTACAGAAAGACCCCTTATCCGGCAAGCCCTGAGCATTCTGGATAACAAGTCCAATACCTGTATTGAAAATATAGCCAACATGATGTTTCAGCCCCCACTGGGTCCTTTATCTAGACAAGTTCCCTTTGCATTATAGCCCCTAACATCATTAGCCAGTTGGAGAAACCTAGTGATAAGGCTTTGGGATTACCTGGGTGAGAATTTATCATACCTTCCATCTATTTGAAAAGTAGTACTCAGACTACCCAGGATTCCAAAAAAACAGAAGTCTGTACTAAACAAAAGTTCCTTGCTATGTTCTACTTAAGGTCTCTGTAATGGATAGACTAAATGGCCTCCCCACTGGGAAATTCATTCCCTGTAGGCTTTTGCTGCTGCATGGCTGGAAATGAGATCAACTTCCTGCTGTTATAGATATACGGTATACTTATAATTCAACAGTCTCTCCAGTTTCTTACTCGGTGGCCTTTGGTTTCCCTTATTAAGTAATTATTTTTGCTGTTTAGGTGACGTGTATTATAAATCATAGGCTTAGAAACTTAAATGTGCAAATTATACTGAAGTCGAAAAATGTAGAATGAAAGTCACAGTGAGAATAGCTGGATCTGCAGAGCACAACTCGAGGGCTTGGGATCTCCAAATGATTTTTATGCCCCCTCCCATGACCAGGAAGTTTATGTATTTCTTTGGATGGTGTCATCATTTTAATTATACACTTATGTAAATTGGACAGCACTTGAGGAAAACATCTCTCTTTCTAAGCAACAATGCAGAAGGAGTAAGTGATGAAATATGGTTTTCCCCTTACAGATCTATACTTATACTTTATGTCTCACTTATCCTGCCTCCATTAGATTGTAAGCCCTATCAGTCAAGGCCTTCCTTTTTCTTATGATGCTTCATTTATAAAAGGTTAGCATACTCTGCACTACTTACACTGTGTTGGTTTGTTTGTATGTTGGTTGTGTACCCTTATGTATAGAGTTGTTGAGTATGTTAGCACTTAATAAATGAAAGTAATAAAAATAGAGGTAAACTTTTTGTTCTCCCAATTCTCCATTTTCTTCCCATCTCTCAAACTGTTCTAACTTTGCCCATTTTACCTCCTGTCTCTTCATCTGTATTTCACACCTCCTCTCTGTATCTCATATTCTTAACCCAACCTTTGCCCCTTTATTTTCTATCAATCCCTTTCATTTTTTCCATGCTATGTTTTCATTCTTCTTCATTCTTTACTCTCTCTCGTTCTGATTTCTCTCTACCCTGTCTGTATAGTCTAATAAATTAAATCTGGGGCAAAGCAGAAGAAAAAATCATTACAGGGCTTCAAACAAACAAGGTTTCAACATTCCAGAAGCCCTAAAAAGCAATGTTTATTATTTAGCAAATCATGGGGCCCTTATACTTGTTGGGTGCACCAGAGTGCTCTATTTTCTGATGGTGACTAAAGCTGGCCATAGACATGCAGATTTTAACCTCTTATTGTACAAACAATCGTATGACCCTATCTCCCGATCTGCAACTAACCATTTATATTAAAAACAGTAGTAAAAGAACAAATCAGAACAATATTCTGGCCATGACAGCAATCATACGAATGTTATGTCCAACAAATACTAGTGACAGTCACCTATTGATATTGTCAGATAGGCAATACACGCAGAGATATTATTGTTAGCCGACAGAAATCTTCTAACCTGTCCAATCAACTAAACGAGCAATCAACATGGTATGGAAAATATTAAATTTTTGTGTGACTTTATTTTTGCGTCTACAGCCAGCTTACGGGCTGATTTTAGACTGTTCTGGGAACTTTCTTTTCTCCAATTCAGTGCAAAAAATTATGTTAGTTCCATGAGATCCAGCAAATCCACAAATACAAAAATATGCCAAGTAAAAGCTGTGGAGGTCATGTAAAAGTCAATATAAGTTGCCCTTCTTTCTTGAAATATTTGTGGTTTTAGAGGTTTTCGGAGACCTGAATTTCCAGTTTCAAACAAACAAGGTTTTCTGACTTTTTTTGACTCACTCAGCGGCTATTTTCGTTCATGTTTTTTATTATCGGTTCTTTTGAAATCACTTTCAATGGCATTCATGGTTTAAAAGAAAACGAAGGTTTCAAAATCCTCTATTACCACTAAATTCGACATTTAATAAATGGGCCTCCATGCAGTCAGTTCTGTATCTGAGCAGAAAGGCCTGAAACTCCTGCATAGGCCTAAAGTAATGTAGCAAAGCCATTCCAAGCCCCAGTGGAATTTATATTTTAAGGTCCCTATCAAATACAGTAGGGCCAATTTTATGAGGTATCATTTAACCAGCCTGAGTGGAAGGAAATCAGAGAACCCGGAGTAAACTCAAGCAGACACAGAGAGAACATACAACCTGCAATAGCAAACGAAGAAGGGTCGCAGTGTGTCCAACACCTGTGAATGGCTATTTTTGTGGATTCTTTAGTGACTGGACTGGACTGTCATTTTGCTGATATGTTTTCTCAGTGAAACATAAACATGAATTACAAGCTGTTTGTTGGCCTCTAACCCAATACACAGTTCAGAGCCAAAGCAACATTCAACTACTCGTTTTTTTTTTTGTTCACGTGTCCGGCAGATAATGCAGCTGTATTACAAGAGAGCTACAAACAATAAAAAAAGCCCTCTGTTTTTCTTCTTTATAGATCGATAGATTATTTAAAGTATATTTCAAACACTTGTGGTAAAGTTACCCTTTTCTGTAGTGTTAAAAAACTCCAGTGAATGGCTGTACTTTACCAAACATGGGAAGACCCTTAAAATGCTTGGTGTGAGACATTTAGTTAAACACTGCCCACACACACCTCACAGTTGATTGCAAAGCATAATGCCTTGGGGTCTCACAACTGTTCAGCATTGGTTGACATTTTGGCTTCACCACCTGGATTTGCTAAGGCCTCTGTGCTGCCGCTGCTGGGAATGTGCCCTAGCCAGACCCGACTGCTCTACTCTGTCACCTTTCTGACAGATGAAAACACAACAGAGTCTGTTGGATGACTGACACATTCCTCCCCTGTCTCAGGCTGAAAGGACTTCATTTAGCAACCCTGGGCCTTAGCTTTTGACTGACAGACTAAGGAGGGGGAAAAGTCATTGACTTCCATTTAAGCTCAGTGACTGCCGTAGAACAAAACACCTTTACAAAAAACAGAATGCGAAAAACAGTGATGGGGACAGAGAAAGGGGGGTTGGATGGAGCTTTTGGGGGAAAATGAGGATTCTTTTCAGGTTCAAAGGCACTTTTTTCTTTGCATTCTGTCTATCAATTAGGGCAGCATTCCCAGAGGGAACACTGGTCAGCTCTCATTGGTGTCATTCACCTGCCAATCTCTCTGACATGAACACCAAAGGGCCTCATGTTGCTCTGCGGAAACTGTCTGTCAGGCAATCAGCAGCTGCTATTACATCATCTTCTGGGTTTCTGGGTCTTTCATGAGCAAAAAAAACTTGAATCAGAGTTGCAGAACTTTCTGCACATTTATTCATATTTGCTTCTGGCTCTCTGCTATTCTATTCACAGCGTGCTATATCTGAAGGCCAAATCAAACAAATGAATTTTATACTGGCTATGACTGTACGGCCTGAAAAACACAAACAAGCATTGATGTGGGTGTCCTTTACATGTCCTTTTGAATGACAGAAGGGTGAACATTGTATCCGTCTGACACTCAAACAGTTAATTAACCCTTTCTTTCTTCAAGACGTGAACCAAAAATGAACTGGACCAACTAAAAGGACAACTTGAAATGCTGTTCAGTAATACAGTAGGGGGGCTTTCTTTTAATGTGGCAGGGTCTGTGGCAAAATAAGCTTTTTGGGCTCCACATTATGTTGAACTGCAACCAGAGGTGATCCTGGCCCCTACGCCACCCGAGGCAGCACCAGTTGCTGCTGCCCCCCCTCCCCATGCGCTTACCTTTTTGCGCCTGAGGGGGTCCACCAGGGCAGCAGAGAGGGCCAGTGCACTAGCGCAGAGAGCCTAACTGTGCTCTCTGCACTAGAAGAGACGAATTTCCGGTTTGAAAACCGGAAATTCGACTCTTAAAGTACCAGGAGCTGCATTTTTGCCGCCCCTAGTACCTAGTGGGGAGCTGCCGCATGAGGCGACAATCTCAAGTCGCCTCATTGGCAAAGAGCCCCTGACTGCAACTTGCAGAACCCAGACAGTTAAAGTACTAGTAACCACTGTTGGCAAATACTGTATAAAGGGGCATACAGGTATGGGATCAGTAATCCATAAAGCCATTGTCCAGAAAGTTCCGAATTACAGGAAGGCTATCTCTCATTCTAACTCCATTTTAATAAAATAATTCTACATTTTAAAAATTGATTTCCCTTTTCTCTGTAATAATAAAACAGCAGGGTGGGACTGGCCTGCCGAGCACCGGGAGAAAACCTGGTGGGCCCCCGGCTAGGGTTGCCACCTGGCCGGTATTTTACCGGCCTGGCCAGTAAAAATTATGGCTGATCCCAATGTTATTAATAGGGAAAAAAGATAAATATATAGGAAGGCCAATATTTTTTTCCAGAAAAGGTGGCAACCCTAGCCCTGGCATTGGTGGGCCCTCTAATTGCATAAATAGCATTATGTGCCGGAGCTGCTCTGTACCAGTGCTGTACCAGGCTCACTTGCCACCCTCCTGTCCACATGATCACATCACATTACACTCGCTAAGTGCAGTGCTTGCAGGAGCACTATAGCTGACTGAAACATCCATGACTGCCCAGCCAGACTGTACTGAGAGCAGCGCGGACTAAGGAATGGATGCTGAAGGCTGGCTCTGGCCTGTGCTGCGTCTACACGATGCTCACATAACTCTAACCTGGCATCCTGGGCTGGCATTAAACAATGTCCCAATAGTGTGCATGCGAAGCAGTTGAGGTGCATCTGAGCTGTTCTGTGGTGTGAGCCTGGGCGATAGCAAGAGACTGCAAGTGCAAGAACTACTTATAGTTATTACAGAAAGAACTTTGAGTTGGCAATTTCTTGATGAAGCATCCATTTGTCCAGTAGGGATGTAGCGAACCGCCGACAATGTGTTCGGGAACGCCGTTCGCGAACACCAGCAAAAAATGCGAACAGTTCGCGAACAGTTCGCGAACTTCAAACATCCGAAAATCGTTCGTTTCGAACGATCGAAGGATTTTAATCGTTCGATCGAACGATTTTCGTTCGAATCGAACGATCGAAGCCATTGGATCGAATGATTTCATTCAATCCAATGGCTTCGATCGTTCGATTCGAACGAAAATCGTTCGATTTTAGCGATCGAATGGTCGAATGGTCGAACGATTTTGACGCGAATGCCTATTGGCGAACATCGCGCAATGTTCGCGAACTTGCGGCGGACGCGAACAGTCGAAGTTCGCGCGAACTAGTTCGCCGGCGAACAGTTCGCTACATCCCTATTGTCCAGCACTGCTGCAACATCAGGTACTGAACTGACTGAATCTTTCACAATTTTTGTTAAAAAAAAAAAAATTAACCTTGACTGTCTCCATTTCAATCAACACTACATTTTTTGCCAAAGAGAAGTTTATATTTTTTTGCATTAAAAAAAAAAATATTTAAAAAAAAAACTTTTTCAGTTTTAGTGTCCAATCTGTTACAAGGATGGGAGGATAAGCAGACAAACCATTATTATAGGTATGGGGCCTGTTATCCAGAATGCTTGGGATCTGGAGTTTCCAGATAAAGGATCTTTGCATAAATTGGTTCTCCATACCTTAAAGCTGGCCATAGATGCAAAGATCCGATCGTACGAATCATCGTACGATCGGACTTTCCCATCTCCCGACCTGCCACTAACCATTCAGATCAAAGTCTTACCAGTCAGATTAGTTAAATAACAGATCAGCAATGTTCTGCCCCTGACAGCAATCGTACGATATCTATGTCCAACCAAAGCTAGTGACAGTCTCCCACTGAAAATCGTACGATCGGCAATACACGCAGAGATATAATCGGCAGCCGACAGAAATTTTCTAACCTGTCCGATCGACCAAACGACCGATCTCCGCCGGACGAAAAATGTCAGGACTCTCCACACACGGTCCGAAAATCGTACGAATCGAGGATCAGATCTTTGCGTCTATGGCCAGCTTTAAACTACAAAAAAAATCTTTTAAATGTTAATTAAACCCAAATTGATTGTTTTGCCTCCGATAAGTATTAATTATATCTTAGTTTAGATCAAGTACAAGGTACTGTTTTATTATTACAGAGGAAACGGAAATCATTAAAAAAATAGTTTTACATATTTGATTGAGTCTATGGGAGATGAAATAATTTAAAAACTATATACAAAATAAATAAAGACAAATAGAAAGATGCTAAGAATTTGGGTCAGATTCGCCCATCACTAGTCTCTATAGTTAATATATAGGCATGTATGTAAGTTGTGTAGCTTGTATCTATGTACTGTGTATGCAATGGGGTATCATTTGTAGTGATGGGCGAATAAATTCGCCTGACACGAATTTGCAGCGAATTCTCACGTTTAGCCGCCAGCGAATAAATTTGTAAATCTCCCGCGAAAATTCGCCGGCGTCAATTTCCAATTTTCATGATTTTTTCGTGAAAACTTTTGAATTTCTTGATTTTTTCGTGAAACCGTTGTAAGTGCTCGATTTTTTAGTGAAAACATTCGAATTGCTCTATTTTCTCGTGAAAACGTTCAAATTTCAAGATTTTTTTGTAAAAACTGTAGAATTTCACGTTTTTTGTGAACTTTCCGATTTCACAATTTTTTTCGCCATTTCGCGAATTTTGCGGGAAATTCGCGAATTTTTTGGCGAATCGAAACGGGAGAGATTCACCCATCACTAATCATTTGGAATGGATGAGCTTGATGGGACTTGGCCTTTCCTCATCTCTAATAAATTATGTAACTTGTAGAGCAAAGCAAACTGCAGCTGCCCCTATTGTGTTTTCTGGCTATACACACTAATATTTTCATTTAATTTAATATTAATAATTAATCATTTAATTTAATAGTTTATATTGTATATGCACTTAAAATATACTTACTTCATATGCTTGTGTATGTATCACTAATATTTTCATTGAATATTGCAACTGCCATGTCAGGTTTTTTTTCCCAAGTAAAAATTTTAATTTTGATATTTACTCATGGGTGCTTTCATGTACTAGGGTGGTTTGGGCCATTAAGATCAGGTTTCCTGGTGGGCCCCAGGCACCCCAGTCTGATACTGTAAAACAGTACCTTGTACTTGATCCAAACTAAGATATAATAAATTCTATTTGTGGACAAAATAATCCTATTGGGTTTAATTAATGTTTAAAGGAGACATGTAGGATAAATGAAAAAACCCTAATTTTGTAGGCAATTATAAGTTATATATGGTGTTGCTTTTAAATGGTGCTAAAATTAATATTATGTTAAAAAATAGTCCCTTTATTAGAGCTCCCTATCTGTGTTTCAAATGAGGGGTGGACGTGTCCTAACGGCCCCTGCCAGAAGCAAAGTAGGAGGAGGACAGCCAATCACAGTTCTGCATCACACAAGCACAGACAGGCTTCAGTTCCCTATCAGGTCCTGCTAGCTGTTGATTGGTTCTTGTCCTACAGTGCAGTGAGCTGAGAGCTGCCGACTCCCCTGCACAGCCTGGGAATTCAGGGAGCAGGGAGTGGAAGAGAAGGGAGGGATTATTAGGGGTTTGCAGAAATATTTAATAAATCAGCCCGAAACACCACTTTTTTAAGCACAATTCTTCGATATCTAAATGAGTATAACGCACTGGTACATTCTTATTTTTTTACACAAAATGTCTCCTTTAAATAGTTTTTTAGAAGACTTAAGGTATGGAGATCCAAATTACAGAAAGATCCCTATGGGTATGGGACTTGTTATCCAGAATTTTTGGCACCTGTGATTTGCTGGATAACAGGTCCCATACCTGTAACTATGCCTAACGTGTTTCAGTTGCCCATATTGCCCTACTATCACCATCCTAGCCAATTATACCCTCCATGTCCAGGGCAGTTACCTTTATTTATACCACCCCCAAATAACTCTGCAGAACATTAGTTAAAGGAGTCGTAGGCCTCAAAATCAGTTGGTGTTATATAAAAAGGGTCATTGCGTGATATCCAGAATAAGAAGGGACAATTTTTCCTAACTGCGCAGAAATAAGATTGGTTCAAAGGATGTGCTTTTTTTCAGCAGACATGAGAAAACAAACCTCCCAGTCAGGGTTTTAACAGACTTCAGCCTTAAAGCAGTTTGTATGTAATACAATTGTGCTGACTTCTTTCTTTTTTGGAAGTTCCTCTAAAACTGCAAGGTCCTATTCAAGTTATTTTCACTTTATCATCACCTGTATCAACACTGTTTTATTTAAGCAGGGGCGATCCAGGCCCCTCTGCTGCCTGAGGCAGGTTGCGACTGCTGCCGCCCTCCATGATGTTGGCAGAGAGGTCCAGGATGCTAGCTGTGCTCTCTGCGATAGAAGAGCAGAATTTCCGGTTTGAAAACTTGAAATCTGTAACTAGTGAGGTGCTGCGTCTGAGGCGAATTTCTCATCTCCGCCAAATTTAAAGGGCATGTAAAGGCATGTAAAGGCAAACAAATAAAATCCCATTTTTACTTTCTTTACTGAAAAAGAAATCTATCTGTAAAAAATGTGTACCGTTTTTATAAGAAACCTGACTGTATGCAGTGAAATTCTCCCTTCATTTACTGCTGTGGATAGGAATTGTCAGACGGTCCCTAACTGCTGAGCAGGGAAACAATCATACTTATGAACAGCAGGGGGAGCCCCCGCCTTACTTACTTACTTACTTTGTTTATGACGATCCCTAAGCAGCCCAGACCACACTGAGCATGTGCACATTCTTAGTCTTGCAAAGATGTTTAACAAAGTTACAAGATGGTGACCCCCTGTAGCCAACTTTGAAAGCATTAATTATTTGTTTGATTAGGCTTGTGGTGCAGTAAGTTCATGTTTATGTTTAGTATACAAAATACATCATTTCTAGCCTTATTCTATTTTAGACTTTACATGCCCTTTAAGGCATATGCACAATTTTAAGGCCCCTGAATTTAATATGCAGAATTTTAATGTATGTATGTTCTGTATCAGTGTTGAATTAATATTGTCACTGCCTCTCCAGGCCGCTATGCTTCCCCTTTCCTATCAAAGTGGCACATGTGAAGTACAGTTAGCACAGTTCTGCAGCCAGATTGAGTTGCAAGTGTCCATCGTCAGGCTGATGGCTGCACAGAAAATACAGCCCTGTTCTGTTTAATAATCTCTTTATTTATAATGCCTGAACAGTGCAAGAATGTGGATGAACTCCTACCAATCTTGCTGTGATAGAAAGTAATATTCCATTTGTAACTTTTAAACCAAAAAAACTATTAAATGAGTTTTTACAGTTTTTTTTTAAAATGTAACAATAGATACACTGATCCTTTAAGTATAGCATACCATTATATTTAATATATCCACTGTCGACGAGTGAATCTATTTACCAATCTATGATCTATCTATTGATCTATCTATCTGTCCGTCCGTCCGTCTTCTCTATTAATCCATCTTATCAACCATCTGTTTCTATCTTTTAGCTCAATTCAAAAGGAGATGGACATTGTGGATGAAAATGTACGAGAAGAAATAATTTAGCTGCTGCCGCTGAAGAACTGTAAGGCCTCACAAGTGACGGTGGCCAGACAGTTTGAGAAACTGTTTATCTTGCAGGCCCATCACTCAGAGCTGGAGACCTTTATACTGAAACTGACTTAAAAATATATGTTTTTTTCCTGACAGCCTACTGTCACTGTTATGAAAATATATTTCTTTTATATCTGTAATTCCCATTGACTGCCAGATGCTGTTCTCCTCACTATAATGAGCTCCAATACTTTAGGGCCCTACAATTGCATTACAAATCTGCGAACAAAACAGAGGGAGTAAGGTAAAAGGCTTGTTAAACTCAGTGGCGTAACTACATGATTGTGGGCCCAGTTGCATAATTTGCCCCCCCCGCTCTTTTGTTAGATATGCCAGTAGTTAAACTATTAGGTAAAGGTGGCCAAACGACCAGATCTTCCTCCCACTGATCGTTCGGACCTAGGGCCAAACAATTGGATTACAATGATGGGAATGGGTGCTGATGGGACAAGGTGATGCTGATGTGGTCCTCATTCTCAGGGAAATAAAATCTGCCCGATCAGTATCTGCCCCATAAATAAACCCAATAGGCTGGTTTTGCTTCCAATGATGATTGATGGATATCTTCGTTTGGATCAAGTACCAGGTTCTGTTTTATTATTACCGAGAAATGTAATCATTTTAAAAATGGGGATTATTTGACTATGAGAGATGGCTTTTCTGTAATTTGGAGCATTCTGGATAACGGGTTTCCAGATTATGGATCCCATACCTGTAATATGATTTTATTACTGGCCACAAGACAAAATGATTTGTGAGTAAACAGTATGGCAGCTACAATTTGGGTATATTTTTCTTTCATCCAAAACAACAACATACAACAACAAAGTCCTCAAGACTTTATATCCCTTCTTATTATACTACATCTCTCAGAATCCTTCAACAGTTTAATGTTGTGCAAGAGATGCCGGAAGTTGTAGTTCAACAAAGGCTTGATGGTTCCATGCTTAGCAGACCTCTTAAAAAAATGTAAAAGAGAAATAAAATAATGGAACCTATATAGTGTGGAGCTATCACAAGGAAATGTCATTGTTTCTCTTGACAGCACCAGTTTCTTTTCCAGAAATAGTGGTCATTGTGTTCCAAATCAACTGCCTGCAGTTGTTTACTGTTCCTTGTTATACAAGTGGAATAGGCTCTGTATGCTATTTTAAATCATGTCAGGAAAACATAATGCATAAGGAGAGCATGCAGCATCTGCTGGATTGTGTCCCTGTGTGCATATCCCTATCTAATAACAATAATATAGCTGTATATAATAAAATGCAGGCAGTTTCATGAATAGTCTGTTCTTTAAAGGTGCAGAACTGTTCAGAAATAGGAAGGAGATGTAGCCCCTATCCACTGTCATTGTTCCCTTTGTGATTCAATAAGAGGCATCAGCGGTTTACATTTTCAGGATCAACAAGTTCCACTATGATCCAATCATACTACAGCTTGCTTTACTAAAAGGGCCCTGTCTGGGGTGGTCATTTTAATTCCATGCAATTATACTCTAATTAGCTAGTTTCCATCAGTACTGCAATGGCCTATTTAAACATAAATGTTTTGTAAAGTGAAGGAAAATATAATTTTATTCTTATTGTCATTATAAAATGATACCTTTGTTAATTAGCCATACACTGCCTTGAAATTACTCTAAATATGACAAAACAGCATTTTCTCTGCTGGACTTTTTACCTTGGGGTCTAGACCCAAAAATGGGTCCCCGTGGTATTTTGCAGAACAGAAAAAACAATAGTTAAAGGAAAACAAAATTGTCCAATTTTTTAGACACCCCCATGCATCATAATTGCTCTGCTCAGATCCTGCATGGCCTGCACCTGGGTCCGACCCTCCTTAGTTACTGATATTATGGATATAAATATTCTCCAATAAACTGTCATACAACCCCAAGTCCCAGGAATCCAGTGTTATCCCTCTCCTTTTCTGCCTTTGCATTTTCGAGGCTGTGCTACGCAAGTCAGAGAGTGTTTGTGCAGTAAGCAAATGAAAGCAGCTTTCAGCGTTGGAGCTGTGAACGTATCGACAGGGCTTTTTTCACACATTTTCTGCTGTCAGCAAAATCCTTTGAGTTGTTTTTGTTCATTTTAAACTGAAATGCAATAACAGAATTGATTTTAGGCTGATGACAAAATGTGATTTCTGCCAAACAAACAGACATATCAATTCCAATTCTTGTAGTTAATATCTTTCGCCAGACCCAGGGTTTCTGAGCTGAGAAAATAAAAGAAAGTTCAAACAATTTTTCTCTCAGTGGGAAAAATATCATATTTTTTCCATTGGGAAAAGTCATTTGTCCCACAGAGGTGAGAATGCTATAACATGAAATTTGAAAAATAGGCATTTCCAATGCCCACTATAGCTTTATTTTAAATTATTATTATTCGGTCCACAGCCCCTTATTACTATCCTGTAGTGTTATAAAGGGCTTACAAAAGGGAATGGTCATATTTACAGTATATATAGGCACCTGAGGGCCTATCTTGTATGAAAATCCAAACGAAACAAAGGCACACTCCACTCAATGCTTCTTTATTGAGGTGAGATCCCAGCAAACTGGGATAGCACTTGATGAAGGGGCTTGTCCCCGAAACGTTTGCTGGCATCTCATTTTAATAAAGAAGCATTTTGCAGAAGCATTGAGTGGAGTGTGCCTTTGTTTCATTTGGATTTGCATAAAAGAAGACATTCTATTTGCAGCATGGCCAACATTGAGCACCTCCCATAAATATAAAGAGAAATTTTCTTTTGCAAATAAAGTTTGCAAGGAAGGAGTTAAAAAGTTTGGATTATACACCCGAGGGCCTATGCAGGGTTGTCACCTTTGTGTGGCTAATGATGTGGGCAGGGGACCAGGCCATGATGTCACTGGGGCAGGTCAGTGACATTGCAGGCAGGGTGTGCTATGTCACATGGGTGGGGCTAGGATGTGGCAGCCCTTCTGCAAACCTGTCCAGGTCAAATTCGGACAAGTGGCAACCCTACTAGGGTGGCAGCTTTTGTGGGCAACCCCCAGATGCCTATATATTTGAAAAAATGCGGCGACGCAGCTGGGGGGTGAAGGGTACAGGGCCCAGTGTCAGAGAACCAAAAGTGATGTTTGTCTGAAAATGACATCATTCTAAACATTGACATCATTCTAAACATTGACGTCATTCTAAACATTGGTCCAACGCAACGCGACTGTCGGATGCAGACGCTGCACGCTGCGTCTGCATCTGACAGTCGTGTTGCGTCTGATCAACGCTGCGACTTCATCCTACATTTCTATCTCTTACCTTATTTCCGTTGCATGTGATTTGACGCCGGCGTTTTGACGCAGCGCGTCAGTCGCGTCGAAAATGTCTGTGTAGTCCGACCCTTAAACTTGTTCAGTAGCTGGAATAATGAGTATGGCTGGTTCAATTACTGAGCTTTTCAAACCCCTCCCCTTGGCTCAAGGCAGGTGTGAAAGATGTGGAAATTAAAGCTTAAAAGGTGAAGGGCAAGATAACCTTTTTGTTTTTGTGTTTTTTTTAACACAAAAAAAAAATAATATAAGGATTGATTAAAAGAGTTGCCATATTTTTTCCTCGGTTAATCTCCTGTATGTTTTTATATACAGTCCCTTATCCCATTGAAAATGTACAAATATCAGTTTAGGAGCAGTGGAATATAATAAGTGAACCTGTTTCATCGAATCCAAAATTTATATAGCGCCATACTCTGACTGCATTAAAAAAATAATTATACAGGCTATAAAGCAATTTAAGAATAATCTTGTATGTTCAGTATTTTTCAATTAGATTAAATTATTAAAAAAAAACTACAGAATTAATATCATGACATCTGTATATCTATCTGTCTATAGATCTACTGTATCTATCATACACACGAGTTTGTATTTGAGATTGATCACCTTACATAAAGGTCATGTCATGGGACCTAAACACTGACCTCATTAAACTATGTTTTTGTCTATGTAATGAAGTCCAGCAGGACTACGTATGATATGTGAGCTTTGCAATTAGTGGATTATTACAAGTTCTTCTGTTAGAGGGACAAAATAAATACCAATCAGAAGTGTGAATGTATTGACTGTCCATCTGTAATGTTTAGCTCAAGCTGAATTTGTTAGTATTTGTGCAAATTAAACATGTGTGTTTCAGTCAATTCCTGATATCCTGACAAAGACAACAGAGAATGCATTTTTTAGGAAAAACGTTTTTCCTCAAAACTTATATGTTGTAAACAACATTCACTTTTTAAAAAGAAAACACTTTTTTCTTTTTGACATACATAAGTTTATTCAGTATAGTAGCTTGTGCTTGATCCCAGCTGAGATATAATTAATACTTATTGGAGGCAAAACAATCCTATTGGGTTTAATTCATGTTTAATTGTTATCTTAGTGGTTTGGAGACCCAATTTAGGAAAAGATTCCTTCCTTAAGATCCCAGGTCCTGAGCATTCTGGATAACAGGTCCAATACCTGTATTTATGTTGCAGAATTACGAGGGAATTTAATAAAAGTCAGTAACGGAAAAACTATTCGCAATAAGGAAAGTCATGCCTTTGTGCGAACACATTTTGCTTTGCGCGAATTTAATATAGCTTTTTGCGACCACTTCCCACAGTGGAAGACTGTGAATTTTATCGTTTGCGCCAATGAGCAGTAAATGTAATAAAATTTATTAATGAAAAAATCGTTACGTTTGCTTCAAAAGATTACGACACCTTCAAGCACTTATTAAGAGTGCGCAATTAAAATTCACAATTCGCAATTAAAATTTGAATGCAATAACAGTTTAAGGAACAATGTTACATTGCGAGATGTGGATTTTTATTCTTATTGGTGCAAATTGTTTTTCTCTTTGCGACTTTTATTACATTCCTTCTACAGACTCTACACAAAGATTGCAAGCACATTTACAGTTTGAGAAATCCTAATGTAGACACTGTAGGCAGTGGTATTTTAAGACATAATCTTTTTGGAAATTGAAATTTTTACAGCCCCAGTCTAAAGGTCCCCATAGACCCAAAGATAATTCTTTGATGAACGACCGATTTTAGTGCAATCCAACCAATCTGTCAAATTATCATGAAGTTAGTGGGAATCAAACGATCGTACATCTAACGATTTTTCGTCCGACATCAGTCAGAAAATTGATCTGAAAATTTCCATCAGTCACAGTGAAATCTATCCATTGCCCAATTGTTTGCAGGGCCAAGCAGGCAGCTACTCTCAGTTTTCCTGGCTTCAATTAAACAACATCGCTTGAAATGGTCTTTTTAGTTGATGTACATTTGTACAGTACATTTAAACAATCCTTTAAAGATACTGTAAGCTTGGTCTAACGGTAACAAAAAGATCTTTACATCTATGGTCAGCTTTACAGCAGTTTGAATTGGGTCGGAATCATGCTGATTGAAATATTTGGAGCAACAGATTAGAAAATTAATAGAAGGGTTTCTAAAAAGTAGGATGAGTAATAGAAACGTATAATAACATTGACATACAGTTTCAAAAGACATCTACCTTCTCTTCATTATGTTGCTAGGGTTAGTGAAATGTATATAGTGTTATAAAAAAAAAAGGTAGAAATAAATAAAAAATGAGAAGGGTAGTTGCAAAGTTGTTTAGGTTACTTCAGTCTACAAAAAGCATAAGTTAATTTTAGGCTGAATGTCCCATTAAATGAGAAAAGACACAGCATGAGACTATATAATGTATGTATTCATTCAGATTATACAGCAGCTCAGTTATACCCTTTGGCAGTCCAAAATAGGTTCACGTTAATGTTCTTTATTTTTCTTTTTTGATTTTGAATCATCCAGATTGCTCTAAATGGGTTAGCAAATATACAACTGCACAATTTCAATCGTGTTGTTTATAAAAGGGAAAAGTCACATTCACTAATGTCATTCATGTGTTAAAGGGGAAGAAGACACATTATTTAAAGCATGACTATCCCATTGATGACATGTTAGTAAATTCTGCTTAATGTCTACACATTTGGGCATTCTCCATGAGTGGTTTGTTTATCCTTTCCAGAGATCTCCATGTTCTTTAGCTATGCCAGATACTAAAATGGGCCATTCAGGGTTGAATCTTGATGTTACAGCTCCTTACTTTGTCACTTCAGATAAGCTGCTCTCTCGTGGCTATAACTCAAGTTCCCGGTAGCTCTGAAGAGCAGAACATTATGTTGGATCCATAGCTGTGTATGTCTTGGATTCTCTCCATTGATTCTCTGTCAAGCAGGTTATCGTGTTAATAGATTGCAACCATATTCTATGAAGCAGAACAAATATGAGTGCTTTGGCTAAATTGGGGGAAAACATAATGTATCATGCAGTTTTGACAGAAATGATGCATTTCTTCATCACAAGTAATACCCTATATAATTTTTAACAGGCCAGTTGTGCAAAATGATCTTCCATGCATGCTACTGAAAACAATATGCATGCATACAACTGTTTATGTGTTCCATAATTTCTTGCGCACACAATCAAAAGTGCTACCATGACAAATATAGCATTCCCTTTACATAATATGGAAACTAAACTAATGTATAACAATATCCAGCACTGCAAGATCCCGTGCATGGCCTGCTCTTTGCAAGGCAATGGGTTGTGATTTGGGTTAGCAAATCAATTCATGTTCACTGGGAAAAAAATTGAAAAATAAAAACACAAGATAAATATGCCAATTTGTTCCCATGAATTTGGCACAAAAAAATGCCTATTTACTTCAATGCATTTGGTACAATAAAAACACAGTGATACTAATGGCGCCAATGTGTTGGTGAAATTATTTTGCAGATGTGTATGTGGTTTTGTTAATTATTCCTTGAAGCATAACATGACAGTTTTGTTCATCATTAGTGGCGGATGTTTTTGGAGAGCATGAGCAAGAAGACCTCAGTAGGAACATGACGCAGAAGGACTAAATAAAGGAGAAGTCTGCATCCTAAGGGATGGAGGACACCTTAGTGAAATTCAGGGAATGGGATCCTGTAAATGAGAGCTTGTAGTGAGTCATTGTTATAGCATGCTCAATAAGTGTGAGATACGGTAACTAAAATGAGCAATGCTTTGCTTAACCAGTGAGGACAGTGCAGAGTTATTTCCCCAAGTGACACCCTCCAGAATAGGAACTTTGGTATATAGTTGCTCAGAGTAGCAACACCACTTGTGCAGTGGGGCTGACACATGGTGAATATAGTTGAAATGCTGTTAAGATATATTAAAGATATATTGACACTCCTAGGGGCAAATTCACTAAGCGCCGAAAATAAGCTAGCGATGCCTTTGCCGCACTTCACCGCAGTTCGCCAGGTGAAGCAAGCCCTATCTGCTCTATTGCACTTCGCCTGGTCTGAGGTGGCGAAGGCAAGTCTGGTGCAAGAGGAAACGTTCAGTAAAATGCGCAAGTTAGTGAATTAGCGTAGTTACGTCCCATCGCCATAGCGCATTTTCGCCTGGCAACAACTTCTAATATGACCATAAAACATGATGTGAAAAACACAATTCATATTAAAAACATACAAAAACTACCAAAGGCAGATGGTGGAGACTACTGAAATTTACAAATATACTGGCACTACAACTGTGTATCCCCATTTTGAAATGTAACTCTGGTTCAGACCAATAAATGAAGGCATCAGCCTGTTGTCGTCCAGGACAGTGAGGTTGTGGAATGCACTGCCGGGTGATGTTGTGATGGCTGATTCAGTTAATGCCTTTAAGAATGGCTTGGATGATTTTTTGGACAGACATGAGGGTTTAACTTGATGGACTTTGTCTTTTTTCAACCCTATTTAACTACGTAACTATGTAAATACTTAGCATCTCTTCTATCCCTTTCTGAATTGTAAGTACACATTTTGAAGTCTTTTTTTTCTTCCATTATTATATCTCCTTTCATCATCTCTTGACAATGCATTTATACAGTAATTTCCAAATGGTTTTATTTACTGCTAGCGCCATCTTTTTCTGTAGGCAATATTTAATCAGGCAGTCAATGATGATCAGCACCTTAACCGCTTTTCAACAAGTGTTATAAGCTTTGTGTGTGTGTGTTATAGATAATAAAATATGTTTAAATGTCACTAGATTGTAAGGTCTATGGGGCAGGAGCATCCTTCATCTTGTCTTTTTAATACTTAAATGTAACTGTATTTATATTTTGTTTTATGATTGTATTGCCCTTGTTTTTTCTATGAATGCATTGCTCCAATGTATACTGTTGCACTGCATGCAACACTTTATAATAAGAAAATATAGACATACATACATAACAGGGAGTGCCTCCTTGTCAAAGCTCAACAATGATTATTTTTCTTATTTGCAGCCTCCCTCCCAATGTCACTGTTAGAATAAAAATTTGTTAGATTTGACCAAAAAATTAAGTATTGAACACAAATCAAACCCCAGTGCCAAATGTAACTTTTCCGGGTTTTTTATGCAAAACATAGCTGTCATTTTCACTGACTGTTCAGTCTTCTGACAACAAAAACAACCATTCAAATTCATATAGCAGTTAACATCAATTTCAGACTGGTAAACAGCCCCCACCCTAAAATAAAAATTATATAGGTTCTCTTATGTGAAAACCTGATATCCAGAAAGCTCCAAGCTTCAAATAATGGAAAGGCCATCTCCCACAGATTCCATCATACCAATTGATTTCTGCTTACATACTACACTTCAGAAAATACAGGCTTAGCAATTTACCTTATGACCCTTGTTGCTGCCCTCAGTCTCCAAACCCAGGACCCATTGCAAATATAGGGCATTGTTTTGGGATGCAGGGTATACAAACCATATGTAATGACAGATGCAAAGCTAAAAGAATTGCACCAAAGCATCTGAAGCTGCTGGGCATGGGCAGTGTAATAGCAGATATTCCCTATGACTTGTAAACTAGTGCTAGACACCCTTTAAAGAACATGAGAGACTATATGGCTCTAAAATTATTTTGTTTAAAATTAGTAAATAAATGACTGGTATTTAGTAGAATTAAGTCTAAATCAACCGGACTTTTCTGAGCTTTCTTGAAAAAGTTTCATCCCCCTCATCCTACCAACTTCTTGAGTTCACCTGAATAGAAGGGAAGTGAAATGAAGTAGCTGGATGGATAACTACTGAAACTTAATAAGAAAACTCAGAAAAGTCCAGTAGCCGTAGACATAATTCTACTAGATAATGTATATGTGACCTGAATGCATGAGAATCTTCATAGACTGGTAGATTTTCTGCTTGAAGTGTGGTTAAAATGGGGGTACAAATTTGAGGCAATTCTAAATAATGGGGGGCCTTAAACACTCAAATTAAGTACTGCCAGCATATTTATTAGAAGAAAGTTTATGAATCAAATGCATGACAGTTTCATGGCAAAGATAATTGAGGACCCAACAAGAAATTATGCTATATTGTACTATAAGTCCAGAAAAACAATAGTGGGTAAACAAAGTATATTTTTAAGAAAAAAATGTAAGCCCCTTAAGATTATTTTCTCAGTTCACACTGGAACATTAGGCTCTGTGAAAATTAAATAGTTGTCCTTTATGTATAAATATATAAAATAACCATACAGCAAATGCTTTAATGGACATGTGCAGCTTTACGGTTCCTCATTACATACCTTTTGCTGATTCTAATTATATGTATTATTTTCTTTCTATGTTAATACATAGTAACTAACATATACAGTCTCATTCTGTGAGTGAGGAGAAAGGCTGTAATAAAATTAATTCAATGAAAAGAAAACAAGCGTTATAACGATCCGGTTTACATAGTTTATCTTTTTTTCTCTTTTGACATAGTGCACATACCCAGGGGGTGGGTTTGAATTCTGGTGGATACGACATCGCCAGACTCCAACACTTACACTCAGATCAACTTGACTGGGTTAAGGGGGGGAGTTTTAGGGAGCTACAAGTAGCAGCTACTTATTAGGCTGGTGGCACACGGTAAGATTTAGGTGAAATTAGTCGGCCAGCGACAAATCTCCTCTTCTTCGGGTGACTAATCTCCCCGCAATGCCTTCCCGCCGGCAAGAAATGTGCCAGTGGGATGGCATCCGTAGCATTTCGTTTTCTGAAGTCGCCCAAAGTTGCCTCACGGGAAGGAGATTAGTCGACCGAAGAAGAGGAGATTTGTTGCTGGGCAGATAATCTTCCCCCGAATCTTACCGTGTGCCACCAGCGTCATGGCTACCCTGACATAGACAATACTGAGAACTGTCTTTGCTAAAACCAACAGAGAGACAGTAATCAGTAAATTGTCAGCATTGTCTATTTTTGTAGCCATGACAAGTAGCTCTGTGTTCCTACTATTGATCTGGCCAATTTAGCACTCTAATAGGCTGTGCTAGTCCACCAAGCCCTGTGTAGGAAGGCAAGCATATTTCTGTCTGTCTGTGCAGAGAAGTCTGCCTTTCACATTTAAAGATTTAAGGATGCGGAAGCACTTTCAGATATTTCTGCTAAGTGCTGTGGTGGCTAGCAATGTATGATTTGTCTGTTTGAGCAAATGCAGGCTCCTTCATCACAAATAGAGTAACTTTGTTTTCTTTGCTTTATGTCAACAGCTTGAAGGTATCCTGATGAATCTGGCAGCTGTAGCATAAAATATAAGTCAACTGTAAGTTGTGGTTCCCACTGCTATTTCCAATATTTATGTGCCTGTAAATCATGCCTCAAGGTGGCATAAATGAAAACTTTCGGATCAAGAAAATGATTCAAGGTCAGATTCTCAGTGTGAGATATTACAGAGACGTTAAAATATTTCAGAGATTTCCTGAGCATAATTACTGAATATTACATCCTGATACTCCAGTCAGGCCCATCTTTTAGTAATGGCAGGGCTGTTATTGGCTACTGGGTGTTGTCTTTCCATGATAATGTGTCCATTCCAGATATAACGTGTTAATCTTGCCATCTTGCCCTACTATACCTGCTATAAGATTCCCACTAGGAGTAAAAAAGGTTCAGCATTATTTTGGATTTTGCCAATCTCAAAGTAAAATCCCATCTCAAAGTAAATTCAGTCTCAAAGTAAATAAAAATAGAAAAACTGTTTGTATTTACCTTGAAACAAAGTAGATTCTGGAAAAACAGTTTTGAAATGTAAATGTTTAGTAGTAGCCAGAAGGACATAGAGTGTAAATTACACATGATATTTTTAGGGCCATATTTCGAGGAGAAAGGGCCCTTGGTATCGCAGTAAGGTTAATGCACCCATCTGAGGTGGGGGATTACAATAATTAGGGTTATCCAAACTGTGGCATTCTAATTGCCTTTGCACTGGAGTAATGATGGGAATAGGAAACTGGTTGTATGTGCACCCTAAATATGTCTTCTTCTTCATAAGGATGAGATTATGGTGAGCCTAAATTTCCCCTGGAGAAAAAAAGTTGTTGATTTAACTGTTGACTGCAATTTTCTTTAGATTACAGGTAAAAACATTTATACTATAAATTAAACTTGTATTAAAATGTACCATACAGTACATCAAGTGTATGGTTCTACAATCACAAGAAAGGCAAGAAAGTAGTTGCATCACAAGTACAGACAATGGAAACAGGTTATTTATTTCTACCGAGTCTATTGACCGCCTATTTTACCACCTAATGGAATTTTTGTGACGCCAATAATTTCAAAGCTGATATTTATGTTACACTGCACTAACAATGCACCCATCATTTTTACAACAATGTGACACTGACTGCTGTGTCTTTTTAATGCCCCACTACTCCCAACCAAAACCAATTAATGTATTGTATTTGATGAATAAGCATCTGTGTAGTAAATAATGCACACACAGCTTTATAACCTCCAGTGCAGAGCTGAGCTTGGTCACTTAAAGTTTTGTTTGCAGAGGAGCCAGCAGTGCACAATAAAGCATAGGTATCCCCATGGTTGGACAAAATAAAATACCAGTAACAAAGATAGATTTTCACTACTAAGTATTTGGATCATCATTAGCCTTTATACTACAGTATCTGGAATATGAATAAATAATCCAGGTCAGTGTGATGACAAAGTAGTTTTTAGGGTTGATTTATGATTACAAGGCACAGTGCTAGCTATAAATGTTTCACTTTAGGTGAAAAAACGTTTAATAAAGTAATTGAACCTATTTGAACTCTACTATATTTGGATGTGCACCAATATATCAGCTGCGCAAAATAGGGTAGGGTCGCCATAAGTGTGGGACAGACCTAGACTAAAAGATGCAACAGGGCGCCGAAAAGTGGGACATGGCTTTACACTAAAGAGATTGAGTTTGAGTGTATTGGGGGTGGGTTTGGGGGAATCAGAGGAGAAGGGACTGCCATCATTTTGTAGGAATTCCCTTTATACAAATAGAGTATTATTGTCTTTATCACATTTAGAGGAATATACTTTCAGTTTAATCATTGCATTTATTTGTCTTGAAGCCCAGTGTCCACAGTGTAGGGAAGCAGGGCATGACAAGTTTAGGAGGGCTGAACATCCCCACCCTTCCTAGGATAATGGTGCTTTGAATTGCCCTGGCAATAACTGCATGAGGACCTGCAGCTTTCACTGCACCAACCTCCCTCCAACATGGTTCAGTTGGAGTTTTTTTATTGTAGTTGGTGATAACATTGGTTCTACAGCCCAGGGGTACATTAATGGTAGTATTTGGCAAGGGAGGTCTGGGTTACTGAGGGGAAGGTAATCAGCTTCAAATATGAGCTGGGGAAAGGAGACAGGAACCAGGCATAATATTCATCTTGGAGAGTTAGTATTGTTATACAGTTGTATTATAAGGATAAGGATGTTACATGTTAAGGCTGTGGTATCATGTTGGTTTATTGGGGTAAAGGGTATAGTTGGTTTTTGGTGGGAGTACAGAAAGATTGCATACCTGACACTGTATTTGCCATGGGGCAGTTTGCCAATACCTACTTCTCTGTGATTCTGAGTTTCGTATCATTATTCACTTTCATAGGCATGGCACAGTTTTTTTTATATGAAACTGACTAATTTGTATATTTTATTATCTGTATTAGTTAGTGGTCTTATGAGATTTATCTCAGGAAGCTTCTCCTTTCTCTAAACAGCCATCAATGAAAGAGATTGGTTTTTATCCAAAGAGAAGAGAATATGCTTTATAATTGGTTTTAAGATAATCTTTGCTTAGAATAATGAAATCTATAAAAGCATCTTCAAAGACTTATGTGCAGCACTTTAGGTAATGACATTATCTATGATGTCTAGCTCAAAGCATTGTTGACCATGGCTCCTCAACTGCCTTGCTTGCTTTTATGCAGGATTCAACCAGCTCAAATGCACATTGAGATATCTGTCTGTTTCTTTGGAAGTGCAAATAGGAAGGAAAATGCATAATCACATTCCTTATCATTACACACTGAAGGTTTGACTGACTGAGTGAAGCAGAACTAGGAGCACGTGAAAATAATAATAGGCACAATAATAGGGAGACTGTACATCTGTTTATTAACTAGAGTGAGAATATTTTCAATTTGGCATGAGCATTTAGGCTTTTATCCCAACCCAGCTTGCTTAAGTAAGAAAATCACAGCAAAAGGTCACATGTACTTTAATGGGTTTGTACAATTATTACACTGAATTTTACAATAAATGTGACCATTACGCTTGCACTTGTGAATCACACCTTTTGCACTGCCTCCCTTAGTGAACACATATTTAATCCAGGATTCGGTTCGGGATTCGGCCAGGATTTGGCCTTTGTATCCTTCAGCAGGATACAGCCGAATCCTTCTGCCTGGCCGAACTTAATCTGAATCCTAAATTGCATATGCAAATTAGGGGCGGGGAGGGAAATCGCATGACTTTTTGTCACAAAACAAGGAAGTAAAAAAAATTCTGCCTTCCCACCTCTAACTTGCATATGCAAATTAGGATTCGGATTTGGTTTGGTATTCGGAAAAATCTATCACGAAGGATTCGGGGGTTCGGCCGAATCTGAAATAGTGGATTCAATGCATCTCTAATTTACTGTAAATACATACTTTACCTTATATAGATAAGATGGATTGTCAGTAACAGAGCTCATTTAGTAAACCATGCAAAGCCCAAACACCAATAAGCACAGGCCTATAACCTTGAGAAAAGGTTCTGGTTATGCCTATTAATTAAGTTACTACAGGAACTTCAACTAAAGGGCTCCCAGTGTCCATTGTGCCCATGTAAAACATTTTGTGCAGACAAAATCACATTATAATTGAGGGACTAAAAAAATATATACATGTATAAATGTCCAGTATTCATTAAAGACATTTATTTTGACATGGGCATAACTGTACAAGGATTACTAACTGGTAAAAAGTTTAAACCTGACTATTCAGCTGGATAATTATTCCCTAGTTTTATGAGATTGTGACTGTTCTGGAATTCAGAGGAATAATATATATTGTTTATATATTATTTTTGTGTATATTTGTTACACTTTAAAATAAAGCCCATAAAGCTCAATGGTGGGTAGAAAGGATAGGTTTCCTAAATAAGTGGGAAGGGCATGGTTGTTCAACTGTAACACACCAAGAAATTTGAGGTCCCCTGGCCTAGTGAAGGGCTCTATACACTTTGCTATTTTTATGTGTTCTTTATTTTGATATTGTCCACCCAACAAATATTTCCTATGCCAAATACTGTAATTGTCCCACTCTTCATAAGGTTGGACAGCACTGGGTAAGGGGTGCAGCAGCAGGGATTAGATACTGTACCTACCTTTCTTATGAATTAACTGTAGACATGTCTCCCACCCTGTCTTCTTGTGAAAAGAAAAGTGGCCTGTGTGTAGTCAATGTTGGACACTGTCACTTCCAGATCACTTACTTTGCAATGCTTACTCCAAAAGGTGGTCCTTATGATGTCCAAATAGAAGTATCATAAGGAACTATTTATTGACATATATGCTATTGGTTATGGAATAAAAATTTAAATATAATTAACATCATATTCAGTGCTTTGTAAACTCACACAGAAAGTATGGAACTTATAAAAGTCTATGGAACTAGTCATTCCTTTCCATGTTCTACAATCTGTACTATCTCAACACCTTTGTAGCCCTTTCACGATGAATTGAAGACCATGAGAAACACAGGGATTTTGGCTTTTTGAGAAACTAGATTTCTGTAATCACTGCCAAAGGCCAGCAGTACAAACAATAACCATTCTAAATAATTAAACACATCCATCAAATTAATTGGAATGAATAAAAAGGGAAATAATATGAATCCAGTTATCACAAAATATATCATATATATCCTACTTACTGGGTTTCAGCTAAAAATCTGGTCATTTATCACAGAAAGTTTATATTGGATAGAACCATCTCTAGCTACACTCAATCAATTATGGTCAGCAGATTTAACAACAAACAGCAAGCAACTCTTTGGAAAAAAATACTCAATATTTTTGCTTCTGGGCATGTATATTCTACAAAGACAATGCCATTCTGATGTCTCATTGCCACATACTTTTACTAATGTGACCTCTGTATCAACCATCTGCCTTTAACTCCCACTCACATTTTTCCATTAATGCTACTGGAAACCTCCATACTAACATAAAATAGGGAGACAACAGTAGAAATCTGTGCATTTATGTCCATTTAGATCCATCTAGGTATAACTGAGTGAGATCCACTTATACAGATAAAGGGAAATAAAGTTAAGGTGATTTTCTTGCACATATATTCTGCCCAGTTGTATGCATACATAAGGACTAAAAACATTTTTTTGAGATTTCAAGGTACTTGCCCTTTGGCAGATTCTAAAAGACCTACATTTTCCATATTATCATAATTGCTTTGTCTGCTGTGACCGTCAGTGTGACAAAGTGTCTACCTTTTTATATGAAACCACATGGCCTCTTACACAACTATTAAAGGTCAAAAGGGTGTCTCCACACACCCACATTTAGTCTTTGGCTTTTTTTAAAAAATACAAAGCATGTTAATAATCTGAGCACGGAACAAATGATTGATGGGATTTGCTGGAGACATTTTTAAAAATATGGGAATTATTGTAAAACAATACAATGAAGTGCAACACAGGCATGCCTCAGCATTTACTTGAAGCAGCTTATATTTGTGCCACAAGATAAAGATAAAGGGCAGATTTATTCAAAATCATAGCTTGGGGTCAGGTGAATCATTTTTATAAAGCAGGAGTGAATTCTTTAACTTGTGTTTTCTTGAATCACTTTTTGCACATTTTTTCCCCCTTGTGCAGGTTTTTTTTCTACAGTTGTATCGTTTCAAACAATTAAATCTTGCAAGGTTTTAGGTTACCCCAATGAAAAGTATTACATATGTATTACATACATGTAACTCCAAAATAGCAATATTCTATTGGAAGCACATGCCCAGTGTTTGCTTAGAGCTCTTCCATGTCCTTTATTCATTCTAACTGCCTGTTTGAATACCTCGATTCATTTATAACCCCAAGTATTTTTTAAAAGCTGGCACCCATCACTTTATTTCATATTTAATGTAATACGCAAGAGGACTAGGGCAAGAAGCAGTTCACCCCCAGGTTAATTTTCTATTTTATGCAAACGCATTATGACATTCTATGAAGTCCCTTATGAACCAGGTCTCCCACATCCTATTCCTTATAATTTTATAATATTGTGCCATGTATGTTTCTATTCCCCCATAGAAATGTTTATCAAGCACAACTAACATGGTCAGGTCAGGTAGAAAATTACTTTTTTAATTAGTCAACATATTGAAGCTGGCTCCAGTCCAGCATGTTTCTTTACTTAGGCTCCAGGAGAAGAATTTCAGCAATTACTGCGATCTTTTCATAACTAAGGCTCAGGACAGCCATGGAAAGTTGGAATAAGTTAAAGTAGAATAAATAAGGACATTTTTATAAGGAGCTAGTAAAGCTGGCATTTTAAGAAATGGTTGGAGCCAATGTATTTCTTTAGTTGGCATCAAGGCAAGACTGAAAATGCATATTTAATATAATGTTTAATTCAGAGGTGCTAGCATGGCATCTTGGGATGTTTACACCAGGTGTAGTTCTGTTAGCACACACCTTAAACATCATCATCACTGGGCTGAATGTTGATTCTTTAGAATTTAGTGTAATATATGTATATCTTTTGCGAGATCTAAGACAGTCAGCCAAGTTTCAGTGGCCAGACAAGCCAAAACCATAATTTTCACATTTACATAGGATATCTGTGTTTATGTGACCCACTTTGCATCTCAAATTCATGTGTGGTTCAGTTATAGACCACAAATATAAACATAATTATTAACGGGAAGCAGCTTCTTAAACAAGCCAGCTGACAGTTTGAAGTGGTGGAGTTTTATACATATGAAAATGTGTTCATTGGGACACTAAACTAGGACCATAACTTTATAACATTTTTACTCCAGTTTGAACAGATTCCAGATTTCAACTTTAATTACTTACATATCCATCCAAAATAAAACTACTATTGCTTTTGTCTATAACTGCTATGTTTTCCATTTAAATGTGATGAAAGACTGCAGCATGAAGACAAATTATTTAATAGTAGCATTTTGGTAAAATAAAAAAAATGTGAACTACTCAAAACCAGAATTTCTCTGCAGAACTGTTACGGTACAATAAAAGTTTGTCGTACATATTTTTTATGTGTTAACTGCACTTTAGCCCTTTTTAAATTTATTCAGATATAGATTGGAACCTTGAGCTCTTTTAACTTTATCAGAATTATTATTACTAGAGTCTGTAATATATTTTATATAGTATTATATACATATCTGAAAAATAAAAAGTGCCAAGGTCTTTGTAAAGGAATTGTACATTATAATACACAGATACCTTAAAGAAGGACAACCGCACCATAAAGAGAAAAGCCTCTTCGACTACCCTCCATTGTCTCGCTCCCTGCACAGTCTATAGCTGAATGTAACACTGACCTATTGATGCAGACTAGCGAAGTGGAGCTCATGGGCACCATCATGGGCTATACAAGTAGAAGATTTTCTTTGCTTGACAAGGGACAAAAGCTTGCTGATATTTTGTCTTGTATAGTCACTAGTGTGGTAGTCCGTATATGACTGATGTGAGTGTTTGGCCCTCTCATTAATAATAATAATGCATGGAAAGTACAAAAAAGATGCAAAAAATAATGCATGCAAAGTGCAAATAATGAGCGCAATCCACCATTTACATCCAGGCTTTGCATCTTGTCCACCAGCCTCTCTGCTCTTTGTTTTGGGGACATGTAACCACCCTCATGCAACACTTTTGTCTGTGTTGGGCAGAGCTATATTTATGAGGTCTGGTGCCATTCTAGGCGTGGACCTCAGAGTGCCCCACTGGAGCATGTGCAAATGTATGTGGCATAATGCTCATGTGCAGAAGTGACATGATACACATGGACATTGTTTATTTACTATATAGGCATCTTAAAGCTGCCTGCCTGCACATGCCCTTGAGTGCCACCCCATTCCATCCCAAGTTAGGATTTTGTAGTCCTGTGACACAGGATTCTATATTAAAGCAAGAATAAACTACTATGGTGCACAGGCAGTGCTGTTCAGAATATAGTACAATCCCAAGTCCTATATAACATAAAAGTTTTGAAACTCGCCCACTCACCTGCTGAACCGCAGGCACGCCCCCTGCACAGATGTACCCTGTCATGCTGCCAGCCCACCCAGTGGGCTCTTTTTGCTCGTACAATTCTCTAGATGGGAATTGTGTGTGTGTGTGTGTGTTTGTGTATATGTGTTTGACTGCATATATTTCTGTGTGGGTGTGAATTTGCATAGCAGTGTCAGTAGGCATGAAAACAAACAAAAGACAGCATGAACCATGAGAAATCTTGCAACAGTATGCATTGTTTTACAAATCATATCATGGAATAAGACATACAACGCATGCAAACAAATCCAGAGAAGCAGAGCACTTAGTGAATGGCTAATCGGTTCTGGAAACCATCTTGCAAAGCACTGGGAACTTATTTAGTGCATCTATTCTGTGCAGCTAGACTGCCTCCACCGCTTCCCCAAGGTTAACTACAGACTGCTGGCAGCAAGGAGAACTATAGCAAGTAGGCCTGAGACTCTGATTATTGCCCATGGGGTCCTGGGAACTCATGCTGCTTCTCATAGCTGGCAGAAGTTCTAACCCACTAAGATATAGTAATTTACCTGGCGTGCCTCTGTTAGGGGGTATCTGCAAGATCAATTTCTACCAAACTTGAGACTCAAGCTACCTAAGCTAACCTATCTCAAATTAGTCACATGAATCTGCCCATTTCTCATCAAGTGGTATACTACAAAAATATCTCTGTGCATCAATAATTTCATTAAAGGGGATCTGTCCCTAGGGTTGCCACCTTTTTTGGAAAAGAATACCTGCCTTCCTATACTTTTCTGTTTTTTCCCTATTAAAGACATTGGCATCAAGTACTATTTTTAGTAAAATACTGGTGGCAACCCTATCTGTCACCCAAAAAACATTATCCAAAATTATCCAAATCCTATTTTATAATGTTAGTAAAGCAAAATAAACTTTAATTACACCATATAAATTATTTAAATCTTGTTTCCTTCGGTCTGGGAATTCATAATTATGACACACAGGCAGGAGCCATTTTGTGGACACTGTTATTAAGGAAAGCTTTGTATAATCTCAAATTCTTGTTTGTGCACCAGAATGGGGGACCTGATGTCCATCCCCATGCACTGGCTACACAATTAAATATGAAAGAGAGAGGGGGAATGTGGGGAGAGCAGTGACATCTAGAAAGTGCTGAATGGAAAGTGAAAGTAACTGCCTCTAAATGAGTTTACAACAGTTATGAATGCTTAAAAAAAAGAATTTGGATTTCAGGTTTAATCTGAAAAGGACTTTTATTATACAGCGTTTTACATCTGGGCATATTATTTAATATAAAGCATATATTAAATAATTTCTCACTGAGTGTGCAAGAATCCCATTTTTAGGACTGGAAGGCCTCATGTATAGAACATAAATCACCACCCTCAGTGAATAGAACGATTGGAATATAAAACATTAATTACTTTTATCGTTACAATTAACTTGCATTGTGGTGACAATAGAGGTTTGCCCTCTCTGCAGCAACAGGACCTATCATGTTTATATGCACCCTATGCTCCCTAATTGGAGAGCTACTGGTGGGGTACTGACCCATTCCCTGTTCCTTGGGGTCCTCAGCTTGTAAGCTAGCTGGCCTATCTCTCACTTACTAAGTTCCACAGATCTGTCCAACCACTAGTTTACCTAACTATATTGCTCACCTTACCACCTGTCTGTAAAGCTAACCTCAGGATCTCTGGCTTCATCCTTTCTGATATATTTATCAGCTAAAAAGGAAGTGCTCTTCCTCTGCTCTCTGACTACGCAGGGCAATCCCATTCCCTCCTAAGTGTCCAGAACCTTTTCATTGGGATTCCCTGCTTAAAAACAATACCTAGGAAATGAAAGTAGTAACACAAACCTATAGACATTAATTTAAACCCCATAGACTTCCCACCAATCTAACATAGCATAACATTTGTTCTAAATAGCACAGAGTTTGCATAGATGCAGCATGCCATAGCAACCTATAAGGTGTTTGCTTTTCAGTAGGTGACCAATAAATGTTACTTGTTGATTAAAAGATATGAAGAGGGCTCAGATGGCTCAGTCCAAAAGATCTTACAATGTGAACATTAGGACAAATGTGTTATGCTTTTATAAATGCACTAATAAAAAGTTTTTTTTACATGTACAAACTGCTGCCTTCCTGCTGCCTTTCCTGTTTTGGTGTCATTTGGATAAAATAACACTCATTGGTAATAACTGGTTGCAAAAAAAATCATTAGTTCTTTACAAGCTCACTGGATGTCCAACACCAATTTGATTAGAATGAAGTCACCCAGCTAGCAGCTGCTCTCTGTCTCTATCTTTCCCACATTACTGAATATATGTAGAAAACTGAAATAAAATGGGGTATACCAGGATTTAAAGTAACATGTGGAGCCTGTTCCTAAACCAATCTTAGATGGCTTGCACAAGACCACATGCAATAAGTGTTTCTAAAAGGCATCTATTTTCTACATTAAAAAGTATTGTAACATATGGCTTGCATTAATTACATTTTATTTTTCCCAGAACACATAAAAACAATTTAAAGAGTCATTTTTATTTAACCTGCTTTACATATCCACATAAATGCGGAGTGCATTAGTATGGATTTTATTTTTAATTGTCAAGAATCATAAATGCATATCCTCTGACACTATCCAAGGGAAAGCCTTCATGTGCTGAACAACACGCACACAGTACAACATTTTTCCTGTGGAACCCTTGGTCATATGCTTATTGAAAATATTTCTTGAGGAGCGAAGAGAGAGAACATGCAATGAAGACCTTTCTAGCACACTATAGAGAGTTTTTTTTATATTTCAGGACAAGGTAGCATTAGTTAGAGTTGTTTTTATTTGGCTTCAGCAACAAGATTATTTTTTATACACATGACATATGGGGGCAGATTTATCAAGGGTCGAAGTGAATTCAAGGGAATTTTCGAAGTAAAAAAAATCGAAATTCAAAGTAATTTTTTGGATACTTCGACCATCAAATAGGTTATTATAACTTTGACTTCGATTCGAAGTAAAATCGTTCGAATATTCAATCATTCGATAATTGAAGTACTGTCTCTTTAAAAAACTTTGATTTCAATACTTCACCAAATTAAACCTGCTGAAGTGATATGTTATTTTCAAATATTGACAGCACCAGTCATTGCTTAAAATGCCTTTATTGAGACATGGGCTCAGACCCCGATACACTTGGCAACGTTTCAGACCGCCATCGGTCTTTTATCAAGCCACCTCGACAACACCTGTGCTCAGTTATTTATACATAATAACACTACATTTGGGAGGCTACAGGTGCTGACTAAGAAACCTATTTGAAGTGCTATGTTAGCCTATGGGGACCTTCTAGAGCATTTTAGTCAGCATTGGAAGTCGAAGTAAAATCATTAGATCGATCGCTGAAATCCTTCGAAATGTTCGATCGGACGATTTTACTTCAACCACAGGATACCCAAATTCAATGAAAACAACTTTGACTTCGATTTACTAAGGGTTAAATTTCGAAGTTAAAAAAACACTTCGGCAGGTTTAATTTGGCAAAGTATTGAAGTCGAAGTTTTTATAAAGAGACAGTACTTCGATTATCGAATGATTTTTACTTCGAATCTAAGTCGAAGTAAATTGAAAGTCGTAGTATCCTATTAGATGGTCGAAGTATTCAAAAAATTACTTCGAAATTCAAACTTTTTTAACTTCGAAAATTCACTCGAACCTTAGTAAATCTGCCCCAACGTATTTAAATTCGATAGTCGAATTTCGAAGTATTTTTAACCTTGAAATTCGACCCTTGATAAATCTGCCACATCCAGTATTCACCTCCCCTTTAAAGCATAGGAGGCTGCAGTCTCCACCCCCGTATGTTTTCTGTTATTCTTCTATCGCAAAGTCAAAGGGGCAGATTTACTAAGGGTTAAATTTCGAAGTTAAAAAAACACTTTGGCAGGTTTAATTTGGCAAAGTATTGAAGTCGAAGACAGTACTTCGATTATCGAATGGTCGAATATTCGAATGATTTTTACTTCGAATCTAAGTCGAAGTAAATTGAAAGTCGTAGTATCCTATTCGATGGTCGAAGTATTCAAAAAATTACTTCGAAATTCAAACTTTTTTAACTTCGAAAATTCACTCGAACCTTAGTAAATCTGCCCCAACGTATTTAAATTCGATGGTCGAATTTCGAAGTATTTTTAACCTTGAAATTCGACCCTTGATAAATCTGCCCCATCCAGTATTCACCTCCCCTTTAAGGCATAGGAGGCTGCAGTCTCCACCCCCCTATGTTTTCTGTTATTCTTCTATCGCAAGGTTCCCCGGGATTTGACCCCACATATATAGCCATGTACGGGACCTCCACACAGTCCAGGCAGAACCAGGCTGAGCAAAATATACATAATATGTATTTTTGGTTTTAGTCAAAGTTCCCAACAAAGGTAAAGTAATGTTATTTTTAAATATAAAAATGAGTGATTGATAGAGACCATGCAAAAGCTTTAAAGTGATAGTGACACTAAAAATTTAAATAATTGCTATACTTTGTAAATACAATTTGAAAAAACTCAATTCACAGGTGATAGGTTTCGATTTCAAGCACTTGATACACCTTTCTATTATTCTGTATTTTTGTGGTTGTTTTTGGTAGCAGTACAACAATCTCATCAAATTTTGAACCAATAGTTTATCCAGCATGGGAAACTCCTTATGGGCATATGGAAATGTTTTTTAAGTCACTGGCATGGAAACGAGAAAAAAATCATTTGGAAGACAGCTCTTGTCTGAGATTATCCTTTCCAGCTATTATTGCAGAAGTTCCTGGCTTCAACGCCACTGGAAAAGGGATTATAGTTTATCCATCCATAGAGGGCCCAGTTTGTAATTTCATGTGTTTCTTCCAGTATTTAGTATATTGGGCTGATGTAGGTCTATTCAAACATCCAATTTGTTGCATAAAAATGGAAAAAAAGAGATAAACTAGCAAAATAATTCAAGACATGTGTCATGATTTCATTGGCAGTGATTGGAGTGCCCTTTGACCCAGCCCAGTTGCCTCAACAGCTTCATTCCCACAAGCCAAGAGCTGCAGGTCACCACTTATAACAGAATAAAAATAGAAATCAAATCAAGATGGAGCTTGTGATTTATTTCCGCCTCTCTTCAGCTATTATAGAGAATACAGTGCGCAAAGCACATAATCACAGACTTCTGCAAAGCTCGAGGAGAAATAAAAAATAAAACGTTATACTGGGATCTAAACCACGGCTTTAAAAGCAAAGAGTTCTGCATTCCTGAGTCAGCAATAACCGGGCCAGACTATTGTCAGAGAGAGGAGAGCCCCCTGCAATGTGCTGACACGAGCTTTAGATTTGAGTTGTGAGAGTGGTTTGCAAGATCTAAGAATACAACTTGTCGAAAACCAAATGTGACATTCAAAAAAAAGATGTTGGCAGCATCTTTCATCCATCATGGGCTGGAGTCATGCTTGATTTACACCATGGGGATTTAAGCCTTCCACCTTAGCAGAGAACACACAGAAGTGCTCTCTGCCCTGCCTACATAAGGATGTCACTCATGATATGCTGGAAATGCTCCCTGGGAAATGGGCAAAGTTCAATTAATTCCTCCGTACTCGTTTCTTACTATTCCTACAGCGGCTGCCAACCAACGCGCTCGCTGAGATGAAGGGTTTGTGCAGCTCGCTCTTGACAGCAAATATTGGACTGTGTCTGCCCATTCTTTCTCACAAACCAATGAACAGCTGTCATAAAGTGATGACTTTCATACACTGCTAACCTGCTGCCCTGGAAATAGTTTTAGCTCCTCTGCCAATCCACAGGGGTTGACATGCCAGATAAAGACATTGATTTGCACTTTGCAATTACATTTTATTTAAAGCCTCGTTCAGTTTCTTCCAAAAAGCAGGGAGAAGAAAACCTATCTTTTGGAAAATTTAAATTCAGACACCTGGGAATTTCTAGCCATGCGTCTTTCATCCACAGATCTTGCAGCAGGATAATATTTCTGGAGAGGGACTGCCAGCAGAGTTCATAGAGACAAGGCCACTGAACTTTTCATATGTATATATTTTTTCATGGTATAATTAAAATTGACAACCTGCTTGAAATAATTTTTCCTTCTCCTTTTGGCTTTATAATTTTTTCATAAACGGTACTAAATACACCGTTTCCTTTCTCTTATTTTTAGACGGCATTAGGAAATACTACAGTACTATTACTACAGTATCTGGAATATTTATTAAAGGATAAGGAAAGGTTACCGTTGTTTTTTAGGTAACCCCTCTCCCACCCAGGAATCAACAAGGCTAACTTTCTATATAAATATGGCATTATTTGCCAGCCAAGTACCCTGGGCTAGTGTGTTGGAAACTCTGCCATCTTTCTTTATATTCCCAGCTAGTTTTAAAAAAGTATTTATATATATGATTTTAGGAACCAGATCAACTGCAAATTAATGAACTCAAATTTTTGAAAATGATTTGTTTTTACTCTGCAATAATACAATGGTAACTTTGTATTTGATATTAACTGAGAAATAAGTATTCCTTATTGGATGCCTACTGGGTTTATTTCATGTTTAAATTATTTTTTAATAGACTTCAGGTATAAAGATCCCAATTACAGAAGTGCTGAGAATTCTAGATGACAGGTCTCATACCTGTAACATGAATTTTCTCTATATATTGTTTAGCGTAATGGTACATGGGGGTAAAATGGCAACCAGCTGACAGAATATTGGATACCAAGGACATTTTTGACTTTCCTCTCTGTGATATTCCCTAATAATAACATTCACCCCACTCTCAAATATGTCATCTAACAATAAAAGCACTAAACTTCTATAAACTACAATGCATTTAAAATATATACATCTTTTACCAGCTACTAGTCATAGAATGGTAACTGCACTCATTCCTTTGTGAAAACATGCTTTTTTCTAGCCAACCTCGGAAGTGAGAAAAATATTGTATGCATTATCACACTGTTCTCTATTCCATGTTTTACAATCATTAAGTTGTTCTCCGTGTGCAACCAATTCATCATTTAAAGCAAGCTGGAGAAATTGCTGCTGGAGAAAGAGTAACTGTCTGCTAACATGCCTTTGTTGACAGAGTTATTTTATGAAAACAAGCCAAGGTCACCATACCTATGTACAGAACGTGACAGGTACACTGAAATCATAGCTGTCAATGTGCAGCAATGAAACAAACAGAAAATCCAGAAATCTCCAGATACACACACTGGGACCGGGATGCTGTTCTAGTATTAAAGGAACATGTGTTACAAAATACTGTTAATGCAGCTATTGCATGAAACTTGCTATGCACCGGCCAGCCTGACATCCGGGTTCAGGCCTAGTTCCACACACATTTGGGTTGTGCTCTTCTTCCAATCTCCTCGTCTTTGCCAAGGCTTTCAGCTACAGTTGCCTCCGTTTCTAGATGCATGCTTGCCCTGTCATGGTGACAGTTGGGCTGGTGGGTTTCTGGTCTATAGAATGAGGTGCTGGCCAGGTTAGGGTCAGGTGTATTTTGGGAGCTGCCGGGCTAGGGTCGGTTGCAAAAAATTTTGTTGACAACACATCACTACTCTCCAAGGACCACATCACTGTAAGCGGGTTATTTACAAAAGTCCGATTTTCTCTGGTCAGACTTTTAAAGGGTAAAACCACAATTTTTTCGTAGGAAAAAAAAAAACTAACGTTTTTCATGATTTATTAAACCCCTAAAAGTGCTAAAAGTTAAAAAGTACTCCAACTCAGACCTGCCGAGTTCACATAGAAGTCAATGGCAGACTTGTTGACCGTTGATATCCTGATCTTGCTGGGTTTTGTTCAATAATCCGAAGATTTTGTGGTTTTCATACGTCAAATCCAAAAAAGTCACATGTTTCGGTGACAAATCCAAAAAAGGTGCAGTTTTCAGCAGCAAATCATAAAAAATACATACGATTCAGATTTTTTCCAGATTTTATCAATTTGTTTCCTGCACAAGAATTTTTTGAAAAAATGTATTGATAAATAGGGGGTAAAAGTCAGTGCGGATTTGGCCAGAGTAGTTTTCAGAAAATAGTGAGAACTTTTATAGAAAGATCTTTGTTTAAAACTAGGAATGCAATACAACCCACCCCACTTTTAGGCTTGTGTTTTGTCATGCAGTATTTTCTACTGTACTGTCACACTTTGCACTCTCATTAAGTCACTGTGCCCAGTGCTGGGTCAAAAGAGGGTGCACCCAAGGTTGCTGCCAATTGCACTGCAAACAAGGAAATGGTGCATTCTTCAAAGGCCCACCTGGTGTTCCTCCAGGACACTGATCTAGGTATAAGAAAACAGAGTTACATGCCTAATGGCCATCCAGAGTTCTGCACAGGCACACTAATGATGAGGGTATTGTTTAAGGCTAACTAACACTGGCAGCCAATGGGAAAAAGTGGTGAACTGTGCATGCTGAAATTATCTCCCTCTTGGGGTGAAACAATGCAGAATGTGAGACAAACCAGATGCAGTACACAGAGTGTTACAGTCATCTTATGCTATAAAGCAAAAGACTGGAATACACAAGCTTTTTCTGAGGCTTTATCAGTCTATGGCAACAGATATTGCTTTAAAGGAAAACTATACCCCCCAAACAATGTAGGTCTCTATTGAAAGATATTGCATAAAACAGCTCATATGTAAAACCCTGCTTCATGTAAATAAACCATTTTCATAATAATATACTTTTCTACTAGTATGTGCCATTGGGTAATCATAAATAGAAAATTGCCATTTTAAAAAATAAGGGCCGCCCCCTGGGATCGTAGGATTCACTGTACTCACAAATATACCAACAAACCATACTTGTTAGGTCACATGAGCCAATTAACAGAAAGAGTTTAAGTATTTCTGGTCAGGTGATCTTTGAGACAGCACAGAGACCATCACGAAATGGTGGCTCAAGGCAAGAGATGTAAAAGGGCAATATTTACTTAAATATATATTCCAGTTTGGTAAGATTCTTTAATATGCCACTTAATATGATATGAATCTGTTGCTTAAGTGTTCAATTTGGGGGTATAGTTTTCCTTTAATGGGGATTTCAAAATTCAACATATAATGTTACAGCCTTAGTTATATGAAAGTGTTGCATTCTATTCCAATGAATAGTAAACTATAAAAAGAGGAAAACTAAATGTACAATTATATAAACATGTTTTAAGGCCACAGCTTTGGCTGACAAAGTTATTTGCCAGTGTTAAAATAAAAGGAAACAACCCAGAACCAAACATATGAACATCATAAAAGACATTATTTCTAGTCACGCTCTAGTTTTCACTTCTGTTATGCAGATATTCTTCACAGAAGCATAATTAATGTTCAATATTTCTCAGCTTCATCAACTTGATCAGGTCAAAAGAAGGAGACGTGCAATGGGAGAAAAATAGAAAATAAACTGATGTTAGTGCTGCTTAACTGGGCATATGATGGAGGCTTGCTATTATCAGTGATCCCTAGTGCAAATGAAATGCAATTCATATGGACGGTCTAAGAGATTATGCTTCAGCAGATAAATATTATGCTATATCAGTGGTGGTATAATAACAAATTAAGTTGAAAGAGGGGGCATTAACCTATGTGACAACAGCAGTTACCCACTGGGTACCAAAGAGGCCTCACCAATTATGTTAAATCTAATGTCCACAATCAAGTATTTATTACTATATATTGTATGTATATATATATATATACATATATATATATACACATACAAATACAATACACTCAACCCATTATCAATATATTTAAGACAGAGACATTTTGTGCATACTGCTACTGAAAAATGCCTTACCCTTTACAAAACAGGGATTGTTTGTCCATAAATTGCAATATAAAGATAAAAAAAAAAAATATAAGATAAAAGCTGCCGACAGACCGTGTCGGCAGCTTATTGGCCCGTGTATGGGGGCCCCCGACGGGCTTCCCCGATCGAGATCTGGCCGAAAGTCGGCCAGATCTCGATCGGATGGGGTTAAAAATCCCGTCGGATCGCGGCCGCATCTGTTCGTTGAAGGTGGGCATATCGGAGGGAGATCCGCTCGTTTGGCGACATCGCCAAACGAGCGGATCTATCCGTGTATGGCCACCTTAACTCTCAACCCACCACCCACCATCCTTTACTCAAGTCATTAATTATTTCTGTCCACATGGCACAGATTGATATGGCCCACAACGAGCAGAAAACAGTGGATCCATTTATAACATTCGAAAAAAACATCCATTTCGTTTTCCATGATTTCCATTACAACTGGGTCAGTGCTTTTTTTAGGTGTGAGTCCACACAAAAAACATGGGCAGACTTCAATACCATGAAATGACAAGAACTGTTAACATCATGTGACAGAAAAGCAAGACAAGCTGACACTGAGTTGCAGGTATTTCATAATTACAATTAACACATATTTAGCATTTCCTGCTGGGGCCAAGGAGGAATAGGGGGCCCCTGGTGCACCTGTACAGAAAAAAATGTCTTATCCCCATAGTTTAGCAGGTCCTCAAATTATTTTTACTTCATATCTGAGAACAAAATGCAATTCTCCCCAAATGTTACCATTAGTAGCATTTAGGATGTGACCCCCCCCCCAAAGTAACTGCTCTATGTCTCCAATAGGCACAAGCACCACAGTTTGAGAACCACTAGTAGCAACCTGTAGAGCAGTCTTGATACGTATTTATTGAAGCAAGAATTACCGTAGCACTAGAGGTGATAACTACGCTCTCTATGTTTAAGTTTGTGTTCTTTCTTTGCAAGGTAAGAAACATACAGTAATATATGAAGCCTTAAAACCCTGGTCATGACTCGTTACCAGATCATGTCCCCATGTCCTATTTTCAGACTTATAGTTTACGGTTTATCAAACACGGGGATTTAGGAAGTAAGATAACTATATGCACTAATATTGGTGGAAATATTAAATTATATATTACATTTATCATTTTTAGTTTCAACAGTCCATCCTTTGATTCTGTCAGATCATAGTGAATCTGTTGATGCCCCATTTTGGCAGGTTAATGATCAGCAGATGAGGAAGTAGGATGAGCTGTGGTTCTTCTTCACTTCCTGCAGCAATGAAAACTGGGTATGTATGTGTACGGCCACTCACACAATAACCAAGCCTTTTGGCCTGTGGGCCAGTCAGTTGGATAATGCTGCAGTATAAGCAGAAATTCATACTTTGTAAAAAGCCGAAAGCCTGACATAAACAATAGAATAGAATCTGCCAATCTAATATTTCATTTTTACTTAAATTGGCCTAATATGTGAGAATAAATTTAACACCAACCCTTTCAAAACGAAGGCTACTAAGCTGCTTGTCAGCAGTGTGTGGATATATTTATTCTACCACTATTAGTAAAATAGCTATAAACATTGAAGAATTAGCTGATTTGTTTGCCAGGGATCCAAACACATAAAGAAAGCATAACATTAACTATCAATGGCATGATCAAGTTACAGATTTAGAGTTGGCTTAGATGAACTAGTAAATGATTTCAAACAATAGCAACTGCCCTTTAAATCAACATGTCAACAGTGCATTCCCGATTTCCTTGACAAGGGAACTTCTCAATTGACCCTTTGCTTTCAGCCATCCCACTGAACCCCATTGTTACATACCTTAATGAAACAACAGGAGCCAGAAATAGGGCAAATAGCTACAGCATTTATTCACATTTTATCAAATAAATAGGACCTTGTCAGTCTCACTCAATGGCAATATTCAAAGCCAAAATTCTATAAGACATCACTACTATGCTCTGTAGTATGTCATTATAGTGTTATATTAGGCTGCCTCTACCTACAGAGAGGAGGGCCACAAACACTGCTATGAGCAGGAGCTGCATCTCCGCCATGAAAGAAGTTCAGCAGCCCTGCTGCCTGTCCTGAATCTGCAGTGTCTCTATGATAGGAAACCCAAGCAGGTTGTCACCTAGCACAAGCAGTAGTAGCATCTGTATCAATCAACCCACCATGCAGTCACAGGAGAGAACCTCCTTGCTCACTCTTCTAAATTTACCTGTGCAGTACTCAAGCTCCTACCGCTGCTGTGACAAATACAACTTCAAAAACATGATCATATATGCACTGAAGTCAGTCCCAATTATGCCTCAAGAGTGAAAACATTCCTACCTGACTCCATTGGATCAAACGTTTGACATTCATTTAACATGAATAATACCATGCAGACTCTCACGTTTATACTGTATAACCGTACCAAAACCACAATATAACAGTGCATTCAGGAAAAAATCCACATTCAGTTATTAATAGATAATATAAGAGCATAAAGAAGAAAAACTCCTGACATTTCACAAAATATGCAAAAAGCAGGGGGACGGCGGGTGGGATGTCTCTACCTGCTCAGGAGATAAGGAAGTGAACTGCTTCTTTTCTTCCCCTGACATCACATCCTTCTGTTTCTCCACCCCTGGCCCAGCTTTCCCTTGCCTTAAAGGCTCATTAACACCAATAAATTATAGTGTATTAAAGGAATGACAATATGATGTACTGTTGTCCTGCACTCGTAAAAATGGTGTGTTTTCTTCAGAAACTCTACTATAGTTTATGTAGGGATGTGTAGAATAGCCACCCCTAGTATTTTGTGCAGGCAGTCCCTCCATGTTATGGACACCTAAATGGGTCCTAAAATACAGTTGGGAGGGGTACTGTTGACTCTTGTGGTTGCCCCTAGTGACCAGCAAAGGGCTGGGCTAGAGTATAAAAGGCTCTGAAGGCAGATTTCAGGGTCCATCTTGTGCTGGCTCTAGCCTGTGCAGGAGGCAGAGTTCGAGTTGGAACCTAGACAGGTCAGGTCTAGTAAGAATAGGCTACTCACATTTATAGATCACTCTAGGAGTGATAGTCAGTCAGTTTATTTAGCTGAGCAGTCTGAGGCTCCTACGAGGATTGTAGTGGGATTAAGATCCCAGGGTACTCATTTCCCAGAAGTAGGGACTAAGTGTACAGACCTAGGGTAGATAGATTCCCCTCAGGTTCCACTTAGGGAAAAGGCTGAAAACTGGGTGTACCTCCTCAAAGCTGCATGTATTGTTCCTATCTCTGAGGAGAATTATACTGACCAAAGGTGTTGTGAGTACTGCCTATTCAATGTACTGTTATGAACCTGCATTGCTCTGATTTATGTACACTCCACTGAGGATTGTATACTGTGCTCAATAAATCTGTTATTTGGTTAAGTTATAAGAACCACTGGCGCCCAATTCTTTGCACCTTGATTACAGTTACAGTTGCACTACACCCTGCTTCCACCTCGATGCGAAGGCTCACTCCCTAAGGTTTAAGGTCTCATCCGGAGCATATGTAATAGGAGTGAAGCCCATAGTAGAGTTAGGTGCACTCAATTTACTATAGCGCTACATTTTGGCGCCCAGCACGTGGGGCTCGAGAAGGGTTAAACTGTAACACTGCACTGCAGCCTAGTGTGACAGGCGCTGCAGGTGCGGACTCAATAGGAAAAAGGCCAGGAAAGAGACGGGAGACTTCTGTGGTTCTTCTCTCCCGCTCAAATATTCTGGCGCAGTCACAGTATAGTATTGAGCCATAGTGAAAATGCCTACTATACTGCCCAAAGAAATGAAGGGTCATTTCCCCTCAGTTATCCCAGGCTTGATAACTTCTGACGCAGTGTATGCCTGGGCTATTGATGAAGGAGTAAACCCTCGGCGAGCGGTGGTGATAGATGGAGTTCACCCACTCGCTCCTGTTTACTTAGCTGCATGGCCTTTAAGTATGTTCCCAAGATTTGTGGGGTACCGATTCATAGCCCGTGCTCCTTCAGAGATTCAGGACACTGTGCGGCTATTGTGGCAAGTAGAAAATGAGCTCCCTATTGATGGTGAGGGGCCCTCTATGATTTTCCCTCATGGATTGCCGGATGGTTGTCCCTGTGTTTATGCAAGCCTGCCAGCACAGTCCCACAAAAATGAGAAAACGGTGATAACCCCTTCTGCTGTTTATTTGTGGGCTTTCTTAGAGAAAATGGAGCCATGTCAGGCCGTTGTGGTTGATGGCATACCTGAGTGTTGCCCTCCAGATAGTGTGCATCAAGCTCTTATGGATAATCCGTTATTCGACGGGTTTGAATATGTTACTAAAGGGCCTTCCATGGAAAAAGGAAAGGTCAGGTTCTTATACTGGGTTCCTGATGAGCCTTACCAGGAAACTTGGCCCTCCAGAGTGTATCCCATAGGAGCCCCTGCAGAGGGTTGCCCGTGTGTTTATCAGGACTATTTTGCACCGCACATCCTTAGTGGGGCCCGTGCTTATGCCCTTTGTAACCCGCCTTCTGAAGACGAAGAGAGTGTCAGGGTTACTGAGTCCCTTGACAGAGTAGATTACCCGGAGGAGTCTGGGGTCCCCACTGACGTACTACCGCCTGAGCCGGAGGGCCTGGTAGAATCAAGGGAGTGTACGGGACTAATTGAATCTACTCATAGAGGGGACTGTTCAACTGAGGAGGCCTTTGCTACTGAGCGACCGTGTGAGCCGGAGAGCCCAGTAGTGTTGTTGTTAGAAGAAAGCCCTCCAATAATTGCAATTTCCCTCGCTCTTAGTGACAAGGGAGATGCGAGTGATGTAGTGGCCGTGTCCCAGGAAGAGTCTGGGCCCAGTGCTAATGTGTCCCCAATTTTGGAAGTGGATTCAAATATTACTTTATTAACGACGGAGTTGTGTGCAGTGAATTTGGACAACTCTCCTGCCATAGAAGTGGCCTGTGTTAATGTGATGCCTGAATGTGCCCCTGCGGAGAATGATCCACCAGGGGGAGTTTCCGAAGAAGTTACTGCTGTGGAAATTTGTACTGCGTCACATTCCCCTTCGATACCCTGCTCAGTGAGGGTTAAGTTGGAGAGCGCACAAAAGAGACAAAGGAGGCGTGTCAGACCAAACAGAGGAAGTGCCTCTAGGGTCATGGCGTGGTTTCTCAGTACAGAAGACAGTACCGCAGCCATTTTGTATCTTGCTCAAACCCTGCTGGAGTTAGCGGATGCGAAAAAACAGATGGCGGAGCCTGTTGCTGAACCAGAGGTTCGAGTGCTTGAAGAAAAGCCAGTGCCGTGCGCTCCTACTCTTGCGGAGCATGAGCGGCAGTATGTGTACCAGGGTACCTTTACCCCGAGTGAAAAGGGAATGATGATTCCGGCCTGTGGCGTGTGTGATATGGAAGTGCCCAACGCCCTGGAGTACCCGGATGGCGTACGTTCGCAATGCGGGACCCGCTTATGGATGGGACCATTTAACCGGGCTGATCAACCTCCAATGGTGGAGAAGACACGGGACAAGGTGAGCGGCAAACCTATTCTTGTCTACGAAGAGATAGAGGGGGCCCCTGGGGTGTCAGCGGCTGCGACCCCCGCACCAGAACCTGTCCCAGAGAAGTTCCCAGAACCTGCGCTAGGGTCGGCCTTTGTACCCGCACCAGAGAGTGTATTAGATGAGTCACCCAGTGAGTCTTCACTCAATTCCGAGTGTGCCTCCCCAACCGAAGTGGTTCCGCTTGAGGGAGATGTGGCCGTGACCACGGCTGCGGTCAGTGAAACAACCCCGTCCGGTTGGACGGCAGATGTGTGCTCCACTACCCCTTCGTTGAAGCCTGAGGGCTTGTGTGATGTTTTGGTGGCCGTGATGCCTACACCATTGGTTGTATCTACAGCAGTGTCGGATGCACCAGGGGGAGAAGTGTGTACCCCTTCTGCTATAGGGCCCCCCGTTTGTTGTGTTCCTGCTACAGAACCGCTACCAGAGGACTGTCTGGAAAGGGCGTGGCACGCGCCTGAAGTTGATGTGGCCTGCAGGCCTGATGCTGTTCCTACTCCAATATTGGAGGATGATGAGGATCTGCTGGATAAGTTGATGTCCTCCAGTGTGAACAGTGCTGATGAATCCATACTGGAAGTTCCTGCACAGATTCGGTGCCAAAGTAAAAGGTCTGTGGTGAGTGAGCCAATCAAATTCGTTTGCCCCAAAGTGATGGTGCCTCAAACTCCTAGTGAGCCAGGAGGGAGCACTCGAGTGGCTGAATTGTACCACTACGAGTGGGGAAAGATATCCCTAGAGAGGGAAAAGAACCTACTTGCTGCTCTTCCCAAGCTTAAGGATGACAATCCCTTAGGACCAGCTCCAGGATGGGAAGAATATGAGGGGGCTCCAGTAGCTGAGCATGGCCCAGGTCCTCCTACAGAAGTGCCTTGTAGCTTCATTGCTCCTCCCATTGTAGGACCTGAGGAGGAAAAAGATTTTTGGGTGCTGCCAGGACGGGCAGATCCGAATGTGTTTACTTCTGTCTCCATAGTGCAGAGAGTAATCAACCTCCATGTCCATAGAAAGTGGGGTTACTTTATGCCCTGTGCTCTTCTGTGGGTGTACGAGAAGGTGGCTGCATCCTATGAAAATTGGCTGATCGGCGAGATCCTAAGAAAAGAAAAGATGCACCACAGTTGCCTCACAAACCCTGACAAGGTGAGGCGTGAGCAAGATTGACAGTACCTGTGCTCTATTGAGAAAGAGTGGTGGTATGGCCGCACCATTCTGCAAAATGCCGTGAAAAGTTGTGGCAAGTACAACCCCACCAAGTACTTTAATTTGGAAGTCTATGAGGGAGATGGCCAATGGGTGGACAAACCCCATCCCAAATATTACATTCCTTATGAAGACACCAAGGCCAGGTTTCTTCACATGATTTGAGTCTACTGGTGGTTTGCTTTCCACTGATAATACTCCACTGGGAGTGAATTGCAGTTTGATTGAACTGTCCACACCTGTCCCTTTAAAGTGACTTGACTTTCTCAGGGAAGGATTTTTCTTCTTTTGCTCCTCTTGGAGTTAGGTCTAAGGACTGTTTTAGTTAACACCTACACGTTTGTAGGTTCATCCAATTTCCCCCTTTACCCTCCTAAGTGCATATACAAAAGGACTATGGGTTCAGGATCTTTTATGGACTGGAATGCTAAAGTATTTGAGGAAAAACAGTATGTTTAACTTGTGCCTTTCTTTTCAGAGAGTTATTGACCAAGGGTACCTGGACAGTACTCAAGAGTGGTGTTGCTATAATGATATGAAATGTGACACTAATAAAGGCACAGTTCAGTGACAGTCCAATGTTTTTCTATGCTGTTGTTCTCTTTCAGGTATGCCATTGTTACCTGGGTACACTCTGGAGAGTGACCCCGAAGAGGTTATAAGGTAATGGCTAAATGTCACTTTTTGGTAAAGTGTTGCATATGAATGTACTAAGTCTCCAGTAGTGAGAAGACTTAGTTCACTGTCCTATGATAGAGATATATTTCTCAAAATGGTTTCTAGCAAGATGTGCCTTAACTGCTTATTTTTCGTAATGGGCTTCTAGCATGACATGCCTAAACTGCTTTCTTTTCAGGTTGACCATGGTTCCCCAGTAGGCCTATGGAGAGGCTACTATGGAAATGTTAACCTTACAGTAAATGCAATACATGTGTTATTGTTGTAATGTATTCTTGCCTTGTGATTGAATATGTTCCTTGCCGGGACGTAAGGAATTCACCAGGGGGAGAATGTAGGGATGTGTAGAATAGCCACCCCTAGTATTTTGTGCAGGCAGTCCCTCCATGTTATGGACACCTAAATGGGTCCTAAAATACAGTTGGGAGGGGTACTGTTGACTCTTGTGGTTGCCCCTAGTGACCAGCAAAGGGCTGGGCTAGAGTATAAAAGGCTCTGAAGGCAGATTTCAGGGTCCATCTTGTGCTGGCTCTAGCCTGTGCAGGAGGCAGAGTTCGAGTTGGAACCTAGACAGGTCAGGTCTAGTAAGAATAGGCTACTCACATTTATAGATCACTCTAGGAGTGATAGTCAGTCAGTTTATTTAGCTGAGCAGTCTGAGGCTCCTACGAGGATTGTAGTGGGATTAAGATCCCAGGGTACTCATTGCCCAGAAGTAGGGACTAAGTGTACAGACCTAGGGTAGATAGATTCCCCTCAGGTTCCACTTAGGGAAAAGGCTGAAAACTGGGTGTACCTCCTCAAAGCTGCATGTATTGTTCCTATCTCTGAGGAGAATTATACTGACCAAAGGTGTTGTGAGTACTGCCTATTCAATGTACTGTTATGAACCTGCATTGCTCTGATTTATGTACACTCCACTGAGGATTGTATACTGTGCTCAATAAATCTGTTATTTGGTTAAGTTATAAGAACCACTGGCGCCCAATTCTTTGCACCTTGATTACAGTTACAGTTGCACTACACCCTGCTTCCACCTCGATGCGAAGGCTCACTCCCTAAGGTTTAAGGTCTCATCCGGAGCATATGTAATAGGAGTGAAGCCCATAGTAGAGTTAGGTGCACTCAATTTACTATAGCGCTACATTTATATAAACAAGCTGCTGTGTAGTCATGGGGGCAGCCATTCAAACTGAAAATAGGAGAAAAGGCACAGGATACACAGCAGATAACAAATAAGTTCTGTAGTATACAATGGGATTCTTCAGAACGTATCTGTTATCTACTGTGTATACTGTGCTTGAATGGCTGCCCCCATGGCTACACAGCAGCTTATTTATATACACTATAGTAGTCTTTATGACACAAACACACCAGTTTTACCAGTGCAGGGCAACAGTATATCATATTGTCATTCAAGACACTTTAATTTTTTGGTGTTACTGTTCCTTTAACTCATTGCTTCTCAGCCAATCACAGCTACATGTGATTCTGCCAGTGTCTGAACATAAACAATGTAATCTGGCTGCTGGTCATTCAGATCCCTTGTCATGCAGCCCCTGCGTTTATAGCTCCAGGGCTTTCTTTTCTCTCTCTGTTGATGTTGTGTGGCATTATGTTCATTATAAAAAGTGTGAAATAATGTTGTGGCTCGTAGTTGGCTACAGGTATTAATTGGTGACCTTTCTTGTTCAATTTTGATTTTTTTTTGAGAAGGAGAAAGGGTTATAGTGCTTACATTGTCATGATAAAGACTTGCTTTGAAGTACAGGAATCAGATGCTCAATGAATAGTTAATAAACATTTCTGGGGTTATCATAGTGAATCTGCCGATGCCCCATTTTGGCGGGTTATTCATGTTCTCCTTAAATGTTGTTGTGTGCATGCACAAAAGCATTCAGTGATATCATAAGGGAGCATTTGCGCCCACGGGTAGCATTCAGTGGCAGCGTGCTGTACATGCCACAGGGTCCCACAAAATTTTAATGTCCCATAGTTAACAGTTCTGTTCCACGGAAGATGCAGTACAGGTGCAGTTGGCATCCATTTTAGATCCATTATCTGGAAACCCGTTATACAGAAAGCTCCAAATATGTCCCATCGAATCTATTTTAATCAAAAAAAATTATTTCCTTTTTCTCTGTAATAATAAAACAGTACCTTGTACTAAGATAAAATTAATCCTTATTGTGCGCAACACCAGCCTATTAGGTTTATTTAATGTTTAAATGATTTTGTAGTAGACTTAAGGTTTGAAGATGGAAATATCAGTTATCCAGAAAACCCCAGGTCCCAAGCATTCTGGATAACAGGTCCCATACCTGTAATAGGAAGATGGCAGAATGGATAGCCTAAAATTATTAAAACCATATTTTATACCATACCATTTTGATGTCATTTTGCACACTATATCCACTACTGTTGATGATTCGCTAAGTTGCAAGTGCGCTTCTTTGCAATTGACACTGCAAAAATGAATTCAGTTGTGTAATAAATAGTTCAATGTCTTGGAAAGAATCTATAGAAAGATGTTATTAGGAGAAAATTAAAGGGAATATGAAGTAATTGCAAGCTTCTAAGTTTAACAGTAAATGTATGAACATTTATTATTCAGTTAGAAGGGACCACCAATTAGAATTGAAACACCAGTTTCAAAAGGAAATTAAAACTCAGCTTTTTTATTTATAGTCAGGCCATTCAAGAACACAACCTTGTTTGTCTAATGATACACACTTAACTACATTTATATCAACACAGAATTAATAATGATTTGAACGCAGGGACCTTGTGGCTTTTATACGTGAGTCTGTAAGTGCCACTTGTGTGCAAAATCCAAAAATCCACCAAACGAGGTCTCCATAGAGGCAAAAAACGTAATCAAGCACCAAAGGCACATTGATTACTGTAAAAGCGTGTCACTTTGGAGGCTCAGCATCCCAGCTTCTGTATATGATGATCAATGCAGGGTCACTGCAGAGAAGATCAACATCACATTCATCTTCAGGAGATGGGGACAGAAAAACCAGAAGGATGAAACATTTTAATCAGCTCCATTGGGGATTTGTTGGCTTTGGAAATAATGCATTGACATGCACACGATACGGCTAGGTTGGTATGTCTAAAGGAGGTGCCGTCGTGCAATTTGAGGAAATCAGATGGGGTGCAGTTGAGGGGAGTTTTACAAGTGCTTTCTAGCTGAATCAAGCACGGCACATGTGCAAACCATTTACCATTTATTTATACATTTGACTTAATGCACGTATATAAATCTTTGGCAGTGCTGTCTGAAAGAGATGCAGTTTTCATCTTATTTTCTGGCACAGTCAGAGCGTCTGGTGGAAAGCAACAGAGGAAAAGTCAGAAGAGCCTCCAACATAGATCAAGCTACCGCACACATGCAAACCATTTTCCATTTATTTATACATTCAGTTTCATGTCCATAAGTCTCTGGAATCTACCTAAAGCATCCATACACATATCTCAAAATATTTTAAGTTAAGCCTCCTCTGTATCTGGGGGGCCCATTCCTTGCAAGAGGAGAGATGTTGAAAGAGCTGTTAGAGAACTGGACTTACTCCTATAATACAGATAAATACCAGCAAGTAACAATTCCCTTGCTAAAGCTGTAACCAAGCCAAATGATCAGCAGCAGAGTCCAGCAGTATAGGCATTTAGCTAAGGCCCCATCCTGAGAAAGCCACCTTTGGCTAAAAAATTGTTAAATGTACAAATTATGTATTAATGTATTTAGTATCCATGGTAAGACAGCAAATATGCATGCAATGTGATGGAAGTCATAAAGGCTGGGAGTTGTATTCCTACAAAATTAAAGGAACAGTTCAGTGTAAAAATAAAAACTGCAAAATGAAAAATGTTTCTAATATAGTTAGTTAGCCAAATATTTAATGTATAAAGGCTGGAGTGACTGGATGTCTAACATAACAGAACATTACTTCCTGCTTTTCAGCTCTCTAACTCTGAGTTAGTCAGCGACTTGAAGGGGGGCCACATGGGACATAACTGTTCAGTGAGTTTTCAATTGATCCTCAGCATGCGGCTCAGATTCAAAAGCAAACAGTTATGATCCATGTGGCCTTCCCTCAAGTCACTGATTGGTTACTACCTGGTAACCAGTCAGTGGAAACCAAGAGAGCTACAAAGCAGGAAGTAGTGTTGACTATTATGTGAGACATCCAGTCACTCCAGCCTTTATAGATTACATTTTTGTCTAACTAACTATATTGGAAACATTTTTTATTTTGCACAGCCTATCTATTTACCCAGTTTTTACTTGTATACTGAACAATTCCTTTAAGAGGGGGCTGCAAGTTGGACATCCCTGAAGCACTCATCACAAGTTGAGAACTTATTCACTTGTCCCCTATTTTATATTTTATTCTGTCCTTGAATATGATATAATATGTGGCTCAGGTGAATCCTTGCAATTACAATTATAGGAAGATATACAGTCATATAACTTAGTTCATATAACTGCCATAGTTCTTGCTTCAGCTACAATATGCCCTAGGCATCAAGAGAAAGGTAGAACAGTAAGAAAAAATAATCTCCAAATGTAAGTGCTGATACAAATAAATACAAATATATGCACAAGAACCAAATAATGTATATTTTAGTGCCAGCATCAAGGGAATGAAATGGAAGGAAATTCTTTTTCATAAACAGGGTATTTCCTCATGCTGTTAACATGGAACATTTACTGTGATGTTTTAATTTATGAATGGAATGACAAATAGATTTAAAAATGATAATCGGATACTAATAATATTTGTGTGGATTGAAATAATATCGGGTAAACAAATCTTCGTGTTTACTCTGGAAGATTTTTTTGTTTTAAGACTCACCTGAAAAAAATGCTTCCATAAATACATGCAGCAATATGGACATAGCAGTAAAGGTTTCGTTTCAGAGGCACCTTTGGAGACGTGTTAATATATGCTATTCATACAACTTTTGTTGTTTACATAAAACATTTTTTGTTTGCTTTTCCAGAAAGAATGCTGCCAATCGCTAGGGGCAGGCGTGTTTATCAAGCTGTGTATCTTGAAGTCTGACATAAAATCCGTGGCCTTTGGTTCAGCTGAAAAACATTCTGTCAACACTTTGCAGAGAGCAAACCCATGGCGTTGGCTAGGGACCAAGCAGCTTTTTTAGGAGAGAGTGCAGGAATGGATGAAAACTTGATCCCAGGCCAAAAGCTACAAAATGAGGGAAAGTCAAATTCAAGACATGCAAACCTTTTCCATATACTCTGTTTAATTTCTAGAAAGCATCCAAACCACAAATCAGTCGGCTCTTATGTGAAAGGACTACTCTTTCTCCGTCTTGGAAAACTACTTTTGACTAGTCAGATTAATAAATCATAATATTAAACATGAATGTGTCCATCAGTGCTGTCCCAAAGGTCTCAAAAATAGTGTGATTCATTATTTGGCTGCAAAGTCCCTAATAGAAAACCTTGCTAGATAAATACATACAGTACATACATAGATGCCATAGGCTAAATATATGCTTAAATAGATATTGCAAAAATTATATATAGCAATGGATGGATAGATAGATAGATAGATAGATAGATAGATAGATAGATAGATAGATAGATAGATAGATAGATCGATAGATCGATCGATAGATAGATACTGTAGATAGATAGATACTGTAGATAGATAGAATGATATATCTTACCGCTATCTTATGGCTTTACTAGAGTATAGATTTACAATCAGGAAGTCAGGCTTGCAAAAGACTTCCCATTGAAATATAGGTGCAATAAAACGAGATATTCTTGCTGTAAGATACAGCAATACAGTATCTTATTTTGTGAAATAAACTGATATTAGATGTCACCAAGGAATTCCACAACTACGTGAATGCACAAGACTGCAAGCCAAGTGTTCCCATGCTGATTACAGAACTCCAAATTGATTTTAAATATTGTTTTAAAGCAGGGGATACATCATTTTTTTGTAAAAAAAAAAACTTGAAAAGGGTTTTTAAGTAATGATCATTGACACCATTTAACCATGATTCTGACTTCTGGTATCACTATTCACTTTTGTATTGTCCAGGTTACTCATAAATACTGGATACCATGATGCTTTAGAACTGAGCAATGTGGGTTTTTTAAGCATGTTTTCTACATCCAGGGATTGCAAAGTTATTAAATAAAAGGGTTGAGAAAAATACTCATTAATATGTACTATTATTTAAATACTTCTAGTACATTATGGCATTACACTTGACAGCTATATCTTGGCCTTAAAGTTTTGATGCTAGAAATGGTATGAATATCAATGAATATGAGATGTAATTTAATAAATGCACATATACAGGTATGGGACCTGAATGCTTTGGACCTGGGATTTTCTGGATAAGGGATCTTTCTATTATTTGGATATTCTATTATACAAGAAAATCATGTAAACATTAAAGGGCATGTAAAGGCAAAAAAATAAAATCCCATTTTTACTTTCTTTAATGAAAAAGAAACCTCCAATATACTTTAATTAAAAATGAGTACTGTTTTTATAAGAAACCTGACTTTATGCAGTGAAATTCTCCCTTCATTTACTGCTGTGGATAGGAATTGTCAGATGGTCCCTTACTGCTGAACAGGGAAACAATCATACTTATGAACAGCTGGGGGAGCCCCCGCCTTACTTCCCAGCCATGCAGAACTCAAGCAGCTTTGTTTATGACGATCCCTAAGCAGCCCAGACCACACTGAGCATGTGCACAGTCTTAGGGGCCCATTTACTTAGCTCGAGTGAAGTAATAGTTGGAAAAATAGTTCGAATTTCGAATGGTCGAATATGGCTACGTCGACCATCGAATGGGCTACTTCGACCTTCGACTACGACCCTCGACTTCGAATCGAACGTTTCGAAACTAAAAATCATTTGACTATTCGACCATTCGATAGTCAAAGTACTGTCTCTTTAAAAAATTCTTCGACCCCCTAGTTTGCCACCTAAAACCTACTGAGGCCAATGTTAGCCTATGGGGAAGGTCCCCATAGGCTTCCTAACAATTTTCTGATCGAAGGAATATCCTTCGATTGATGGATTAAAATCCTTCGAATCGTTCGATTCGAAGGATTTAATCGTTCGATCGAAGGATTTAATCGTTCGATCGAACCATTATTCCTTCGATCGTTCAATCATAGGAATAGCGGTAAATCCTTCGACTTCGATATTCGAAGTCGAAGGATTTTACTTCGACCCTAGGTAAATGTGCCCCTTAGTCTTGCAAAGATGTTTAACAAAGTTACAAGATGGTGACCCCCTGTAGCCAACTTTGAAAGCATAAATTATTTGTTTGATTAGGCTTGTGGTGCAGTAAGTTCATCTTTATATTTAGTATACAAAATACAGCATTTTTAGCCTTATTCTGTTTTAGACTTTACATGCCCTTTAAATAAACCCAATATGCTGGTTCTGCTTCCAATAAGGGTTAATTATATGTTTGTTTGAATCAAGTACAAGGTACTGTTTTATTATTACAGAGAAAATGGGAATCATTTTTAAAACGTTTGATTATTTGGATAAAATGGAGATAACTGGTTTCCGAATAACGGATCCCGAACTTGTATCAGAATATCAAATGCCTTGCCTTCGATCTTGGCTGTGTTATACACAAACTGCGAAATAAATCAACTGACTTTTGAGACAATTAGCATCCCCCCCTCTCCATCTGCTATTTGTGGAAATTGTCCTTGTAATTGACCAACAGTTCAAACATTGTCTAATCTGGTAACCATCAGCCAACAGCTTTCACACCCAGCTAGACTTCCTTTATTGCAGCACAAGAGATTGCCATCTGAACACAACTGTTTCCATCTCTCCCACAAGATATTGTCGCTTGCAGCGGGCACCGTGCCCCGCTCTGAATGAGTGCACTGTTTATGTTATGTGCATAGCCAACATTCCATGAAATTCATGTCACTCTGCCTGTGAATATGACTAAACTAAGGAAGCTCTGGGCTCTTGAGAAGTATTGTTACCCTTTATTAAACAAATATTTCGGTTTTCAGACAAGTCACACATCTGTAGCTCTCCTTGATTTGGCTTGAAAGAAATATTACTAACAGCTATGATTTTAGGACTGCTATAAGTAAACAAAATGAAATCCTATCCTACCCCACACAACTGAACAAGGAAAAAAAAACTCTATTCATAACCGTGGAATTTAAAGTGAGACTTTGTTTTTTTTTCTCTCTCTCTCTTACCCCAGGCTGTTACCGAACTGAAACTTAAATCCCAGGGAGTGTCCCTTTCTTTGTGCAAATAAATAGACTGGCCTAAGCCCTTTCCCATGCTGTAAATGAGTAACACAAGTGACAATAGAAAAGATAGCTAAAGGGATCCTTCGTGGAGGCTCTTTGCCATTGTCTCCTCTAACAAAGAGGATGAAGCAGAGGGGAGGAGGGTCATGGAAAAACTTTTCTGTGTGCTCTGTTTTCCTATTTTACCTAATGGCTTCTAGTTTTCAGCTGATAGTCTAGGGTGGAATATATTTTGAAAAGAGATTTGATATCAGGGTCTTCCTTAAAAATAAGAGTAATTGGGAAAATATACACTGCAACATTGAGATTAAAAGAGTAAGACATTCTACAGTACCTTGTGCTCTACATTATTACAAGGGAAATTACTTGGTATCAGCCTTCACATTTTACAATTTATTTTTTAAAAGTAACCAGTAATTCTTATAGTATCCCAAATAATATTTTGTGGACACACAAATCATTCTGCACACAAAAACAAAACATGTTTTGCATACAAATACAGCAGGAATGGACTATATATTCGGCTAGTGTGCACTAACAAACATCTGCTTTTTATAGGTCCCCAGTAATTAAAATGCATCTACAACTGTTATTAATAACTGTGTCTTTGTTGTTGTTCATTGCACTGGTAACATTTTGTGTGGGATTTGAGCAGCTAGGAACTAAACACTCCCAGAGCTGCTTTTACTACTCTGCGAGAGTGTTAATTCCTTGTATAGACTGCCTTGTAAATGTATGAATCCATTGTACTCTGGAAATATGTCCGTTTATAGGGTGAAAATGAAGAAAGTGTGTTTATAAAAGGAAACCCGGTTCAGTTTGCCAAAGATTCACTGGCATATATTATAATTAATTTAATAAATTGCTGACAGAATCGATCTGATGTAATTCTGCTAATCAAATTAACCCCTTTAAAGGAAAACTTCCATTGACCATTTATAGTTTAGCAAAAAAAAGGGGAGGTAAATAAAACTTTCAACCTTTAACAAGTTTTAAAGGCTATAACTGCAGAACAGTACTGCCTCAGCTGTGTTGTGATTGTATTATGCAATGGCTCCCTCTAGTGACCAATGTGAATACAACATGAGAAAAAAACATATTTTTTTTATTGCAGTTTGTTTTTTTTCAGGTTGAAATGCCTACAATATAAATGAATGATATTATATAATGCTCCAAATAAATGCAAAAATAAGCAAAGGTTACCATTACTCATATTAGTATTATTATAGATTTCATGTACAATGCTGAATTGCCTGGACAGCTGTCCTTTCATTTTGATAATGAACACCTTGGTAGCAATATAACAAAAATATAAGTAGATTTTGTAACGCAACTACTGAGACACAATATATATGAGGGCCATTATTTATCTTAAAAAAAAAAATATATATATATATATATATATATATATAGAAGTCATAAGAGAAGTCAGTTTTGTGACCATGTGACCAGGGGTGTTTCGGCCTGAGGCGGCGTTCGCAATGCTGTCCCCCCTGTCGCCAATCACGCTCACCTTAATAGCCAACGGGGGGGTCCAGTGCAGGCCGGATTGATATAGCGGAGAGCGAAATTGCGCTGTCTGCACTAGAAAAGCTGAATTTCCGGTTTTAAAAACGGAAATTCGGCTCTCTAAGTTACCAGGAGCCGCAATTTGCCTCATGGCTGAAACGCCACTGCACCTGACATATTGTCAAAATATAAAAGTCAAAATTTGAGATATCACAGTGGTAACAAGACATTATCTGCTAAATCATTACTAATTATCTTAAGCCTGATGATTTTTGCTCGTTGAGGATTTTATATAGAAATAGCTAGAAAGATGAAAACTTTGTTTTGTGCACATTCCTAGACTGGGGAGCGTAAAGAGCTACGTTCTTGTTTTGTTCCAAGCATATTGCTGATGATTTACAAGGTTGCTTGTCAAACGATTTTGGAACTTTGCCATGCAGTTGAAATCTGATAGGCCATGGACCTTGCAAACTGTGTCAGTCATCGAGAGCTAGTCTGCTAGGCATCCGTCTGTGCAAGGGGAGTCAGGATTAGTGTGAGAGCTCCCAGCAAATGCATCTCGGGGGGAATGGGGAGAAAGGGAGGAAGGGAGTGGGGAGGAGGGAGAGCCAGAGATAGAGCTGCTAACAGGGTGGGACTGTGTGGGAGAAGTGGAGGAGGAAAAACAACAAGACGAGACACCAGTATGGAAAAAGAAAGAAAAAAGTAGGAAGATAATATTTATCAGAAATTATCTACAATATGGGTATAAGTACCCAGTGCTGCTATGCCCTCCTCAAGGGCGGAAAAATAAACCACATGGGGGTCCTTTGTAAATATCAGCTGGAAGTGAGATAAAGCTTTTTCTTGGCAGCATTTTCACAGAATTCAATGAAGCGTGGGCAGACATTGTTAACAAAAAAACTGTATTTCCAAAGGTTTCAAATATACAGAGACACCTCCTGATAAAAATAGGATAATTAAACAGTTTTTGTTTTTTTTAAATGAAAAAGTTCCCTGCTATTTAGAGACAAAAGCAGGGAATTCTGCTAAACGCTGTAAATCCCAAGTGAAACTGCAGCGGTTTTTGTTTCTTCCAAAAACCACATGAAAACTGTGTTTTTCTTGCAGGCAAATGTTATAGCTGGTATTTTAACTACTAAATTAGTGAGGCTTTAGTAGGAAATGATGCCAGCGTTTAGAAAAAAAAATACACAAAAAAGTTTTGGAATTTGTGTCTGTTGAATTCCTGCATTCAAGTTACAAAAATAACTTTTTTTTCCCCCTGTATGGAAATGTTAATTTTTACTCATAATTATTTATTGCCGGCAGTGACAAACTTAATGACAGGTCATAATCACATTCAGGCTGTAGAAACACTGAATATAAACAGTGAAAGAGGACCCAAACCTTCAGATTATACAGCCGTTTGTCTCACATCATCATCTCTACTCTTCTGCGAGATCCCTGTTCCACAGATATAAAAGTTTTATTGGAAGCAGTAATATTTATTTTGTGACAATGTAAACAGTACAGGCTTGACTACAGCAGCAGGACTAGAGAGAACTCCCAGAGTTCACATCACCAAACATTATACTATTGCTAAATCCATTCCCGTGCATTTGTCAAATCATCATATAGTGATTTCAAGTTTATTTTCAAGTTTAAAATATCAGCATGTCTCTATAGTGTGTTGCAAATCACACCAATAAATCCTTGTCTACATGGTACAATGATTATACATTGTACTCATCACGTGGGGTTTATTATAATGCTTTTGAATTATGGGATGCTACAGTTTTGTGCTGACCGAACACTGATTAAAAGACACACTCTTTTGTATTGCACATTTGTAAATTTTACATGCACTTTTACATACAAATTTACATGCAGTTCACCCATATTTTAGTTTAATAAGGCTGTCATAATCATCAGACTGACTGTTATTCAGCTTTGCCTTGATATTCTTATTTATAGCATATAAAAAATATTTTAATAGAAATGAATTAACGGCTTTCTAAGGAGAGAATTGTAATTTCACTTATAAGGCACAGGAGGGAGCTGGAGCATCCCAAGGCATTCATTCTACAGTCACGCCTACACCCCACCTCTTCATTTACATGCTGTAGCCCATTGGTTGCTCGTCTCTTTTCACGTCAGTCATGAGGTCACATAAGCATAGACCTATCATTGTACAGGGGGCTTGTGATTGGAGAAGAGGGGAAATGTCAATCAAATGAAATTTGCATATCAGAGCTCAGCATGAAGCAGGCAGTCAGTGTGTTGCTGGACACGAGAGAGGGAAAGAGAATTCATTGAAAAGCATGGGAAAGGGGAGCTGCACAGAAACTGCGCACTGCCTGCAATTTGTATGGCTCACACTTGGTGCTCCATAGTTTCTCATGCAGTATCACACACAACTCAATACAATATATATATACATTACCACAAATATATAGCATTATATTTTATATAATATTTAATACACCCATATAGAGTTATATATAAAACACTTCCCTTCTAGACTTCTAAATGCTAACACTAATAATTTCAACCATTCTGCCTGGCAAATCTATATATTAAAATATAACCACACCACAGACAGATGCTAATAACAACACCTTAATAACAATGTCCATAGAAATTGTAGTTGTAGATAAAACAGAAAGATGATTGATAAAGAGAAATAAAAAATAAGTGATTGATAGATGAATATAGACTGTAGACTTTCTCGGACAGGCAAATCCTTAATTTTTTTCTCTGTCTCCAAAAAAATATCCTTTAAATGTATTCAGTATTTTTATTTTCATTATTCACTCCTTTATAAGAAAAACAAACCCATGCATAGATTTGATTGTATTGGTTATCCACGAAAATGTTATCCAGAAAGCTCAGAATTACAGAATAGGTGTCTCCCATAGACTCCGCTTTATTCAAATAATCCAGATTTTTAAAAATGATTTCCTATTTCTCTGTAATAATAAAACAGTATCTTCTACTTGCTCCAAACTAAACTATAATTAATCCTTATTGGAAGCAAAAATAGCCTATTTGGTTTATTTAATATTTACATGATTTTCTAGTAGACTTATGGTATGAAGATCCAAATTATGGAAAGACCCCTTATCTGGGAAAACCCCAGGTCCCGAGCATTCTGAGTAACAGGTCCCATACTTGTGTATGTGCATTTATTAAATTAAATCTTATCAATATTCATTGATATTCATACCACCTGTATAATTAAAATGAATATTACTTTAAGTATGCTACATTTTCCCTAAGGCATATATCTATCTATATATATATATATATATATATATATATATATATATATATCATGCACAACTTTATGTGAAGTGATCATTTAATTCGGAGGAAAGTACAAAGTGAAAGTAAATGTTGAATATGGAATATAAGGCAGGAGAAGTGCGTGTTTTGTTGTGCTCACAGCAGAAACCCAGACATGGTTCTCAATAATTCACTCTAAATGTTATTGTAATGATAAAGTGATTTGGGAAATGTAAACATAATTTATCCTTAAACTCCCTCTTTCAGCGCTGCATCTCCTTGTTTATCAGCCTGACAGTTCTACACAGCGCCTCAGTGACTATTAGCAGTGCCTTTAACCAGTTTAAAGAAGAATTGAATTACATCAACAGCTCATTGGGAAATAAAAATAATAACATGTTGAAATATAAATATGTCTCTTAAAAGGCTTCAAACTCCATTATACATAAAAAACTAAGTGTGTGGAATATGTACATTTCCCAACAAAGAATATAATTCCTATTTAACTGGGCAGCCAACCTTCCCCCCCCCCCCCCACAAATGTTATTTATTGACTTCTAGGCAATAAATGTTTCCAAATGCTGTCATTTTTGTTATTATTTGCGGCAATTGCTATTAATTTAAGACATCAACCTTTTCCCCTTTGATTTGAGATTTTATATGAAATATATAAAGTTCGCAACTGTTTTTGACTTGAGTGGCCTATTATATATTGCTGTTCCCAACGTGTCTTTTACAAGTTATTTACATTATTCATTAACACTTAACATTTCACGATGCCTGTGATTTTGGTTTTTTTCATGTGTTTTGGGTTTGGAAAGCTGAATCTATTTTTGCTGTACCTTTCTTTGAGTGCACGTGACAGACCACAAATTGCACAATTTGGCCATTCCACAGTTGTGAGATTTATGAAGGGGAAGTGTACATTGTTTCAGCACTTGGCAGCGATCAAAGAACTTCCTCCACACACAGCTACATACCCTGATGGACTTAAGTTTTTTTATGATCTGATAGAAGGAAGCCTTGCAATAGATGTAGGCCCATATCTCAGCTAAACATATGTTAATTTGAGGACATGAGGTGAGCTACTAATGCCTATTCCTCTCCCAGTCCAGCTGGTCCCTATTCTGCCCGCAATATGCTATTTATTATTCCTTCCCCAGGTTGTTTTTGGCTGCTAGTTTCTGTCTTTCCTGTCAGTGGCCAAGAGCCCTATGTCAGCAGTCGGTGCAGACACACTTGGAGATCTGACACAGACAAACTTCTTTTCCTTTTCACAGTGGCTGTCAATCCAAAGTCGTGTCTGTCACGTCACGTCTGCTTTGACCAATCACTCACATGCCATGTAAGCTTGTCTGAATTGTTGACATTCAGAAATGTGTAAAATTCTATTTATTAACGGTACTACTGCTCAAACAGTTGCTGATGTGAGACAGGTCGCTGGAGACTTCCTCCAGTTATTAAATATACAGGTATGGGATCTGTTATCCAGAAATTGATTATCCAGAAAGCTCCAAATTACGGAAAGGCCATCTCCCCTAGACTCCATTTTAGTGAAATAATATGTTTTTAAAATTGATGTTCTTTTTCTCTGTAATAATAAAACAGTACCTTGTACTTTATCCAAACTAAGCTATAAGTAATTCTTATTAGAGGCAAATCAATACTATTGGGTTTATTTAATGTTTACATTTATTTTTAGTAGACTTAGGGGGTTATGTATCAAAATCTGAATTTTTCCGATTTTTGAAATAAAAAAAGTTCGACCAAACTAGAATCCACAATTTAGCCTTATCAACAAAAAAAAACACAAAAAAATCAGATTGACAAAAACTGCAACTTTTTTGGATTGTTGTAGGAAAAACACAACTTTTTCGGATTGTCACGCAAAAAGTCTGAATTTTTTACGAAATCAGCGGGAAAGGCCAAAATGTTCGATTATCATATAAAACGAAATCAACGGAAAAGCCTAAAATGTTCGATTATCATACAAAACCCAGTGCAGACAATAATTTCTTCAAATTGCAAATAGGAACTTTGCCATTGACTCTACAGGATCTCGACTGGTTGAAGATGGAGGAATTTTGGATTCTGACTTTTTGCAGCCTCAGGGTATAATAAATCTCGAAAGATTTGGATTTTGTAGTTAAAAAAACGTGAATTTTTCAAGTTTTTAGCATTCAGACTTTAATAAATAATCCCGTAATGTATGTGGAGGTCCAAATTACAGATCCATTTCCGGTAAACCACTGGTCCCGAGCATTCTGGATAATACGTCCCATACCTGTTCTATGTTAATGGAAGGTGACAGAAGGAAGGCATTTTTAGCCTACAAATGATGCCTGATGGGACTGGAGGTCTAAACTTTCTTTTTAGTGATTAGTGGGTTATTTATCAAATGACACTTATAACATATACATGGTAAGATGAGTATGTAAATCTATGAAGTAAATAGGAGACAGCCTTAATTTAATTCTGAGCTTTTTGGATAATGGGTATCAAATTAATGGATCCTATATCCATATAAGTGGAAGAAGTACAGTACCATTTAATCAGTCCTGCGACCAGTACTGCACAAGCACCAATAATGTATTCTCTCACTATGTCGGTATTTTTTGCAACATTCTGCTTGTTCACAAGACACTACAGTCAAGTTATAATATATGAAAGTTATTGTCATTTGTTGAGGGAAAAGATTGTATCTGATTTTTTTAGGCCAAGCCAGACTCACAAGTCTACAGGGCAGGTGTATGTACAGGTTTTGCATTTATAGTCTCATTCTTTGAATACCCTCCCAGTGCCCTTGGCAAAATGAGAACATTTCCTAGAATTAACTGAGTAAACACAGCCCATCAGTTGGGCTCTGGCTACTGGTCCCTAACTTGTACATTCCTGCTCCTTCTACTCCAGATTTCGCTCTCAGTAAGTTTTGATAGATTTGTAGCAACTAAAATAAAAGATGGCAAACAGCCCAATTCTTTAGTTACATGTGTTTGTTTGTTTGTACTCTTAGGGGCAAATTCATCAAGGGTCGAATATCGAGGGTTAATTAACCCTCGATATTCGACTGGGGAATGAAAATCCTTCGGCTTCGAAGTCGAACGATCAAAGGAATAACGATTAAATCCTTCGAATCGAACGATTCGAAGGGTTTTAATCCAACGATCGAAGGATTATCCTTCGACCAAAAAAAGTTAGGCAAGCCTATGGGGACCTTCCATAGGTCAAGGGCAGAGGTTCCCAACCTTTTTTACCCATGAGCCACAATCAAATGTAAAAAGAGTTGGGGAGCAACACAAGCATGAAAAGGTCCCTTGCGGTGCCACAAGGACTGTGATTGGCTATTTGGTAGCTCCTCTGTGGACTTGCAGCCTACAGGAGACTCTGCTTGGCAGTATATTTAGTTTTTATGCAATTAAAACTTGCTTCCAAGCCTGGAATTCAAAAACCTGCTTTGAGGACTCTGAGAGCAACATGCAAGAGGTTGGAGAGCAACATGTTGCTCATGAGCTACTGGTTGGGGATCACTGGTCAAGGGGGTCAAAGTTTTTTCTTAAAGAGACAGTACTTCGACTATGAAATGGTCGAATAGTCGAATGATTTTTAGTTCGAATCGTTCGATTCAAAGTTGAAGTCGTAGTCGAAGGTCGAAGTAGCCCATTCGATGGTCGAAGTAGCCAAAAAACACTTCAAAATTCAAAGTTTTTTTTCTTCTATTCCTTCACTCGAACTTAATGAATGGGCTTCATGTTATAGAGAGAGTGTCAGAGATTGCAGTTACTGTATATGTGTGAAATAAGTCAAATTACTGGCCAGTTGCACACAGGCTCCATGAAATCAAACCTCTGGTAGGAGAATCCATATGCCTGACCTACTCAAACCATAAATACTTTTATAATGTGATTTCATGACTAGATGAGCTACCCAATAATGCCAATGAAAGCAGATCCACACATAACATCCATTTTATGGGGTCATATCCTATAAGATTAGACGGTGCAGGTTTTTTTAAGAGATTAAAAGATTGAAAGGAAATCCTGGAAGGGAAATGGCCTATTAATCCTCATAACACCCTGGCTTCTAATCTCCAGTGTTTAAGATTGATCTCCAAGGTATATTTGGATGGCACAGTTTAGTGACCGGAAGTATACTGGCACAGATGCCTAGAGACCTGCATATTGCTTACTGCCATCCAGTAAGATGGGAGGTTTCCTTGGTGTTTCTTAGTATAGCTACCTAAGGAACATTAACATTTTAACTATTACATGGGGGAATTACAGAACAATAGGTTTTACAACCCAATACTGGAGACTGCTCATTTACAAGTGGAAGTGCTGTGTCCAAAGAACAACTTCAACTATGTTTTTACCCACAAAGCAGTGACACAACTGAAGAGAAATTCCGTGGTCAGAATGTCATTACTGGCGTTTGGCATCTGGCTGCAAATCTTTAGGCACATTTGTTGCATCAATTGAAGCAGGCCACTGTGGGAACCCACAAGGTGGTGGTAGCTTAAGGATTCACCTATGTCAAAATAAAATCATTTTTTAAATGAAATGCAAATATGTGGAAGTGCAAGGAGTGGCATTAGAAGCAAGTACCTTGTAAGTAATGAATGTCATTTTTTTGTGCACTGACTATGGACATGTTGCATGAACGCAACTGCAGGCGTCCTATGGCCTACACCTACACAATTAACATAATTGAAGAATATCTGCACTAGCAGAATCTATACAGCTCTGATTCTATACATGGGTCTCTCTTGTGGCTTAGCTTCATCCTCTCTAATAGATTCACAAAAATAAAGAAATATATATATAAATATCTAAAGAGAGCAAAGAGAACCACATTGTTTGGGTGTATTAAATAAAACCCACAAAAACAGAGACAGAACAATGCAAAAATATAGCTATATATTGATAGCCAATGTATCAGTCATACAGACACATACATATTTGTGTGAATGAACAAAATATTAGCTACCAACTCCACCCCACGTTATGTACTCAGATTCATGTTTCTTAGCTAAGATATTGACACCAATAGCTTTCATCTATGAGATCATTTAAAACACTTCTAAACACACGAAATCTATCGAGGAAGTAGTTTGATCGCAACTAAGAGCTGAAACAATGTACACTTCCTCTCCATAAATCTCCAAAACTGTGAAATAGCCAAACTGTGAAATTTGTGGCCCTTTGTACACTAAAAAATAGGTGCAAAGCTGTGAAATAGCCAAATTGTGAAATGTGTTGCCCTGTGTACACTAAAAAATAGGTGCAGCAACAACAGTTTCAAGTTTTTAAGCTATATAAATGTGTGTACAAAATCAAGTTCAAAATGAAAAATGAAGAGCATTCCACATGAGTTAGAGAAATAATCCTATAAGTGTATACATTTGGAGAAAGGAACAAAACACTACCCAACTGTTGACTTCCCTAGTTGCCAGTGTTGAGGAAGAGGAAGCTATATAAAACCATCCAGATGCTGCTAAGAAAAGGTAAAAAAACAATTGTCTTAATAAGAATGCAATTGTCTCACAACAGGCCTCCACCAATAAATCAGTAAAATAACTGCCACATTTTCTGGCTACAAATACAAGTTAAGCTTAATATCCAGATTCTACATCTAAAGGCCAGCTGTGAAATTAAAGATCAAAATGCTTTCCATAGGGTAAATGTCTTTAAACAATTACCGAGTATTTTTATGTGCCGGTGAGTTAGTTATCAGAATTCAGATGCTTAATCAAACCACCCAGGTCCTGTCTTGGTCAACTTGTCCCTCAAAACTACACAAATGAGAAGGAGACATGTGAGATCAAGAGCTGGGACTGGAGTAAAGGTGAAAACTGCAGTCATACCTGTCAACATCTTTGCATAACTCTGGTCTGTATGGGAGGCATTCAAGAAGCAATTACTACTGTGGTTGCATGAGACAAAGATTGATTGCTGGATAGAGTTAAAGTAAAGTGGGCAAATGCAACACTGCCTAAACCTTGAAAAACAGCATACAGTACAGTGAGGTAGAAGATGGTAGCACCATTCCATGGGGCTGCTGTTTATCTGCAGGGACTAGACATCCAGAGTAGACATTGCTTAGGTGGAGTAATGGATGATGCACATGGAACAAAGTAACAATGGACGGCTGAACGCAAAAAGAATGTTTTAAGGAGGTCTGATTACACTATTTAAAAAGTGAGGTGCACAAGGGTCATCCGACAAACCTCAACAACCTGAAATAAATCTGCCTGGAAGAATGGGCCAAAATATTTTTATTAATTAAAAAATATTTTTTTTTACATATTTTGTTAGAAAACAAGGTCACATTAAAAAAACTGATTTAGTGCTTTGAAATAATTGACAGGAAAAATATCAGTGTAAGATGTGCTATTTAGTAAATGAAGAGTCAAATATCTGAATACTCATGCAAGAACCTGCATACGCATATATACTTTTTGTTTTTTACTGAAAATATATATTCCACAGGCTACTTTTACATAATGTATTAATGTCATTATAACTTTTTAAAACATTGCCTTATATTTTTTTCACAATCTGATGCTGATTAAGTTGTTTTTGTTACTTAAAGGCATTTTTAATAAGTTAATAGCTACAATTTATTCAGTTTTCAAATGTATTTTAAAAAAATTTACTCTCAATCTACCATCTAAATATCTGTAGAGAAAGTGACTGGTTCACATTTACCAATGTATTTTGATGTTTCTATTTCCATATGTATGTCTGTGTATCATGTGTGTGTGTGTGTGTGTATATATATAAAAATATATGTATATAATTTTGTCCAAAAAAATTTCACCGGGATTTAGTTTTAAAACCTAACAATCCAAATTTTTATTGTCATTAAAATAAGCCAACGTTTTGGTCTCCATGCTCAACACCTGAGATACTGTATATAAATATAGTATGTAATGTTTTAGTATATCCAGCTATGTATTTATACATATATACACATATATAGATATATTTTTACATTTTATTTTAAAACCATAATTTCATAATTAAAAACAGCAAAATAAATAACTGTGGGTGTTTTTTTATTATTTAAAAATACATATATATTCATAATATAAATATATTTATAATAGACTCGACACAATGATATATAAATATATGGATGTAAATGTGTGAATGTATGTAAACACTTTCATTTTTTTAGTTGTCTCTGTGCATTGCAAAATCCCTTAATGTGAGCCATACAAATTGTAGGCAGTTGCAGTGAGCAGTTTCTGTGTATCCACTGAGTGTTCTTCTCCCCTTTCCCATACTTTTACATGACTTCTCTTTGCCTCTCCCGTGTCCAGCCACATACTGACAGCCTGCATAGTGCTGAGTTCTGCTATGCAAATTTCCTTTGATTGACATTTCCCCTCTTCTCCAATCACAAGTCCCCGGTACAATGATTGGTTCCTGCCAAGGCAACCTCATCAGTGACGTAAATAGGCAAAATCATCCAATAAGGCAAAACATGTAAAGCAGAAGGAGGGGTGTAGAATTGCCTGCAGACTGCTCATCTTGGAATGTTCAATGTTAGTCATTAGCCATACACATTCTAGATGGGATATTTATGTTGTGAGCTAAATGATTTGCAGCACATTTAACCATAAAGTTTCATGCCTGCCTTAATTATACTTAACAGAACACAGTCTGTCATTCTTGCGTCCATTTGTTGTTGAATTAAGCTGTCACTGACTGCAAAAGTAGCAGAACCCTGTAGGTAAAGTGGCAAAAAAACGACACTATACATCACTTTATGCACATGGCAAAAATCATTGAAAATTGACATCAACCGTGTAATCATTTAAGTGAAACACGCACAGCAAACATGCAGGGGACTGAACAAGTGCACATTAGAAAAAGTAATATGACCAAAGTCTGTGCAGAAGAGGGAATAAACATTGTCTTTTATCTTGATTCTATTGCAATGCAATTTCTCTGTATTACAAATGTTTGTACCCTTACTTCCTAAATGAATTTTTACAAAAATCTTCATTGGAAAAAACGAAGATCTGTCTCTTTTCCCTGTGGATTTAAACAATTTCCATTGTTCGGTTTAGAACGCTTCTAAACATCAAACTGTATTGACTTAGGAGAGATCTTTGCATTAGGATTTCCCTCATAATGTAGTATTTGCAGTCATATTCTCATAAAAATGAGCATGTCAATGTGTATATTGTGATCTTTCTAGGAGGTATCTAAATGTTTCTGTACAGTACCAATGGTAAATGAATGCTTCTATTTTGCTTATACTGTTAGCTCTGAAGCACAGGGATATGCTTGCCCAGGTCTCAATACTTGCCTTCTCTAATGGATCAGTGACAACACAAATAAGTGGAGCTGGATCACCAGCATCAGAAAGGTCCCCTGTTATATTATATATATCCCCTAATATTATTATATTGTAGATAAAACCCATAGATTAAATTATGTAACAAATAAAGCATATTCATTAGGAATATCCAGGCTGTGGCCCTCCAGGTGTGGTTGAACTTCAACTTCCACTATCTGACCCAGAGTTGTAGATCATCCATGTTGAGGGGCAAATAGATGAATACTCCTGATTTGTGTAACTACTAAGTTGAATGGGGCCAAAATTTTTCTGTGTTACTAGAAGCATCTCTCTGATTTCTATGTAATCAAACCTTTGAATGTTTAATCAACCTCCTTTTAAATGGTGAAATGTACTTGTTATTCATTGGTTGTAACACACATGTATACAGTTATAATCCTGTATGATTTCATTTTTCATTGTTCCATTTAAATATAGCCCTATGTATCTTATTGTCTATCCAATCAGGATATAGTAGGGAGCTTGCGTTCTGATAAAGGTGTTAATTTTCATTTCTAATATTCTCATTGCTTATTTTTTTTTCATGTCATTTATTTTGTCAAATCACTCCTACACTATCTGATCCTGTTAGCTGCAATATTGTTACTCTCTATCCTGTTAGTATGGTTGCACATCACCTTTAATACATGACAAAAACACAACATGTATGCTAAACTGTAAGCTAGCATTGACACGTAAATATCACAGGTGTTCTTTATTAAAGGGGCGGTATGGCCACCCCGTGTTGCGTTCCCTTTGGAATGGATGACTAGTAAACTATGTTTTCATGACTGACATAGTTTACAAGGTTGATGGCTTAACATATATTGCATTCCAAGTGCTTGACACAGCTCCAGAGGCTTTTGACATAGCCTTGTAAATCAGCAGCAAGAAATGCTGTATAACTCTTTCAGTGCCTTTGATGCCAAAACATGCACAAATTACAGAGCTATCTTCCATAATATAGAACTTATATAAAACAAGTTAACAAAGTAATACTGTATTGAGAGGGCCATAGTTTCTATACAAGGTATGTGTGGCTATATCCAGTATGAATAAAGAATTACCTGCATGTGTGCTGATCAGAGAGGAGGTGGGCAGTGTGTATTGCTAGTGTAATAATATAACCCAAACATATATATATATATATATATATATATATATATATATATATATATACACACACACACACATATATATAACATTAATTACACATTAATCTCTCTGTCTAAATAATCTCAGTTGTCCAGTTATGCACATCCACCAGTAGAGGGAGACAGAGGTCAATAAAATCAGAAGTATGTCAGGCTGTACTGGTCTGCATTGTAAATTATTGGAAAATGATACTAAAAGAATATTTTCAATAAGATGTGGAATAAATCTGTGTGCTGTTTTTGCACTTAAACGAATAAACATCTTGGGTGATGGCTAAACAGCAGATATACTGTATAATAACACTGCACCTTGTTTGGGGTCAACGTATCTGTATGGATTTATTTAATTAGCTGAACTAGGCCTTCTCATTCTGGACTTATCCTACCCCTATTGTCTCAATAAGAGATTAATACAATTCAGACTTATTTATTAATGATCAGTTAAGAGATCAATAAGAACAAATATTTTACAAACTAAATTTTGCTCCATTCTACTTTAAATGGGAATAAATATGTGCAAAAGAGACACTTAAATATTATAATATATTATATATATTATATAATCTGTGTACTGAGTATATATATATATATATATATATATATATATATATATATATATATATATATATATATATATATAGTAATTGCTGCATGATTTATCCTCCCTGTGTGTACTTTTATATATTATACTTTTATTTATATTGTACTTGTATGCATTGTATGGAGCTGTGGCGCCTTAACAGCGTTTTACAAATAAATTATAAATATATAAACACATACATGCATTTTCTCTTCTTGCATTGATACTATTTGTAAAACGTCTTCCCCTTTGTGCTTTGTCGCAACTGGCAGAATACATAGAGACTGTGCCTTGAGGCTGTGTAAGTGACTGCAATGCTCAAAGGATGTAATATAATGAAGTACAAGTATAATTTGGAATATAGGGGTTTGAGATAGGGGTACTGAGATTTACTGTATTTCTACTAAGACGTTGCCTTGTTAAACTATAATTACTATTTGAGTGAAGTTGAGGAGCCTGTATCACAGATAATAAAAGGCACAACTGTATTGTGCATAATAGAGACACTGTAAGAAAGTGCCCAATACTATAACAATTTGCACATTTCCCCTTGTTTTGTATAGTTAATGGCAGGTTCTAAAAATGAATGTTATCTTTGTGTCTTGCTGCAATAAATGGATTATTTTTATAAATTTTTATATCATGGCCCTCTCCCACACAGCTGTACAGGGCAGACAAAACATTTCCAACACATACAAACAATAACAGTTGCCTCTCACTGAAGCATATACAGACACTAGGGTGAAGGGCTCCCAAGAGCTTACAGTCTAAATCGCAGTGAGACATAAGATGTGGATAGCAGTAAAATATGTAGTTAAAGGGTGGTTCACCTTTAAGTTAACTTTTACTATGTTAATGAACAGTTGATTTTAAGCAACTTTTCAATTGGTCTTCGTTATTTTTTTTTTATATATATATTTATATAGTTTTTGAATTATGTGCCTTTTCCTTCTGACTCTTTCCAGCTTTCAAATGGGGGGTCACTGACCCCATCTAAAACAAATGCTCTCTAAGGCTACAAATTTATTGTTTTTTGCTACTTTTATTGTCATCTTCAAGCCCTCTGCTATTCACATCCCAGTGCCTAATCCAAAACAGTGCATGGTTGCTAGGGTAATATGGACCCTGGCAACCAGATTGCTGAAACTGCAAACTGAAGAGCTGCTGAATAAAAAGCTGAATAACTCAAAAACCACAACTAATAAAAAAATGAAACCCAATTGCAAATTGTCTCAGAATATCAGTCTCTACCAAAGGCAAAGCTAAAACAGACTCATTCTAGGGAACATTTGTTATGGAAAGAATGGAATTTTCTCCACAAAAACCCTTGAAAAAACACCACAAAAGTGAATTCAAGGAACAAATGTGGTAAATACAAGTTTCCCTCGGTAATAACTCACTTTAAACCACTTGTTATCAAACGAATGTCATTTTTGACAACAAAATAGAGAAACGGGAGGGTAAACAGGTTGACATAAACCTAAACATTATAACAATTTCTTCTGAAATTGCTTTGTAAAAAAAAAAGCCTATTGTTTAACCGCGAGATAAGCGCATATTATAACTACACGGCTGCACTGTGTTATCCAGCACTTAAGCGGGAGAATCAGCCGGCAAGCTAAGAGTTAAATACAAAGCCTTGCCCTCTGCGTGACAGCCCTACGACAATCTGACCTGCCCCTCTCTCAATCTTCGTTGTTTCACTGGTCACACGTCGGCCAATCACATAACGCGGTAGGACGTATGCAAATATTCGGCTGTAACTAGAGAAGCGGCTCGCTGATTGGTTAGTGCGAAGGAGAGGCTGCGAATAGTAATACGAGCTCCCCCATATATGGAACTGAGCGTACGTCACTGAGAGAATGCAAATCAAATCCCGTGTCGGACATAATTAGCATACTTGTGCTGAAAAGGAAGCGCTGATTGGCTGGAGGGAATTCTGGCATTGTTTCTCTCCTGCATAGTGTATGTGACACTTCCTGGCTGTGCCATTCCCACTCAGTCTCAAATGTTTAATTGCCTTCGTGTGTGGCCTTTTATATATGCTCAGCAACTGATACGCTCAGCAATGCCCTTCCCTCAGGGATAGCTAATACTGTCATGCCCAGCCTTTGTACCTAACCTTAATGGGTTTCTATATATTTTCTATATTTGCCAGTGTGATTCCTGGCAAATAATACTCTACAGAGAGTATACTGTTTTTGGTGTTTAAATAATTTAACCTTGCGTTTTTCTCGCCCACTTTTCCTTTTCTACAGACAGAGACACAAACCCACAAATTCATGGCTGGCGAATAAATTCGCCCATCACTAGCTATGGCCGCTCTGTTATTTAACATTAGAGGTTTGTGTTGCTGTGGATATTACTGTCCTCAGAAATATGGCTAATATTAATACAAAACAAGTAAGAATTCCCTTCAGAGGTGGCAATTGGGTGACGGGTCCACTCCCTAAATTTGAGGGAGGCCTTTTGGATTCTGAAGCCAGAGACGAGAACACCCAGGGGGCTGAGCTGAACATGAGACATAATATCGCCTATTTATACTAACCCTTTGTAATATTATACTTAATCATTCAATATGTTTAGTCAATATGTTTCATAACACACCAGGTTGTTTCTAGGGTTGCCACCTTTTCTGTAAAAAAAATACTGGCCTTCCTGTATATTTATCTTTTTTCCTTATTAATAACATTGGGAACAACCATCATTTTTACCAGCCAGGCTGGTAAATTACCAGCCAGGTGGCAACCCTAGTTGTTCCTGTCTACCAGCTTCATAACAGTAACAAGAATAAATGCTCCCCACCCATACTCCTTTGAAATGTGATATAAAAATTAAAATTGAAAGTCAAAATTTACTGCAATTATTTTTAATCCCCATATGGGAGTCACACGGTCTTTCCTTATAGGACTAGCATGATAAACAACAATTAATAAAATACTAGGATTCTTCTTTTTGTATAAAGTAATTGTTTTTATTGAATGTTCAGATTCTGATTTTCGCATAAGGTTTTTATTGAAATTAATAAATTGTGTTTTTTTAACTGTGATATCCTGGTGAGCCCAACAGTGGTTCGATATACACTTTTTGTATATAATACGGCTGTCTGGCCATTATATGGCATGCTTATGATTAAGGGATTCATTCCCAAAACGCATAAAGTGTACGAATTTTGCAGGTTACTGCAATAAATCTGCCTTCCTTTACCGGAGTGCCGTTCTTTTCCTCGGTATTGCAAATACCAACAAAAACCTACATATTTAACACATGTTAATATATATATATATATAATATTTTGTGCAAAATCATTATTGGATACAGGAAACGGTACATTTCCCATCATATGGCATTTTACTAATAGGTTTTCTTATTGTAAAATAATTCTAAATACAGTGAAACCCGGATTTTAAGTTTTTTCACATTTCATATTATTTGCTGGTCCCGACAATTTATAATGCATTTCGATAGGTTCTTTTCCATGATTTTCCATGATGCTTTCATGGATTTTATATAAAAAAAATGCCCTAATGTTCCCAAAAATGTCTGTTGTCCTCTGTAAATGTTATTATTAGAGAAATAAAGATGTTTAAAGCATTAGCCAGATGAATACACAGTTCTGTCTGTAAATCGTACTTATACAGCAGCTCAGTCACTTATTGCTTTAGGTTGTACATGTGACTGGCAGAGAGAGGTCTTGCATGTGACCCCCATAATGTAACATTAATGCTGCAATGCTTAACCCTTGTCATTAACACTTTAAAGGAGAATTCAACTCTTAAAGGGGTTGTTCCCCTTGGAGCTAACTTTTAGTATGATGTAGAGAGTGATATTCTGAGATCATTTGCAATTGGTATACTTTTTTATTATTTGTGTTTTTTGTGTTATTTAGCTTTTTATTCAACAGCTCTCAAATTGCTATTCAAGCAATCTGGTTGCTATGATCCAAATTAACCTGGCAACCATGCCCTGATTGGAACAAGATACCAGAATATGAATGGGAAAGGACCAGAATAAAAGTATGAGTAATACAAAGTAACAATAACAATACATTTGTAGATTTACAGAGCATTTGTTTTTGGATGGGGTCAGTGACCCCCGCTTGAAAGCTGGAAAAAGTTAGGAGAAAAAGGCAAATAATTAAAAAACTATTAAAAATAAATAACGAAGACCAGTTGAAAAGTTGCTTAGAATTAGCCATTCTATAACATACTAAAATAATACTGAGAGGTGAACCACCCCTTTAACCCCTACGTAGGGTAGGAGTTTTTTAGTTTAGGGTTGAATTCTCCTTTAAACATTGTATTTCTTTAAAGTACTTGAATAAATTGCTTTAACACATTTCCTGGTCCCCTGAAATACATAAAATGGGAGTTCTACTATATATGAAACACATGACTGCAAGGGGAGCTAATACTGAAACAATGGGTGCACAAAGCAGCCTCGCATTGCAGAAGTGTAACAAAAGGATTTGTGAATTATGGATCATGTGAATTCTACCTTCAGATTTTGTTACATTTTCCTTTGAGACACAGGAAGGGTTTGTTCAGACAAAATAAATCAAGCTTTACCCTTCAAAGTGAAGGAGGGCCTTTTACATCCTGGTTCTCAGCAAGTGACATTCAATTTAAAGAACCCCCATTAGCCTTAATTAATGGAACAAAACTGCAGTCTATAATAGCCTTTCACCTCCTGCTTTGTGGGATGTAACTCTTCCCACAACAGAATTGGTTGAATGTATAAAGGGTTAAGGTTGATCAGTGAAACTTCAGATCTCAGTGGAAGGCAATAAGAATTAGGCAGATCTGTAGGCGAGCATGGAAATGCACTTCCAGCCGCTAAACCTAATACTGTGCAAGCTGCCTGTCTGAGAGGACTGCTCGATGTCGAGTGATCTGAGCTCAATCCAAAGCATGGCAGATTAGAAGTCAGGGTGGTATGAAGTTTATCAGGCCATTTGCCTTCCAAGAATGTCCTTTTATAAACTGTAAAACCTGCACCTTCTGATCCCCCAGGATATGGTCTCATAAACTGGCCATGAGGTGCAGGTCTGCTTTCACTTGGATTACGGGCTGTCATTTCCATAACATGAAACCCTTTCCGGTAGCTCATCTAGTCATAAAGCATACAACAAAATTAGATATTGTGGGTGGGACTGTGTAGGAGCAGCACTGGTTTGGTTTATAATGTAAAAATATATACAGTGAAACCTCAATTTTAAGTACCCTGGTTTTAAGTTTTCCCGCATTTTACATTTTTTCTTTGTGGTCCAACCAATTTATAATGCATTGCAATGGGTGCATTTTCCTGGTTTTAAGTAATGTTTTCTTGGATTTTACATCACAACTTTGTCCTGATGTTCCCAAAAACAACTTTTTTTTCCTATATGAATGTTGTTATTTGTTAAATAAAGAAGTTTAAAATACCAACCAGATGTATATTTTGCCATGGATCTGCCTGACAATGGTGAATTCCAATTAGTCTGCCCCGTATACAGTCCTGCACCAATCATTTATTGCTTTAGATTGTGTCTGTGACTGACAAAGAGGCCTCGCTCATGCCCCCCATAGTGTAACATTAACACAACAATGTTTAACCCTTGTTATTAACACAGTAAATATTGTATCTCAAAGTATAACGGACTCCTGTGCTTATATCCTTTCAGTATTTGAAGAAAAAATTACTTTAACACATTTCCCTGATTTTATATTTTCCCAGATTTTACATAATTTTTCCTGGTCTCCTGAAAAATCTAAAATGGTGGTTCTACTGTAAACAGAAAGGAGGCTGCACTGCACAAATTGTCTCCAGTTTGAAAGGTATTACATTTCATTTTATATATATATACACATAGACACACACACATTAATGTATATCCACATATTACTGTGGGGTCTAGGTGCTTGTTACTACTGTGTGGTCTTTTATTTTAACTGCTGCAACTCTACTAAATCGTAGTGAAAATTTGGGAGTAGAATTTGGGGAATGTACTTTTAGCCAGAACCCAATTGACAGTTTGTGTTTGTTCTGTCTGTTCTAGGAAATGTTCTCATTTTGCCAAGGGCACTGGGTGGGAATGTGGAGAATGAGGTTGTTAATGCAAACCCTGTACTTACATCTGTCTGGCTCTATAGCAAAACATTTATTGGAGTCTGACTTTGCCTAAACAGGTCAGATAGAACAACTTCCCATAACAGACTACAATAAATAACTTGCTGCAGATGTTATGGTTAGTCTATGATATTAGGTGAACAAGCAAATTGGCAATCGCACTATAATGCTACTAATGCCATATATTTGAAGGAAATGTATGAGTGTGTGGTCCAGGCAAGGGGATGGGTGATGGGTACAGGGCATAGGCAAAGATTAATTTAATATATATATATATATATATATATATATATATATATATATATATATATATATATATATATATATATATATATATATAATATCAAAACAGGGGGGTTGTGGGAGCACTCTAAAGGCTTTAAAGTATATATATATATAAGTATAATAAATGCTATTGCATATGTACCCAAAACAGGGGTTATTTTGTTACAAAGTTATGATCATAAAATTGATAAGCCACCATACCACGTCAAGGTAAACCCCGAATGGCGGTCCCTAACTTATTTTATATTTTATGTGCATTTTAGCATTACCTGTAATCAATGTCCATTGGACGCTGTTTTTTCACTGAGGGCTAAATCCTCCCCAGCCAGCAATCAGGCTTTTAAAGGAGAGATATTCCCAAAACAAACGCCCAATTTTAAAAGCATAGGATCACCACTAGTTTAAAGGGGGGGTATGGGGTGCTACAACCACTGAAGCTATGCCACAGCTCCTGGCTAAATATACAATATCAAAACAGGGGGGTTGTGGGAGCACTCTAAAGGCTTTAAAGTATATATATATAAGTATAATAAATGCTATTGCATATGTACCCAAAACAGGGGTTATTTTGTTACAAAGTTATGATCATAAAATTGATAAGCCACCATACCACGTCAAGGTAAACCCCGAATGGCGGTCCCTAACTTATTTTATATTTTAAGTGCATTTTAGCATTACCTGTAATCAATGTCCATTGAACGCTGTTTTTTCACTGAGGGCTAAATCCTCCCCAGCCAGCAATCAGGCTTTTAAAGGAGAGATATTCCCAAAACAAACGCCCAATTTTAAAAGCATAGGATCACCACTAGTTTAAAGGGGGGGTATGGGGTGCTACAACCACTGAAGCTATGCCACAGCTCCTGGCTAAATATACAATATCAAAACAGGGGGGTTGTGGGAGCACTCTAAAGGCTTTAAAGTATATATATATAAGTATAATAAATGCTATTGCATATGTACCCAAAACAGGGGTTATTTTGTTACAAAGTTATGATCATAAAATTGATAAGCCACCATACCACGTCAAGGTAAACCCCGAATGGCGGTCCCTAACTTATTTTATATTTTATGTGCATTTTAGCATTACCTGTAATCAATGTCCATTGAACGCTGTTTTTTCACTGAGGGCTAAATCCTCCCCAGCCAGCAATCAGGCTTTTAAAGGAGAGATATTCCCAAAACAAACAGCGTTCAATGGACATTGATACAGGTAATGCTAAATGCACATAAAATATAAAATAAGTTAGGGACCGCCATTCGGGGTTTACCTTGACGTGGTATGGTGGCTTATCAATTTTATGATCATAACTTTGTAACAAAATAACCCCTGTTTTGGGTACATATGCAATAGCATTTATTATACTTATATATATATACTTTAAAGCCTTTAGAGTGCTCCCACAACCCCCCTGTTTTGATATATATATATATATATATATATAGATATATAGATATATATAAATAAGAGGGTGGGTTAGAATAATAATACCTACATGCCGCTGGGTAAAAAAAATGTTCCTATGTAGGAGGGGTTGTAGTTGTGAAGGAGTGTGTCAAAGTGATCCTGAGAATAAGAGGGGGAGGGCATCAAAACTGTGCTGAACATACAGTATAGGAACCCAAGTGGCAATGTTAGTTACTGGTATGGGATCCTTTATCTGGAAACCTATTATCCAGAAAGCTCCAAATGTATGGAAAGGTCATCAAATAATCCAAATTGTTAATTAATTTTTAAAATAATTACCTTTTTCTCTGTAAAAATAAAGCATTACCTTGTAGTTGATCCAAATTAAGATATAATTAATCCTTACTGGAAGCAAAACCAACCTATTGGGTTTATTTAATGATTATCTAGTAGACTGAAGGTATGGAGACCCAAATTATGGAAAATCCATTATTTGGAAAACCCCAGGTCCCGTACATTCTGAATAACAGGCCCCATACTTGTATAGTGTCTTTTTTTTGGGGTATTCTTCTATAGGTAAGTCATGCACTGGTTAAGGGTATAGGCTATTATTTCAAATTGCACGGCACACTTGGGCATATGGGTTACTGTTTATTTATATTCTTTTAAATTTATGTATAATTAGAAGAGTACCAAAACTGCATAGAACATAAGGGTATTACTTAACATACTCAACACAAAATTCCCTCAATCCCTACTCTATATCATGCAGGGAAAACCCATTGGGAGGCTAAAGAATGTGAATATGTTACACAGAAGCCACAATCCCTTTCTTTCATTTTAATAAGATAGTTTTGTTGTGTATTATTCCTACAGCATATTTATATGAAGCAGTAACATAATCATACCAAGCGGCTCTTCATAGACCATTGAGGCGAGACTGGTTTATACTCTGAAATGTATTTATCCCTGTGAGCAGTGGTGTAACAAAAGGGAAGCATGCTACATACCTTCAGGGGGTTGACAGAATTATTCATGAGGGCACTGTTGGACCTGTGTGTGGTGGAGGGGGGCCAAAAAAATATTTTTCCTTCAATATAAATGAAAGACAATTGAACAAATTTTAGCTTTTGTGTTTGGCTTATTGCACTTTTGTAAGTTAGTACTGTATCCTCATTTGCCACAATATGTTCTCACAACTCTCTTTGCCCTCTAGGCATGTTACAATGTGTAAGCACATAATTATATGATTATACTAACTCACCTTCTTTTTAATATCCTCTCAAGAAAAATTCAAGCTTTATTAGTGTTGTTTAAAAATGTCAAACACAGCAAAAAACCGCACTCACAGGACTTCTGTAGTGAAAGAAAAACATAGTTTATTTCAATGTTTCGGCTTACAAATTAAGCTGTCCTCAGGAAGTACCAAATCTACAAACAACACCCCTTAGTGGCGCCAAAATCAAAATGTGACGTCATAATGGGAGTGCATCTCGTGAGTGCCCATATAAATATATATAGTGAGAGATAGAGAGAGAGAGTTCAAGGCTGTTGCACACACCTCTATTAGAGTTACTTACCCTTGTGCTACTAGAAATTCAATGATATAAATGAAATGCATAGATGCTGGTGCACACGTTTTTCAAGGAAAATGGTCCTAATGTGGACCAAAACGTCGGACATTACAGAATGACAATAAAATAATTAAGCTTTTAAAAGGGAGTTCTGGTCAGAAGATTTTTTGATACATAAACAATTACCATGCACCCCGCCATTGATAACTGCTTTGGAGTGCGGATACTCATTGGAAAACATATATATACTGTATATATATATATATATATATATATATATATATATATGTATATATATATATATCTATATATATATATATATATATATAGATATATATATATATATATATATATTTCTTAGATGAGTATCCGCACTCCAAGGCAATGGATAAGGAGGGGTGCACGGTAATATTGGCATACAGCAAAAGTTTTCAGACCAGCACTCCCTTTTGGTGAAAATCAACAATCTTTTATTGTGACATGGTATCTTGTTCCAACGTTTCGATCCCAATAGGGATCTTTTTCAAGGAAGATCCTTGAAAAAGATCCCTATTGGGATCGAAACGTTGGAACAAGATACCATGTCACAATAAAAGATTGTTGATTTTCACCAAAAGGGAGTGCTGGTCTGAAAACTTTTGCTATATATATATATATATATATATATATATATATATATATATATATAGACAAATACAAGATTCCAATGCTTTCCAATGAGTATCCGCACTCCAAGGCTGCTACAAATGGAGGGGTGCACGGTAATTTTTGTACATATCAATTATCTGCAGACCAGCAATCCCTTTAAAAATGTAATAATTTATTGTTGCATAGTATCAAATACCTGACGTTTCGGTCCACATTTGAAAAAGGTCCAACTGTCGGGTATATAATACTATGCAACAATAAATTATTACGTTTTTAAAGGGAGTGCTGGTCAGCAGGTAATATATATATATATATATATATATATATATATATATATATATATATATATATATATATATATATTTACTGTGTTATTATCTTTAGAACTGACACATTTTTATTTCAGCACCCATATTAGCAACCCCAATACAATTACTCACAAACTCTACTGAAATAAAGAGCAGTATAGAGGCTTTATATAGCAGTTATATCAACTCCACAGGGAAAATAAGTGTTAAGAGCATCACTTGCTGAGGACATATCAAAGGCCACACATGAAGGCAATTAGACTACTCAGTGGGAATGAGAATGGTACGAGAAGACAATGCGGTGTCACATTTAAAATTCAGGAGGACGCAGATACCTTTATTGCTTTATGCATACCCTCAAGCAAATGCCTCCTGTATGCCAACATATGCCTGGCCAGTTCTAAGGTTCTCAAAAGTTTGTGCAAATTGTGCCAGCCAGGTAAGGAGGCTTCTTAATGCACAACTATTTACTTGGTTATTATACTTGTGGACATAAGGCACATTAGAAGACATATTTACAAGCTTATCAGGACAGGCATTAAGCACTGGGCTCCTTTGCATGCCTGAGAGCTATGCTCCTATCCTGTGCCAACAAAGGAACAACTAGCAAATGCTCCAAGTATGCTTTGTTCTGTGCTGTTGGTAGACATAAATGCTAATTGTATGGCATCCTAAGGAGCCTAAGCCTTCCCAATGGCAAATGAACACTACATTTTTAGCAAGTCATATATTTTGATGCAGTTAATAATGCAGTAACTGGCATCTTAATTAAAAATATAATTTCACAGGGCTTCATTAGGCCAGAATGAGAATGGGATGTACAGATCCAGTCTAATAAGTCCAGTCTAATAAGTAAACAGGCACTGTCAGAATTATGTATCAAGCAGCCAAATAAGATGCTTCAATAGAACATAGTGTCATTGTAAACTCACCACGAGTGTTTGTTTACATATAACAATACTTTTTCCAGAAAACATTAAAGTACAAAGTCAAGCCAAAAAGGGAGAACAAGCCCACGGGGTTTGACAGGGAAAAGGGGTGGGGAAAACAGCCTGCTCCATTTAGTGGAGAATGTGTCAGGTCATCTAAAGATGTGCTGGTCAGAGGTGTTGCTTTCCAGAAATGTGTAATCCCTTCTCTCCACATTGGATTGAGTCTGGCGATGCATTAACCAAAGAGTTACATTTTTATTGTTTGCTGCTAAGCAGTAGGTACGTATTTCAACAAGGTATATGTAAATATATATTTGGCACATTTTTTTGGTAAAGGTACAAAGTATATCTTAAGAAAAAGGGTAAATCTGGTTGCATTTATATAGAGAGAGAGAGAGTGAGAGGAAGAGAAAAGATGGATCTCTGTAGGGCTGAGCATGCTAACTAAAAAGAAATGTACATTATCAGTCTCTGTGCCTTAATGGAACACCCAATGTATATACTTAAGATATACAAGAAAGTGTTTTCGATTAAAGGGAACACTATACGTTTTACAGCATCCAGTTGAGGACTGCAAATATTCACACAAGCTTAGCATCAAAGGGAGGGACGGGAATCTGAAACTTTACTCACCAACCCCACAGTGAGAAAAAGTCTGCTTTGTGTTTTACCAGCACCAAACTCCTCTCAGAGAATGACTTTTGAAGAACTTCAGTAGGTGTAGCTTTAACATAAATTGTATTTAAATTCAATGCAGAAATATACAGGTACTGGCAAAGATAAATATAATCTTTGTGTATAGGGTGTTTATATAAAAAGCAAAGTAGATTAAACATACACAGTATTTAATTATAGTGCACAAAACAAACATGGGCACTATCGAACATGGAGAAAAATAAAGTGGCTAAAATCTAAATTTTTATTTAATTCATTATTAATGCGTCTGACGGGAAGTTCGCTTTTATATGTATTTCTTAATTGTCTATCTGATTTGTAAATGCAAATAAAGTGCAAGTTATCAGCACATTGGCACTAGGAGACATTTACTCTGCAAATAAGGCACCATTCTTTTATTTATTTACATAAATCTTTTTGACGTTACAGTTTGCTCAGGCATATGTTTTTATTCAATGAGATGTTCAAGAAGAGAAGATCCACTAAAAAAAAAAAATATTCCTGCCTTCTGCCTTTGATTTATATTTTTTTCTGAAGGCAAGTCAAGAAATGCCAGTAATGGTAAAATTTATATAATGATAAGGGAACAAGGGATTTTGTAAATGTAAAGGTGTTTCTTGGTTCCCATTATAATTTGTTGCTGTTTAGGCATATAAGCCATGTGCCTACCAAATGAATCCTGTCTGAAGGGGTATTTGTATATCTACATGAACAAGAGTTTGAATATTCATACTCATATTTTAGTCTCAGATATCACATCCAATTTTTTTTAAATTATAATTGAAACATAGATTTTTTTATATTTCATATATTTTATATAATAATCTGCATATTGCTTTGAACAGACATATGTCCATTTTTACATTGAATATCTAGAAAACATCAGAACACCCGGAGTGTTGGTGCTTGGAAATTTATTGTGTGTCGGACCTGTAAAATCTCATGATTGGATTATACTTCCCATTAGCACCCAAGTTGTGAAAGATGTAAAAGTATCAGGGATTCCACAGGTTTAAACCAGAATACAGTAAAAGATCTAGTATAAATCGATGTACATTGAACAGAAACTTACAAAATTAAACTTTGTATAGTTAAAGTAGCTTTATAATAATAATAATAATGAGGAATAAATATGGCTAAACTCTCTAAGCACTTCTGTGTACATTATGTACAGTATGTGTAATGGGCAAGAAGGAGATGTGAATCTTTCATTTCACCTCTTAGATGTTTGTGCACTAAACAGATCATAAGATCCCTGGACAGTTAATACAAAGGTTCTACAACATCCTGTTTGGCATAATTCACATGTTTATGTTCCTTTAAATGTGTTAGAACATCTTAAACGTAAGCTATACTTTTTAAATGCAGAAATCTCATAGTTTTATGTTTTAAGCAGTTTATTTGGCAAATCTATTGGGATGTTAACATGAGACTCTGAAACAGTTCATTTTCTATGTCAGCCTTTTGAAACCTTGTCCTAATCCCTTTGTCCCTCAGGCAACAAAATAGATTGTTGGTTTTATGGGAAGGTGAATGTGTTTGACAAATTCTCTTTCGAGATCTTTTGGTAAAATAAAAAATAAAAAATTAGAAGGCAAACAATTTCTCCTTGTGTGAAAAATGTTTCCTATGTATGTTTTTATATATTTATATGAATTTGCAAACTACTGAGGCAGATGTAGTAAAAGTCAATAAAAGGGAAAAATAAAAAAAAACAAAAATTCTCCTCTTTCAATGTATTATGCTTCATTAAATAGTTATCACATTGAGAATTTTAGTTTTGCTTAAAGGTGGAGTATTTTTTTTTAATGCAAAAATAGACTTTTTAGTAAGAAGTTTGATTATATACACTGGTGTAAATGATAACATTGCTGAATCTATCCTATAGGGTCACTAAATTCTGGGTTTACAAAGGCTATATTATATTCAGAAAAAGTATTTGCCCGGTGGAATAATTTATCACATTGTTAATATTTTTACCCTTTAACAAATTTGATTAGATTCCTTCCCTCATGTGTCTGCACCAGTGAATAGTGTATGTGATAAATGTCTTGCTGACAAAGTAACATTGCTATAGAATGTGGAAATACAATCAATTTGTCTTTCTTCCAAAAGATGAATATGTTAATAAGATATAGTTTTAGGGCAGAGATACACGCTCAGATTCGGGGAGATTAGTCCCCAGAGACAAATCTCCTCTTATTCAGGGTGACTAATCTCCCAAATAGCCTCCCGCCAGCTAGAATGTAAATTGCCAGCGGGATGGTTCGGGCGACTTCGGAAAACGAAGCGCACCAAGTGCCATCCCACCGGCGATTTCGATTATAGTCGGAGGGAGCCAGTTCGGGGAGATTAGTCGGCCCAAAGAAGAGGCAATTTATCGTTGGGCGACTACATCTCCCTAAATATGAGCGTTTGTCTCTGCCCTTAAATTTGAAAAAAACAAAACCAACCTTAGATTTAAAATATACCGGGCCAGATTCATTTCAGAGGAAAAAAAAGTTTATCGCGTGAAAATGAATGGACGAAATTTAATTTGAGATACAGTTCAATCCAGAAAAACTGGAACTGAATTTGTACAAACGTTCTGTGCATTTTAAAATGATGACCCAAGACATAACTTTTTCTCACTGAATTGAACCTGGCCCATAATGTGATAAATAAAAGTACAACTAAAGTGAGATTTTTGGGGAAGCATTGTTCTCTCCCTGAATAGCTTTATTCAGGTAGAGAATAATACTTTCCCAAAAATCTCACTTTAGCTGTACTTTTATTTATCACATTATTCAAAGCTTATTTTGAATTCCCAAATCACCTCAATTAATTTATAAAGGCCAAGGGGACCAACGTTTTATCAAAAAATAGAATAACAAAAAAGATGATTGATACAAAATACATAGTACATGTTTATGGCTCTCACTTATCACATGTTTTTTTATCACGTTGATTATAAACATCCGGTTTTCTAAAAACAAAATCGGTGAAGATTTTTGAACTGTAATAATTTGAAAAACGAGTTGCAAGATTTCCGTTAATAATACATTTTGTCGTATTGCATAATTGAGTATTTGTTAGTAACCATTCCAATGTAAAGTTAACAATATAATTCTTTTTTCCTTTTTTTTCTTCTGTATAAAAAAAGTAATAAAAACACTGTGGATTTAGATTTTGAACAGTGCAATGTCCTGAATTTCCTGTATTTTTCCTCATTGTGCAGTCGATTTTCATAAACATTTTAGAAACTGTTTTAAAAACATCAGCCTTTGGTCACCTGAGAGAACTACTAATGTAATGACATGATAAAGATAACACATAGTTCAGTCTTTTCTGCCTAATGATCAGTTTATATGTTGGCCTTCATGTTTTAACTGATTTTGGCACAGGCTATAGCAGAAATATCCAGAACTGGACGCAGCTGCACTTCAATGTAGGGATTTAATCAGTTGGATAAGTACAAATTAGCCTAAAACATCCCAAAAATTTCCAAAACAAATTATTTGTTGAGAAAACAGCAGCTTTCTTTTTGCTTATTTCATGGTCACAGCAGTTTGTCTACTGATGTTGTTTATCTGCAGTTATTTCAGGTCCCCATTCAAGGTCTTTGCTTATTCTTTTGCTAATAGGCTGTTTGTTTTCATTTTGTTTAAAAGAACAAGCTGTGATCTTTTTAACACAGAGAGAATACACACATTATTCCATACACTGGTAACACAGAGGAGGAATGGTACATTCAGTACATAACAATCTAGTTGTTTTAATGCTGCTGTGTATGAAATGCACCAATACATTATCCACTGTGTTCCATTTGTTTACTCTTTGCAGGAGATATTCAGCCACTTTTGGACTCTTAAGAGCAGGAGCAAGAGAAAAAATAAAACATTAATAATTGAAAGGTTTTGCTTGCTGTTATTTATTTATTTAAAAACAACACTGGATACATTTAGAAGCCTAATCAGCAAAGTTATCAGTACACTTGAAGCTGTACTCATTCTGGATACCTTTGTTGCTTAAAAAAAGCTTTTGTAGACTACAACTCCTAGAATTCTCCTCAAACGTAAAGGGATGGGGAAAATGATTCTTAATCCTGCACTGCATTTGCATAGGTATTTCACATCACAAAACATCACAAAAGTTACATTTTGTATTAAACAAAAAAGGCAACAGAGACCATGGTAACTTCATCCACTGTGGTGAGAGCTGCACTTAGCACACTATTTAGTTATCTGTTATTTACACAACACTTTACAGGGATTATATATCATTTGCCCCTAATTCGAAGTTTTTTTTCTTCTATTCCTTCACTCGAAGTTAGTGAATTGGCCCCTATGTGAGTACAGGTGTTTGTCCATCAAAATAAATCTAAACAGGTGTGATGGGCCTCACACTACACTGTGCTAATAGTACTATGATGTGCTCTACACTCGTTTTATAAGGGTAGGACTACATAAGCGTTTTCGGCGAGATCCAACGCGCTGCAACAAAACGCATGTGATAAATTGCATGCAACGGAAATAAGGCAAGAGATAGAAATGTCGGATGAAGTTGCATCGTTGATCCGACACGACACGACTGTCGGATGCAGACGCAGCATCTGCATCCGACAGTCGTATTCCGTTGGATCAACGCCGCGACTTCATCTGACAATGCATTCACTTACCTAATTTCCGTCAGATGCGATTTGTCGCAGAGCGTCGGATCGCGCCGAAAACGTCTGTGTAGTCGTACCCTTATACAATCTAAATTGGTCCCATGGCACCTTCGCAGCCCAGCAACAGCTTGAAGATGTCCAGCTGAAAATTCTTTCTAAAGACCTGCTTGCTCAACATGACTAAACAAAATGGACTGTAATGCTAACAGACATATATAGCTGATTCTGTGATCATACCACCTTCTATTTTTACAATGACTTAAAGGATTGCTATGATTGGCTAGCCTCAAGAGTTGAGACCTTGCATGAACGTTCTCAGCTTTCAAGGTTCCTTTTTTTTGGAAAGGCCAATTTAGCACCCTAGTTTGGGTTGATTTTCCTGCACAACAGTTGTATTTATCACAGAGACACACAGACAAGATATAAGGCAGATCTATCAATCTGAATAAATTATGTATTCACTTGCAATTACTGTATCTATTCACTTGTATTCCCTTTACTAGGTGTTAAATTATCAAGGGTCGAATTTCGAGGGTTAAAAAACCCTCGAAGTAAAATCCTTTGAATATCGAATTCGAAGGATTTACCGCAAAATCGAACGTTTCGAACTAGTTAAAAGCGATCGATCGAATGATTCGAACTAGTTAAAAGTGATCGATCGAAGGATTTTTATTCAACCACAAAAAACTGCTGGGGAAGGTCCCCATAGGCTAACATGGAACCTCGGTAGGTTAAAGAGGCGAAGTATGAAGTCGAAGTATTTTTTAAAGAGACAGTACTTCGACTATCGAATGGTCGAACGATGTTTACTTCGAATCGTTCAATCATTCGATTCGATCGAATTCGATAGAATTTGACCTATTCGATGGTCGAAGTACCCAAAAAAAATTCGAAATTCAAATTTTTTTCAATTCGAATTATTCCCTCGAGTTTAGTAAATCTGCCCCTATCAGTATGATGTTTCTAACTTCTCTTTGTATTTGTGTGTTTTTTTGTATAATTTTCTTTTCCTATTACATAAACATACTTGTAAGATATTTGGCTTTTGGGTAAGATTGGCCCAGGCACATTTTGTAAGAAGATTAGTCTGTAGGTTACAATGGGAAAGTGACTTATGTGTACAAATGTTTTGTCACAATGTAAATAAAGTAAAAAAACAACCAAACCTGTATTATATATTCTTATCTTTGCATAGAGCCAACTTTCAACTGGACAATTTCTTGTAGGCAATGTGGGTATGCCATATTATTTTTTATGTGACATTGAACATATTTATCACTTGAGTGCTATAGATGTTTATTTCTGTATTTGATTTGTATGATTTACTGTAACTGTTCTGCTCTGCCCTGAACGCTAAGGGGCAGATTTATTAAGGGTCGAATTGAAAATTCTGATTTTTTAATTATTTTTTTTGGTCAAAACTGTCAAATTTGACTAGGGAGTTATCCAAACTCGATCGAGTTTTTTTTAAAAATTTGAATTTGGAGATTTATCATACTCTTGCCCTTTAAGAATTCGAATTCAACGAATTGTCACCTAATACCTGCTGAATTGCTGTTTTAGTCAATGGAAGAGATCCATGTATCCATTTGGTGATGTTTGCAGCCTTCCTGACAAAAAAACTCGAATCGAGTTTGATCGAATTCGAATTGAATTCGATTCAAGTTCTTGGGTTGTTTTTTAAATTTGTCAGAGTTTTATTAATTCGATCTTATTAATACATTTTGACAAGTCGAATTTCAAATTCATGGGAGTTTATGGGAGTTTTAAAAAACTCACATGAATTCGAAATTCGACCCTTGATAAACGTGACTCCCAGGCTAATCATTGCGTTGCTGGGGGCATTTCAGGTAACTTTAAGAAAATAATATAAAAAATGTAAATATTGAAGGGAAAACAGAGTAAGCATAGTCTAACCTGTAAGAATCTCCCTTACTTGCAGATGGACCCGAGGAAAAGTAGAAATAATGCGGCCATAGGCTTACAGTGGTCAAGTCACCCCTGGCTGATGGTTACCAGTGGTCAATAAAATGTGAAATATCTTTTGAAAGCACAATGCATGATTTTAACCTGGCTAAGCTTCACTCTCATGTCTTGATTATACGAGGTATCATTATTTAGCTATCTTTCATGTATGGCCAACGCTATGACCCCCTCCTACATTTCCAAATTCCTCTGCAGTAATTTCTTCTCTTGATATGTATTCTTTTTTGGGCTTTACCAGTTAGTTGAAATTATACTGAAGCAGACATGTTGAACAAAATCAGAAGAAATTGTGATTTAGTATAACTTAGCTCAAATGAATTAGCCATGAGCTTCTTGGCTATATGAAACACACACTATATAATCAAGCTCCAGCATATCAAGTGGATGGATCATAACAATACACTAGGGGGCAGATTTACATAGGGTTGTAAATAGGAAATACAAAGTTTTTCTCTCATTTGTGCATTTTCATTTATGACTTTGAGGGAGTCTGCCATACTGCTTTTGTCATCTAAGCAAATTTGATAGCTCTCTCATGCACTTTTCCAGATAGAGTCCAGGGGACTCTAGAATTAGAATTATTGGCTTAATATGGACCCTATGGATGATGGCCTTCCTGTAATTTGTTGTTATCTGGATAATAGATCCCATGCCTGTACTTTAATGTAGGCTGAAAATGAATAGCACCAGTACCTATGGATTTAGCAGGATAGCAGGTGTGATTAATCAAATATGTGGGGAATAAAAGTCTGGGAGGATATTAAATTCTAAATCAGCCCCCTCCCCATATAGGAGCAAATCAGAACAAAGAAAGCATTGTATAAAATCCTTTCATCTTAACATTTAATCAACATTTGGGCTTCAGCCAATGTTTTATAAATACAGGATAAGTTTTGTGTTCTGGATATGAATCATCTAAATATATAGCACATCCACTTAGGAGTAAAATAAACCTGAGTGATTTATACATTTTGATTTATGAAATGCAGCACGTACTGCAAACGCCATTCTCGTGCCAAAGACTTGACAATGCTTCAGCCCTCAGGCCTGTAGGATATATTCCATTTTGATTCCACACAATGTAAGCCTGTAAGTGCGGTAGACAGAGGTGACTGATTTTCTATGTATTTCCATATTGTCCCTTCCAACAGCTATTGTAATATTATTGATAAAAGTATGTTTTTGTAAAAAAAAAAAAAAAAGGGAGCCCAGACACTCGCAATACTCTTTTAAAGTTAAATGTGCCCAGCAGAACTACGCATAGCTTTCCCTGTAGGCAGCTTTTTAGTGGTCCTACAGGAGTGCAAGTGACGTGACTAGTGTGGGCCACCCCTCCCAAAAATAGCTTTGGACAGCAATACCTGCCCGGCCTCCTGCTTGCCCACTATCTCCAGGCCACCTATGTCATCCCTCCCAGCTGAGAGAACTGCTGGGGAGGGAAGAATAATTTCCAGCTATAGAGAAAGCAGACTCTGCAGTCTGGGCCTCCATGTTACCCGCCTCCCCACCAATCTGCTTGCTCTATAGTTAAACCACTGAGAAGTGCTACATACCCAACTGTCCCATTTTCTGCGGGATAGTCTCAATTTTGACAGCTCGGCCTGCAGTACTGGAATTTTAGTTCAGAGTTTCCCTTTGATCTCCTTCACTGATGCCAGAAAAAGATACAAAGTTTTGGAAACATATACTTAAATAAGAGGCTTTTTGGCAGAAAACCCAGAACAATCAGCACCTGCACTTTGTAAATTAAGATAAGCAAAGATACAATTGTAACTATTTAAGATATTTAAAATAAGATATTTAATATAATGCAGGGAGAGACTTGCAGCTTTAAGGGCAATTTCAGCTTCATTAGCAAAACTGTTAATGTGTTCAAACTTTCATAACCTGCTAAATTTAGTAAAAAGGACATGTAATTAAGGGGTGTGGCCACAAAACGTTCATGGTTAAAAATGTTCACTGCCCTGCACACGGCAGTAGGGTTTCCAACTGCCAGTAAAAATGATGGTTGATCCCAATGTTATTAATAAGGAAAAAAGATAAATATATAGGAAGGCCAGTATTTTTCTCCAGAAAAGGTGGCAACCCTACGCGGCAGTATTAGAGCACTAAGGGGAACAATTGCATCCTTTGGTGTACATTTACAGATGATAAGAAGCAGGGGATTTACATGGAGCCTGTGCCTTGCACCTTGCATTGAATTGTAGCAAAGTGCAAGGCACAGCACTGCAGTAGGGAAGGTAGTAAGTACAGGACTCTGCTGCATCCGATACTTGCCAGCACTCCATATATGAATGATGTGTAAGTTGGTGGGAGGGCAGGGGGGCGCCTAGATGATGCCCCCAGCCCACCCTCATGGATACTGCATTGCCAAACACAGACAACACTGTATTTAACAGGGATGTGCCTTTGCTGCAGTCCATTTTTAGGTGTAAATACTGTACTTGCTGTTTTGGTTACTCAGCAAAGGGAAAAAAACGTAGTGGTTTGTCCCATAACCTGCTTGTAAAGGTACAACACATCAGTTTATTGAGCAGCCCAGCTATAATCTATTGTGTGATACATTAATCACTAGTCCACTGCATCCAAAGTAGTTCCACAACAGTCAGTATTGACATCTCTTGGTCTCAGGGGAAATTTATCCAATATTGTTTCTGTATACTGAGGGCTAATCTGGCAGCTAAGAGCAAGAAATCAGTGTGAGTGACTCTCTCCTCTAATAGAAAAACAACAGAGGTGGGGAGTTGGGGTAGAAAATAGAAGACTATATTTTTGCCTATATTTCTTTTTCTCCATAAATTGCAAGGAATTCCAGCTAAACATTTCCTCTGTGTGATACACTATGATTCCAGATCGACTTGAACTAGCCTTCAAACTGTGTTTTATAGTAAAACATCACCTCTATCTGTAATCAATTTATGACTCTTTTCCAGTCATTAGTTATTGTACAAAGCAGACTAATGGGCAGGCCAAAATGAATATATGAATGAAAAGAGCAATAATACATACGAACAATAAGTGTATGATAATGTTTGCTTTCATCGCTCTTGTTAGCAAGGCTCATAAAATGATTTTATATTACATCTTAAACCATTTCAGTGCTTTGTGGTCATTCTGTTGGGTTTATTAGAAGCAGCGTTCACAACGTGACAGCTGCATTTTATATACATGCCGGGAACACCGCTGCCTTTAATTTAAGCCTCAAGTTCAGCTCTCTTGTTTTTTTTTTTTTTTTTACAATATATGAGATTTGGCATTCCTGGGTTTCTGGGCCATGTTAACTAAGCTGTGATATGGAAAATATTTCAGCAGCACAGTGGGAGTGTAAGAAAGGAAAAGCCTTAACTGACTGCAAGGGGAAGTGCTGACAGCTGACTTGGAAAATGACAGCTACTCCTGAGAATTGCAATTTACTGTATAATGAATCTGTTCATCTAGTGCCATAAACATTGCAGACTGTCAGGCCACATTGTTTTATTCGGCACTTAGTGAATCTGCCCCTTTGTGTTCTTGATTTTTCACATCATCCTGTAACCTTATGCTAAAGACTGTGGAAAGGTAGTGCAAGGGCATGTAGCATAATCTCTCACCAGTCGAATGACCAGATGCCGTTTATTATATTAAATCCATGTCCTCTGATTATTTGGTAAGAGTGCTCACATAATGAAGATCCATTTTGTCATGGGCATACAAGGGCTGCTACATTTTTATTTTATTTTGTCTTCAGGGACTCAAAAATATAGTTAGATGATTATTTGCACAATTATAAGTAATTGTTAGTAAGAGGGTATATTTTTTTTAAATGGTTGTGTAACTTGTAGTTGCAATCACTAGATGTCAGCAAAACCTAAGGATAGGACTACCCAGGGAACTTGGATAGAGGGTTAGGATAGAGGAAGAGACATAATAAGGAACCTATATAAGAGGGTTGGAATACAGAAAGAGATTCTTTGGCCTATGTCTGGTCAAGTTCATGTACAGACCCTTGAAGTTGATGCATCCAAGAATTAGGTTCTAGTGGAGCAGGCTGGCATATGTGAGACTAGCTAGTGACAGGTTAGTATTTGTGGAGCTGACTAAGTGGTAAAACCAAAGTATAAAGATGTAAGGCCTATGTTGATACTGGGATAGTTGCAGGTGGGCCAGCAGAGAGATGTGCTGCCTGTTCCACCATGATGGAGAGAGCAGAGGATATAGTGTAATTCTGGGCTGGCCCCTAACGCTGGCAAGTTGTAGGCAGAGGCAATCCTGGGGGTACTGTCACTTTCTGCTAGCTAGTGGAGCCAAATTTCCGGGGGAAAACCTCTAAAGTCGGCTACAAGATGTGGCTTTTTGCTGCCCCTTGAAACTGGCTGCTCGCTGCCACCTGAGGCATGGTTCTCACCTTAACGCCTCATGGCAGGAGTGGCTTTGGCTGTAGGAGAGGCTGTGAGTGAATGAGAGATAGTTGGAGAGCCTGGATTTGATCCGGAACATCAATCTGAATTAGGATTTGGATCTGGAATTTGATTTTGTTCACAAATTAGTAGAACTCAATAGTAATTACTTATATCCAATAAAAAATTCAGCTCAAGCTGAGTGTGATTTGAAGGTCTGAGCACTGCTGAACAGGCCCAGACTGAGAATTAAAATAGGCCCTGGCATTTCAGGTACACAGAGGCCCAATCAGCACACACAGGGGTCCAAACAGCCCCCACCAACCCACTAAATACTTACTTTCTATAGCACCTCATAGCAGCCCCTCTGTCATTTGCCAGAACCCACAGATTGCCAGACTGGGCCTGCCGCTGAACATAGAATATAAATACATATACATACAAATACACATACATGCCTTAAAGGGATACTGTCATGGGAAAAAAAAAATTCAAAATGAATCAGTTAATAGTGCTGCTCCAGCAGAATTCTGCACTGAAATCCATTTCTCAAAAGAGCAAACAGATTTTTTTATATTCAATTTTGAAATCTGACATGGGGCTAGACATTTTGTCAATTTCCCAGCTGCCCCTGGTCATGTGACTTGTGCCTGCACTTTAGGAGAGAAATGCTTTCTGGCAGGCTGCTGTTTTTCCTTCTCAATGTAACTGAATGTGTCTCAGTGGGACATGGGTTTTTACTATTGAGTGTTGTTCTTAGATATACCAGGGAGCTGTTATCTTTTGTTAGGGAGCTGTTATCTGGTTAGCTTCCATTGTTCTTTTGTTTGGCTGCTGGGGGGAAAAGGGAGGGGGTGATATCACTCCAACTTGCAGTACAGCAGTAAAGAGTGATTGAAGTTTATCAGAGCACAAGTCACATGACTTGGGGCAGCTGGGAAATTGACAATATGTCTAGCCCCATCTCAGATTTCAAAATTGAATATAAAAAAATCTGTTTGCTCTTTTGAGAAATGGATTTCAATGCAGAATTCTGCTGGAGCAGCACTATTAACTGATTCATTTTGAAAAAAGATGTTTTTTCCCATGACAATATCCCTTTAATGCTGCCTGACCTCAGGATCAATATCATGTACAGTATCAAACCAATTAATTTACTTCCAAAGCATACTGGCTACAAGTACTTGATCCTACCACATAAAACTGACAGTTGTAATCTGTATATTAAACATAAACCCTCTTAAAATCCAATGATTTTTTTGTGGAAAATATGTACTAGCGCTAAAATACTTTTGAACCGAAGAAACTCCTACCCTGGAGAAATGCCAAAAAGTGACAGGACATGATATTACACTGTGTAGTATTGCAATATTGTGCACCAGAATAAATGGTAGAGCAAGAACATACCAATTTCAATCAGTTGCAGCAATTGCACTAAAGTGGTAACAGTAAAGATAACTACTGATTGGTTATCTTCTTTATCGCCTCCCATAGAAGACTTCTATTATCACAGTACAGTTAAGAGAGGGACTTAGAAGGTCATACAGAGTAAGATTGACTGACTGTTTTGCATGTCCCTGTGACCTTGTGACAGTGTCTAATGTGACTGTTTTTCAATATTTCCATAACTAAGTTGTAAGCAAGGGGGGGGGGCAGACACCTCTATATTACAGAAAGCAGTGGCAGTGGATAAGTTATCAAGGGGTATGATCTGTCATCACTGGGGGGTCAGCTGAATATAGCATAACCCCTCAACCACCACCCTAAGTCTATTATTATCCAGTAGAAATAATATAAAATATCTATATCATGGTTATTCTCAGTCCCAAGTGCAATTCAGCAAGGATATTTAATGTCACTTTAATAAATGCAGCCTGGCTTAGTATTTTGTGTTTAATGTCGGTTACACCACAGGTTGCATCCTCTTGGTACTCACAGGACTAAATAAAGTCAATTTACTCCGTTTTATATTTCTGGCAAAGAGTTGGGCAAGGATTGTAGGTTAAGTACTGTATAAATCTACAGTGATTGGGACACAGGAGCAACGTCTTTCTCTCTCTGTCTTTTGTCACGTGTATCTTTTTCACTATATTTTGCCCAGAATTAGTCTTAAAAATGAATTACTGTTGCCCTTCATTGAGCCTACTCGCCTCATTTATAGCTAGGTGATAAATTCTGGCCACCAGCGTAGAGGATATTAAAGCCAGGGCATTTCCTCTTTCCTGCACAATTCTCTTGCCTAGTTTAGGGAGGTTACTGGTTTTAATTAATTGTTCCCCAGCAGGCCCATAGAAAATGCGTGGTGTCTATTCCTGGCTCTGGCAAATATCACAAGCATATTGTGCCCTCTCTTATTTAACTCTTTCTGATTCTGAAATGGAAACAGCTACTGATGGTCACAGCCAAGAATTAAAGGGCAGCAAATGCCCTTAGTAAACATTGCCTCATTGTAGGGCATAGGGCTGCTGTCCTGCTTCCTGAAACCATTAAGCAATGAAACTAGCTTTTGTCACCCCAAAACACCCTGCCCTTTCATGTCCAAGTCTTCCAGAGTGTGGTGCATGCAGTGGCCCAGGACGCATTGTATAAGTGTGCAAGTACAGACAGCAAAGGAAGAGGGTCCTGTCAAACAAGCACAGACAAGTGGTAGAGGGTTGTGTCAATCTGGGCTGATTTGTTCAGAGCTAGCTAATTTTGAAGCAACATAACTGCTTCCCAAATTATAGGTAGTTATCAGTGGGGAAACCCCATCTTTAGTATTTATTAGTGACATTCGTTGGTGTAGCTGATGTTTACTTGCAAGTAAGCAGCCGAATGAGACATACCATTTCTTTAAGTAGTTATCATTCCTAGGCAGGCTTTTCCAATAAAAATATAAATACATATATATCTCATTCACCTATTTTCTTTTCACTGTACATCATAGCAGCACCATATAAATGAAGGATAATTATATGTAATACACAAGAGCCATAAATATCCTGTAAATTGTATTCTTATGAATGGTGCTTAGTGATGTCATCAGTTATAATTAAAGCTTAGTGATGTCATTTCTATCTCACTAACTCACTGAAACTTGTGTATTATAATAAATAATATAACCCCTGTTGTAAAATATGAGGATATTAGAAGTAACCTCTAAGTTCAATAAACTGTATTAAAGCATGGATTTATGTGAGCATGGCACTACTCAATGACTTATAATCTTCTTATATTTTTCAACAGGAGTTACTTTATTCACTATATAATGGAAGCTCAAGAGCCCAGCTTAATCCCAGCTAAAACAGCGTTGGCCTTCCACATGCGCTGGCACTGTTTGTGTCAGTACAATGACCTGAGATTTCTATAATTTTCCTATATTTTCCTAAAACAAAACTTTATTTTCATGGAAATATATCATTTTACAAATAAAAATCTTGTTTGATTCTTATTTAGCTGATGTTGCTTAGATTATCTTTTCATTGGATATAGTGTTCTTATTTGTTTGCCCCGGAGGTGATGGGTGGAAGTTCCTACAAACCTGGTTGTGGTTCATTCTGTTTAACATCTACTTTGCTGCTTCGTCTTTCTTAAAAATGGCTTAACAAAACTTATGTCAATTCTAGTAACCAAGAGACATTTCAGACATTTCAGAGTTATTCTGACCGTACTTTGTAGTTCTAATTAATTTTAATATGCTGGTTTTACTATAAACATCTGCTGATGTGCATCTACAACATATATAAACCAGTGAGTAAAAGTGGTGGCATAAATATATCAGTTTCTTACTCCCACCAAGCTTTCAATACTCCTGGGTCCCCCCAGAATCTGAGCATCTTAGTCTGCAGTTACACTGCTAGAGTCAACCCCTAGTGTGATTGGGTTGTTGATCCTTACTACGCCCTGTGCATATGGTGGAGCAGTGGTTAGTATTTTAATTCTAGCCAGAGCACTGGCTGTTTTCTTGCATGGATGTATTATTTTCTAGATACACTTTTCATATTGTTGTATGTGGTATACTGTACCATTATACCAGTGTTTTACATGGAATAGCATTTGAGCCCTGCTTGTCTTCAGCTGTCTTTGCCTTTGGGAGGTGTTATTTAACTTAATATTGAAGGGCAGCGGTTGCTCATGCCTTCCATACCAACATTCCTAGCCCTCTTGAGGCTTATGCCACTCATAGTAACAGTTCCTACATTAACATTCAACCGGTGTTATAAGCAATAGGAGCAACCTCATATGGACTCCCGCAGATCCTGTAATAAATTACCTACACAACACAGTTCCCTTAAGATCTACAGATGTTACTAGAGGAAGAGGTAAAAATACTTCCAGTTTTGGGACTTTTCCTAGTTTTCAAGTCTGGAAAATATCTTAGCATCTCTGTTTCAAGGGATATATGAAAGAGGACTATGCATAATAAATATGCTTAAATAAACTTAAGTAATAGCAAAATGATCAATATACTACATTCAGAATGTGGTACACCTTTACAAATTGCATACTCACATTTTCAGATTGAAGTCTGGGAATGGCCTTAGTAGTATAATTGCCATAATGTCCAGTAGTCCCAATTGCAGGACCCCAAGCCTTGTAGAAGTCTAGACCAAAGCAACCCCTGTGGTTACACAAGGGCACACACGGAATTTAAGTGTTCAAACATTTTCCAGATGACCCAAACATCATGCCATAATCGCAGGCCTGTCCCCATTAATCTTAAACATCATTTACACTAATTAATAATGGAAACTGCAAAACACATTGCCATGGTAAGGAGTATGCAAATGATGGATTTGCAAGTTGATGTCCCCAATTTCCAGTATGAGAACTGTCCCATAATACAGATTATTGCACATTCAATAGTAATGGAGCAGCAAATCAAAGCCCAGAATTCCATACTGTGGCATTTCCTCTTGTGTTAAAAAAATCACACCATAGAAACTTGTCTTATATCTTAAACATATTTGCATAGACAACTCAGATCTTGTCTTATGTCCTTACTTGATTCAATAGGTTCTCATATCAGACTGGGAAGTCAGCCAAGATTTTGCAATAAGCTAAAGCTCCATAAATAATTAACTGTCTCAGTCAATAAAAAACCCAGGATCCAGTGGCAATAAAGCACCCTGCTCTGGGATTACAAAATGCCTTTCAATATTAACAATTTTAGGAGATCATTACAATTCTCCTATTTCATTTCAGACTGTTAGTAAGGATGTATTAGTTTAATTAGGCAGTGCACGCAGTACTTTCTGTCATACAGCAACACAGAGGAAAACAGAGTACAAATATGCATGTAGACATGAGCAAGGGAAGCCTTGCTATAAAGCAACTTACAGGAGAGCAGGCTTTGGATGGAGGGCACAGGCCAAACATAATCATTTAGTGCTACAGCAGGGTGGCTGATTACAGTAGTATATTATATATGTGTAAAGAGTAGTCTAAATATTGAAGTGCAAAAGAGGGACAGAAATCCAAATAGTGAACAAACCTCTAATGTATAGTCTTGACAAATGTTGAAAATAGACAATGAGGGCAGCGGTTAATCATAATGCCCTTCAAGTTCTGGGGCCATGCTTCCGTTCTGAAAAGGGCACTGGACATGGAGCTTTTGGGGGTCATTTACTAACTGTAGGACAGATTCCCCACTTTTGTGGGCCATTCATATGTGCAAAGTAGGCAGCTATGGCAGGTGCAATAGAACTCTCTACTTACCACTTACTTATGGCAGGTAGTAAGGACAGGGCTGCCTTGTTTCTCGGCACTGTGCTCTGCACCTAATGTCTGATTTTGGTCTGACACTGAGCACAGAGGGCAGTCAGAACCCAGACAAATGCTTTTAGAAAGAGCACTTATGGGGATTCTTTCATGCCCCATGATATTCCACTTATATTGGGGGTCATAGTAAATGACCATGTGCTGGGTTGGACTGGGCCAGGGAGACAACAGAAGAAAACACCTGGGGCTATGTGCTACTCCCTGACGCCTGCCCCGACCACAGCTCCATGAAGAGATAAAAATGTATGGGGGAATGAGGGGTGAAGGTGGGTTGGGGCTAAAGTGTGAGGGGGGGGGTCCTGATGTACCAACTCTGGTGGGCCCAGACCTCCCCAGACCGAAACTAACCTTGTGTTTCCTACTGTCAACATTGACCATAGTGGATATGAAAATAGGAAACTAGGACAAGTACTGGTATGAATAGTGCTACAGATCACATCGGTGCTATATAAATCACATTGCACTAAATCTGGTTCCATTTATCAGACTTCTTCAAAAATGTACAAAGAGGAGCTGACTTACTGCTTTGCCTCAATTACAAAGTCTCCCTAGCAACACTACCATCTCCTTATACAGGCAAGAAAATATGGCAGTTCCATCTGTAAATGTAAACACCAAAAATCAATCATAAAAAGTTAATTATATAGTGAATAAAGTCATAGCGGAGTTACATGACCAGGCCTTGTGCCTTTATACAGGTCATGATGGTGACCTAGAGCCAATGCCCCAAAACTGTCCGTGCTTACACAATAATGACCATTTGAAGTTGGTTTGGCTCAGGCAACACACTATACATTCCTGTCCCACTCCTCATCCCTCAATCCCCATTTGTACAGCCTGTCAGAATCAGTCCTGCGCTGGAAACATGATTCACTCAATATGCCCACTGCAACCCCCAGTTACTTCATACGTGCAAATTAGATTTGTCTGGAAATAAAGGTCAATGTTGGATGAAATTATTGCTTTTTAGAACAGAGGGAAATCGGTAGAAATAAATAAGACTCCGTGCAACTAATTTTACAGAGTAACAAATGTCATCTGAGACTGACTTTAAAAAAATACATCTAAATGGGTTTTGCAGTTTAGCAGTTACGGCGGAAAATTATACATAAAAAAGTGGTGATCTCTTGTGTATTGCAGGTACAGCTATGCAGCCTTATTCATATGTAACCATTATCCTCTGCTCCAAGCAAAGCATGGAGTTTAGTATATTGTTTGCATGGATAATGCAGTTTTAGCATTAGGGTATCTGCCATAGTCTGCTCCCCAGCTGACATATTATCCTTACACAGCCTCATGTATTGTCTTTCCAAAGTTACATCTAATTGTGTTAATGCAAGTAGTATGTAATTAAAGCCTATCAAACTTTATTGCCTGGATAAAGGGGCAGTATATATTAAGTATTACATCTGTTCCATGTGAAGTAAGTATAGTTGCACATGAGTGGAGCTGTCATGGTGCTTGTATGAGCATATCCATCAATAAAATAGTTGCATTTAAAAGCACTGAGAATACAACTGCATTTAAATCTCTTGAGGCAACATACTGTATAAGGCAGCTCCCTCACATGCCACCATGATTTACTTTTATTACAGGGGCCACTTTGGTTTTCTTACTCCTGAAATTTACCTATGGATATAATAAGAAGTGTATGTGTAATTATTTTTCTGTATTTACTTTGCTTTCCCTAGCTTCCTAGAGGATAATTTTAGAAGACTTCAAGCCTCCGTTCTTCATTGGCCGACTTGCACAGACTTAGAATGGTCTGCCAGATTACCAAAGGATCTCCTGGTGGGCCCCAGCCAAGGACAATCCCAGGGTTGGACTGGGCTGGAAAACTGGGCAAGACCCAGATAATAATGGTTGAGCATAGGCACAGGTATAACCAGGAGCAAAGTAGAATATTTGGAGGCAGCGCACTCCTGGGCATCAGACAAAAATCGCTCTTCTCCAGTTAAATTCTTTATTTAGACATAATATCAATCAGACTAACTTAGCATCTGAGGTCTGACGTGTTTCGTGATACAACACTTCCTCAGAGACCTCCATATATAACCAGGAGCAACCTGTCAGGCTTGTTCATTTGAGAGATACCAGTATAAGTATTCCCTTGTGCTAAACATAATTATGCAGGGAAATATATATGTTGACCATTTTAAAGTAAATACATAGAATATTAATTAATTTTTCCAGTTAAGGGCTGCCTTTCTGCTGCTTTGAAAGAGATTATTGGTGCTGCCATTGGCCTGCTCAGATATCATAATGTCCACCATTACGAAGGCAACCTTTGTAGATGAAACACAAAATGCGAATTGTTATAAAGCCATAACATGTGTAAGATCCTGATTCGCCCTACTTACCACCCCTGGGTACTGGCAGCATAAAGAATAAGAAATATATGTGGAACTGATCTCAAAAAGCAGCTTCCTTAATATTTATGTTATATCTGTTGAAATACCATAGCAGGCCCTTTGGAATCAATCTGTTCCTTATATGTACAGCTCAACCCCGGTCATTTAAACTCCAAACTTTTCTCTTATACCCCATTAATCACTGCAGTCAGTGGACTGTCTGGAAGTTTTCACTTGTTTTCCACCCTGTATATCTCAGCTGTGTGTAGAGGAATTATACTCTGGCAGCTCGGGTACAGTAAGTAGAATTTATTGTGGCTCATTCTGCGCTGCTGTAATTGGATTTCTATGGTTTCCTCAGTCATCCGGGCACCATTGTGGATATTGATAATTCTGTCCCTGACTGTGCCATTTGTGTTCCTTTGTCTGTCAGGTAATAATGTACAGTATTTGGCTTTTAGAAACATTAGTTTAAACGTGGGGCTCCTGGGAGACAGGTTCCCTGGCTAGTGACTGCACAGATTTATCTTGGTTGTGTATATTTGGAAGGGAGCGCAGCGGGCAATTAGGAGTTTGGGTAAAAGCTGTTTAGCCGTCACTGCTTATTTCCATGTGAGGAGTTGAAATTGTTATTGGCTTTTGTGCATGAATCCCAATGGGATGATTCCAGGACATATTCTGATAATAGGTACAGTACGAGTGCTAAAGGAGAGACAAGATATAACATGCCTAATGCTGCCCCCTGCCCCTTTCTTGGTAAAGGCAACACATTATGGTAGGTTCACCATACACAGTTAGGGTTGATACCTGGCCGGCATTTTACCGGCCTGGCTGATAAAAATGATGGTTGATCCCAATGTTATTAATAGGGAAAAAAGCTAAATATATTTTTTTTCCCAGAAAAGGTGGCAACAGTAGGGAGTGTGAAGACTTTGTAATATTGGCTTAACATCTACTTTTGGGTGCAATGTGGCTAAAGGCCAAAGTGCTCATTGCCATTTGGTAAAAGAAACAGTGGGGTGACCTTTTCAGCCTGTTCAGCCATATCCATAATGAGAAATCACTTCGACATACAAATTTAACATTACTTTTGTTTAGAAATTGTGTCCTGCCGGAAAGAATACATTAGGACTATTGGGTTGTTTTGCACCCACACAGGCATATGGCAGCCTAGTTAATTATTCACACTTTTCTTTGCTTCAGTGCCAATTTTTCATTTAAATGCCAGCCATTTGCACATGTCCCTTTCAGCAAACTGAAAATATAATCCACTTTCTACATTGCTATAGCACACAGCAGGGTTCACTGACTGTGGCAAGGTGCAAAATACAACATGCACTTTTGGCTGTTACTTGCACCATTACGCACAATTGTTTGCCCTCGTGAATGAATATAAAAAATATGCAGCACTATCTGTGTTAGGGGACACCAAATGCAGAGGGTGCAGATGGTTATCGGGTTATTGGTGTTCAGGGTCCCATCGTGGAGTCCTTCACTCACCGGTGCTGCAAATCACATCCTGGGAGGGGGAGGTAAGGAAGAGAGGCTGTCAGGCAGGGAGTGAGTCTGGGTCGGTGGAGTCCACTGGGTTTTTTTCTTCCTGGAGTCCTTCCGACTCTGTTGGTGTTCTCTGGAAAGCCCCTAGTAAGTAAAGCCTGTGTATGACTGCTTGAGGAAGCCCTACTCTGCACCATGAAATGCACTGGCACAGGGTGCAGCACCCAGCGTGCACCAATCAATCCTAGTGACTCAAGTTCTCCCTGCATGGACCGTAAGGGAGCACTTGCACAAGTAGAATTTAATAAAATATAAGCCAAATGTACATTCAATCCCTTGCCATTTAATTTGAAATAAAGAGAGTTAGTTGGCCTATTTATTATACTGTGTAAACCGAAATTTGTAAAAAGCCGTGTAAAATAAATGCCGAATTTATCAAGGTGTGTGTTATTTTACACCATGAGAACGCCAGATTTAACGCCTTTAATTTACACTGTTTCAGACATTTGGAAGTAAGTTCTGGCCGAAGTTGCTCTAATTTGCTCAAAGCAAAGGTGTAAAAAAATTACTCAATCTCTACGCAAATTATTACCGTTTTTTTAAACCACATAATAAATCTGCCTCTAAATGTGCATTAGATTAGACTGTAAGCTCTAGCGGTGAATGAATATAACTATATATTCAAAGTTCTAAGTCATTTTTTGTACTATAAATAATTACTGTTATACAATATTATTTGCATTAATTACAATAATTATACAGATAAATAGGAGGCAGCATTTTGCCAACCCTTTCTATCTTAACAGTCAAATCAGATGGAATCAGATTTCTCCATTAGACTTGTGTGATTGTCTGGATATGTGTATGTACTAGAGATGCACCAAATCCAGTTCACTTCAGGATTCAACCTTTTTTAGTAGGATTTTCTTATGAAAATTAGAGTTGGGTTTGGTATGTGTCCGATTAGGGATTTGACTGAATCCTAAAATAGTGGATTTGGTGCATCCCTAGTTTGTACATCCACTAGAATGAAAATAATTATAAATGGGTAACCTATAACTATGCTTGTTGGGACTGGGAGATGAATTTATGTAAATAAATACATTTACAGAATTTTACTAATAATAAAACAGATTAGAATATGGGTATGACAGCTCACATTTTAAAGAACTCTATCAATAGTGATATTTATAGTTTCATGTATCATTTAAATGAACAGAATTTTTTATCAGGTTGCGAAAATCATTGAAATATTAAATAAGCTTAATAGGATTAATTTGCTACCAATATGGATTCATGAGGCTAGTTACCATCAAGCACAAGCTACTGTATTATTATTGGAGCTTTCTGGATAAAGGGTTTCAGAATTAATGCTGTAGAATGATTAGAATAAGAAATAATCAATAAAATATCTGTAGTGTAGGCGCAGGCAGCTTCTTTATTCTCCCTTTTCTATCAGGCAAGTGGTTAGATGGAGTTGCTATGCCCAGTGATGCCCTGTAGATGGGGCATGTGTTCCACTAAATAACTTCTGGCTCCGTATAAAATGAAGTCTAGTGGTTACCCACTCTGAATCCCTGCGGGGGTGCTGGGTTCAGTCGGCTCTGAACCCGGAAGCAGAATAAACAGGTACAATGGCCCAGGTGATTGAGTCCAGTATGGGCCACCTTTCTGCAATGAAATCCTGCCACTTACATTTGACAAGGTTACCTATGTTTATTCCATAAGACATCTCATTAAAAGCCTACCCATATCAGCACAGGTATAGTTGTGGCCAATGCTGAAAAGCTATTTACATGCAGCACCTCACACTACCAGGCCTGTACCTCAATAACTGGTATATCTTAAGTACATACCTCCCTACTGTCCCATTTTTCGCGGGACAGTCCCGATTTGACAGCTCAATCCGCAGTTCAAATTTTTATTCAAATGTCCCGACTTTCTCTTTGATCTCCTGCACTGAACAGCAAGAAAAAGAGACAAAGTTTCTAATACTCAATTGGCTTTTGCTAGAGAGCCCAGAATACGTGGCACCTGCACTTAGATACTTTTGTAACAATTTAAGATAAGCAAAGAAGCAATTGTGACTATTTAAGATAAGCAGGTCTCTTGGGGAAACTGTGACTTGCAGCTGAAAGGGCAATTCACCTTCATTAGCAAAACTGTAATAACACATAAAACCTGACCCTAAAATCGCCAGAAATGTGTTCAAACTTTCCATAACCTGCAAATTTTTGTAAAATGTACATGGTAAGTAGGGGGTGTGGCCATACAAATGGGATTGGTCAAAACAAATCCGGCGTTCTGAGCACGGCAAAACTTTTTGTTCCTCTTTCTGTTTTCAAAATGTTGGGAGGTATGTAAGTATATGGTATAAGTGGTCAGAACGGCCACAGATACAACATTTAACTCCTTAGCTGTACATGACAAGCCACTATTTCTGCAAATATTTTACTGCACAGCTAATGAGTTGCATGTGAATTGCATCTGGTTCCTTTCCCTCATGTAACTCATTAGAAAACATTAGTGTTGTAATATATTTGATCAGCAGGTGGTAGTGTTGGACAACAAATTACTATTTTTCAGCCAATACATTCTTGCTCATTTGATCATATTATATTATACTCTGCCTGCTTCCTTTATTAGAGCCATGCTACTAGGAAGGATTTCTAAGCTAGATTCAGTATTATCTGAGCACTACAAGACCCAGAATATCTTACTTCACAGCGGAACAAGGTATGACGGTGAATTTCTCATCATTTCTAAAAAGTATTTATTCTTCATTAAAATATCTCTTTCAAGCCTAATGTGTATTTATGTAACAGTGCAGAATAAGAAATGAGAGCAAAACCAGAGCAAGAAATTAGATTTGTATGCCCCATGCTAACGCCAACAAGGGATGTATATGGTTCCACTGGTTCTGTTCCTTAAAGGGCATGTAAAGTCTAAAATAGAATAAGGCTAAAAATGCTTTATTTTGTATATATAAATATAAAATTGGCTACAGGGGGTCACTCATGTATGGGGGCCCCCCGATGGGCTTCCCCGATCGAGATCTGGCCGAAAGTCGGCCTGATCTCGATCCGATGGGACTAAAAATCCCGACGGAATGCGGCCGCATCTGTTCGTTGATGCGGTCCCGCGATCTGACCGCCCGTTAACATTCGTCAGGAGCGGGCATATCGGGGAGAGAATCCAATGAATCAAAGTAACTGAGAGAGAGCACGCCAAGCAGATTTACTGCTAAGTAGGTTTATTGTTGTTGTCGCCCTTTATCAAGTGTAAAACAGACAGATTAATCACATACTTTTAAGGGTACACACAGGAAGTGAGGTCACACAGGGTGGGTGTGGATTACCTTAATTAGGTTCAGGTCATTAACCATGTAGCCATGTTATACATGGAAAAATGGGGGGATTGCCATAGTATCTACTGTGTAACAAGTGCAGAGAAATAAAATATTCAATAGAAAAAACAGCATAATTTTATAAAGACTTTCAAATGTCCAAAGTTCACTTGTAGTACTGCCCATTATTAGGGCCTACTAAAAAACTTGATATTCCTGTGTAGTTAAGTAGGAAGGAATAGCCCAGTATTCTGGAGCGGGGGTCTTTTCTGAGATAGAGAGCTTGCACCTAACCCCAGTACACAGTCATCCCTACGTTGTGTATATCGGGGAGAGATCCGCTTGTTTAGTGACATTGCGAAACTAGCGGATCTCTCCGTGTATGGCCACCTTAAGACTGTGCACATGCTCAGTGTGGTCTGGGCTGCTTAGGGATCGTCATAAACAAAGCTGCTTGAATTCTGCACGGCTGGGAAGTAAGTCGGGGGCTCCCCCTGCTGTTCATAAGTATGATTGTTTCCTGCAGAGCAGTTATAGACCATCTGACAATTCCTATCCACAGCAGTAAATGAAGGGAGAATTTCACTGCATACAGTCTGGCTTCTTATAAAAACGGTACACATTTTTTAATTTAAGTATATTGGAGATAGGTTTCTTTTTTTATTAAAGAAAGTAAAAATGGGATTTTCTTTTTTTTCCTTTACATGCCCTTTAAACAGCAGCAGCTCTCCCCCTTGGAGAAAGCCCCATTGCCCACTGTAATCCTAAACAGCCAACAGTTATATTGAATAAAATGGGTGCAATATAAACAAACAATTAGGTTAAACAAACAAAAGGTTAAACAGTTCATGCAAAAACTGTTGCTAAATATTTCTTTCCATTGCCCCAGGGATAGATTTTCTCTGTGGGTGCCCCGCAATTCACCACCTGCAATTGCAAGGATTTTATTTATTTTTTTATTTATAAAAAACACTGACATTTTCAGCAGCACTTTACACAGATTATACATCACTTACAACAGTCCCTGGCCCAGTGGAGCTTACAATCTAAGGTCCCATTCACACACACTATGGTCAGTTATATGTTCTTGATACTGTGCAATAGGTATCGCCTTCACATGTATCTATTCCATTGCCACTGAATATCTCACAACAAACTTGTCCTGTACTAATATATTGCACATTTAGCAGCCAGGGATCTCCCAACAGCATTTAGTAGTGCAGTCCCCACTATAAATAAAGCTGCTCCTGGAAGGTGGACTCTTGGGGAAGCTAGCTATTGGCTGTTTAACCTCATTCGGCATATACTCAAGAGTTGCACTCAACTGACTATAGGGATCAACTTGCCTTGGTGCAGGTGAAGAAAAAACAAAATATAAAAAAAATAGCATTGCACTCTACAGGCCCAAATAAAAAAAGGATTGATGAAAAATGAATAAATTAATAGGGACTATTCTTTTCTCATCAATGTTGTTTTCTATTTTGACATGTAGAGTGCATTGCTATTAAGTCGTATACAGGATCTCTTATCCGGAAACCCGTTACCCAGAAAGTTCCAAATTACAGGATGGCTACCTCCCATAGATTCCATTTTAATCAAACAATTAAAATTTTAGAAATCTTTCCCCTTTTATCTGAATTAATTAAACTGATCATTGTACTTGATCCCACCTAAGATATAATTAATCCTTATTGGAGGCAAAACGACCCTGTTGGGGTTAAATAGTGTTTAAAGGGTGGGACCCTTACTATCAGAGGGGGGTCAACTGGTTGATGAAAACAAAATAAAAGCGCAGATTCTGAACTCGTATTTTTCATCTGTGTACACAAATGAAGAACCAGTAAGTGAAGGTTTCCTTCTTAACACTCCCAATTATAGTAATACAACTAATGATGCATGGTTCACACATGAAGAAATTCAAAAGAGACTTGAACATGTTAAGATTAACAAAGGTCCAGGGCCAGATGGTATTCATCCCAGGGTAATTAGCGAGCTTAGCTCTGTGATTGCCAAACCTCTTTACTTAATTTTTCAGGATTCATTGAGATCTGGCATTGTGCCGAGAGACTGGCGAATTGCTAATGTGGTGCCTCTATTCAAAAAAGGATCCCGTTCTCAGCCTCAAAACTATAGGCCAGTTAGTCTGACGTCAGTATTAGGAAAGCTTTTCGAAGGGTTAATAAAGGATAAGATACTGGACTTCATAGCAAATCATAATACTATGAGTTTGTGCCAGCATGGTTTTATGCGTAATAGATCTTGCCAGACTAACTTAATTTCTTTTTACGAGAATGTAAGTAGAGACCTCGATTCTGGGATGGCAGTGGATGTAATTTACTTAGACTTTGCTAAAGCATTTGATACAGTGCCACACAAAAGGTTACTGGTTAAATTAAGGAATGTTGGCCTGGAACATAGTATTTGTACCTGGATAGAGAACTGGCTAAAAGATAGACTACAAAGAGTGGTGGTAAATGGAACATTTTCTAATTGGACCAGTGTTGTTAGTGGAGTACCGCAGGGCTCTGTACTAGGTCCCTTGCTTTTCAACTTGTTTATTAATGACCTGGAGGTGGGCATTGAAAGTACTGTTTCTATTTTTGCAGATGATACTAAATTGTGCAGAACTATAGGTTCCATGCAGGATGCTGCCACTTTGCAAAGTGATCTGTCTAAACTGGAAAACTGGGCAGCAAACTGGAAAATGAGGTTCAACGTTGATAAATGCAAGGTTATGCACTTTGGCAAAAATAATATAAATGCAAGTTATACACTAAATGGCAGTGTGTTGGGAGTTTCCTTAAATGAAAAGGATCTAGGGGTCTTTGTAGATAACACGTTGTCTAATTCTGGGCAGTGTCATTCTGTGGCTACTAAAGCAAATAAAGTTCTGTCTTGCATAAAAAAGGGCATTAACTCAAGGGATGAAAACATAATTATGCCTCTTTATAGGTCCTTGGTGAGGCCTCATCTGGAGTATGCAGTTCAGTTTTGGACTCCAGTCCTTAAGAGGGATATAAATGAGCTGGAGAGAGTGCAGAGACGTGCAACTAAATTGGTTAGAGGGACGGAAGACTTAAATTATGAGGGTAGACTGTCAAGGTTGGGGTTGTTTTCTCTGGAAAAAAGGCGCTTGCGAGGGGACATGATTACACTTTACAAGTACATTAGAGGACATTATAGACAAATGGCAGGGGACCTTTTTACCCATAAAGTGGATCACCGTACCAGAGGCCACCCCTTTAGACTAGAAGAAAAAAACTTTCATTTGAAGCAACGTAGGGGGTTCTTCACAGTCAGGACAGTGAGGTTGTGGAATGCACTGCCGGGTGATGTTGTGATGGCTGATTCAGTTAATGCCTTTAAGAATGGCTTGGATGATTTTTTGGACAGACACAATATCCAAGGCTATTGTGATACTAAACTCTATAGTTAGTATAGGTATGGGTATAAAGAATTTTAATTAAAAGTAGGGAGGGGTGTGTGTATGGATGATGGGTTTTCATTTGGAGGGGTTGAACTTGATGGACTTTGTCTTTTTTCAACCCAATTTAACTATGTAACTATGTAACTATGTAAATGATTTTTTAGTAGAAGTAAGGAATAGAAATCCAATTTATGGAAAGACCCCTTATCTGGAAAACTCCAAGTCTCAAGCATTCTGGATAACAGGTTCCATGCCTGTATATTAAAGGAACAGTAACAACAAAAAATGAAAGTGTTTTAAAGTGATGAAAATATCATATAATATGGCGAGTTTGCTTCAGAAAGACTACTATAGTTTATATAATCAAGTTGCTGTGTAGTCATAGGGTAGCCATTCAAGCTGGAAAAAGGACAGAAGGCACAGGATACACAACAGATAACAGATACGTTCTGTAGTATACAATTGGACTCTTCAAATTTTATCTGTTATCTACTATGTATCCTGTGCTTGAGCAATGCTGTGTAGCAATGGCTGCCCCCATTGCTACACAGCAGCTTGTTTATATAAACTATAGTAGTGTTTATAAAGCAAACACACCAGTTTTACCACTGCGGGGCAACACTACATTATATTTTCATTCATTTAAAAAATGTCATGTTTTGCTGTTCCTTTAATCAATAGTTTTATGGTCATTTGGACACTATGTGGCACTGTTTCAAGGGAGGAATATATTTCAGGATATTGCTGTAATGAAAGACACTAATGAATATTAAAGCATGGTGACGTAACACTATTTGAGGTTCATTTCATATTTATGTACTTATTCTTGCTGGGCAGTTTTTACTCATTACATATATCCAGTTGTGTGAAGGTACAGGCACATGGGAATATTCTTGGCCCTTGCAAGTTAAGGCAAAATTAGTTGAACAGACAGGCATTTTGATGACAGCCACTAGAATGGAAACCAGCCATGTAACAAGATATTTTTGCCATTGCCCTAAAGACGGCTATAAACAGATGCCAGCTTGGCCCATCTAGGGGCAGCATATTGCTAAATTTGTAGGGGCTTCAGATGACTTGCCTAAAAATTGGCCGGATGTCTGTTTAGCTCACCTACGTGACCCTGCATTTTGTGAGACTCTATTAGTGTCTGCCATATCAAAACAGTGCAGCAAGCACTCACAACCAAACAAAACCAGTTGTATTAATAAATGAAAGGCGTTACTTTATTACAAAATCATAAGGTGGGCAGATAGCCTTAGACCTGCTGCAATATTTTGGTATGGGTTACGTGCCACATTTCTGCTGTTGAGCTTTACTCGTTATCAGCCTATATGCACAATACATGCAACTTTTTCATATGCTTTAATGTATGGCCAGCAGTGACATTGTTTCCTTTGCTTTGCTTGGCCTTCTGCCATATATTAGTAGTAAGGGATCCTACTTCTATACACATTGGAATTTAGAGAGAGCCTTTGCAAGGTGTCCCTCAGGATTTTTTCCATAAATCCCATTCCCAACTAAACTTACCGGCAGCCAATAGGGTTGCCACCAGTTTGATTTTCACCCGAATAGTTCGGTATTTGTATGGCCTGTTCAGGTCTGAACTTTCTGTTCGATTTTCAACCTTATGAAACCCGAATAATAATCTGGCCAATAGTGTACATGAAAAGCATTTAAATACTAAGATACTCTTTCTTATTATTACAGATACAAAAATAAGCCAGTCAATCAAAAATAAGTGTTTTTTTTTCTAAATTAGCATTGCTGTATTTCAGAGCTTTCTGGAAAACTGATTTCTGTATAAAAGATACATTTTATACATGTATAGGGATGTGAAAATCTTAGACACCCTTACACTTTACAGACAGGCACATCCCTAGTAATATGGACACCTCAGTGGGTCCTTATGGGGACCTTGTGCTTATGTAACCCCTCTAGTTCACACAGTGTACACCAGATGGCACTGTGCCAGAGTATAAAAGGTTTAGGAACCATGTGTTCTGGGTCCATTGCTTTAGCCCAGTGATCCCCAACCAGTAGCTCGTGAGCAACATGTTGCTCTCCAACCCCTTGAATGTTGCTCCCAGTGGCCTCAAAACAGGTGCTTATTTTTGAATTCCAGGCTTGGAGGCAAGTTTTGGTCGTATAAAAACAAGTTGTACTGCCAAACAAAGCCTCAATGTAGGTTGACAATCCACATAGGGACTACCAAATAGCCAATCACAGCCCTTATTTGGCACCCCAAGAACATTTTTCATGCTTGTGTTGCTCCCCAACCCCTTTTACTTCTGAATGTTGCTCACGGGTTCAAAAGGTTGGGGATCCCTGCTTTAGCCCAACCAAGCAGGCTGGAAGGGAATGGGTAGTGTCGACCCTAGGCGCCTTGGCCCTAGTAATTAGACAGCTATACTCGTTTTATAGATCGCTCTAGGAGTGATAGAGAGGTTATTTAGTTGAGCAGCTCAAGGCTCCGCCGAGGAGATTAGAGGGATTAAGATCCCAGGGTATTACTGACTCGGAGTAAGGAACCAAGTGTTGAGATAGGGATGATAGGAATTCCCCTAGTCTGCCACTGGAAGATATCCTGAAAACTGGGCAATACCCAGCACATGCTGTCAACTTACTCTCTGTTGTATATTCCCTAGCCTTTGGGAATTCAGCCTATACATGTTGTGAGTATATGCTTCCCTTATGCTGCTGTGTATGTTCTATGCTCCATTGTGGATCAATGTGCTGAATGATCTATGTGCTATTGTTCAATAAACACAGTTCTTTGTTCAACCGTTAAAGAACTACTGGCGCCCATCATTGTGCTATCGCACCCCGTTACAGTTACACTACACCCTGCCTCCACCGCATTGCGAGGGCTTACCCCTGAGAAAGAGAGCTCATCTGTGGTCTCAGCCCACAAAGGAAAGTAGCTAAAACTGCCCTAACACAAGTCAGTTTACTATAGCGCTACACATGTAATTAAAGGATTGGGCTTAATCATCAAACAGAATATAGATAGAGATAGGGGTGCCATCTGCGTGGTTTTGAACTGGGCATCAACACTTTAAAACATTGCAAAAACTGGATAGAAATCCAGTCAGAGGCATCTAAGTGATGCAATAACCTTGCCCTGATGTGATAACTCCACCAGCATCATTGTGCCCACCTCTGATGTCATCATGCTGGTTCCTACATCACTGCCCCACCCCCAATGTTATCTGACTGCCCCCGTGTTCAGGTTTAGCAAAGATGGCCACCCTAGCTGCCACAGTGTACAATATACAGATCAATGGGAGTGAGGTCAGTCCTTACCAAATATCTCATGAGCTGCAGTGACATTTTATCAGTATTCCACAAGAATGTTGTTATGCCATGATTCAGCACTATGCAAAGAATCCAACCTGTGGCACAGTTAGTTGCTTAGAGTTGTATCATTACACAGTGATTTCACATCTAGTAACAGGAGAAGAGTAAAACCATATGTGCCATGTGGAACTGGCGCTAATAATTTCCATTCGTACTTCCCCATGGTGCCGGAAAGGCAATGCATTGTACAGAGTAGTAAATGTGTGTGTGAAGCCCCACTGTGCAGAGCATAGCAGCTTGGAGATAATTACAGGCAGATGCAGGTGTATTTGTGGCCTTTGTAGAGATGAGGCCCCATCTGCGTGTTACATAGCCTTGCCCAAAGCGTTTATCTTTGCATGTCGGTTACAAATTACATATTATTTAAAGCAGATTCCAAGATACTTCTGAGAGCCAGAAGCTCGAAATGATGAAAGGCAACACCCCAGAACTGGAACATCTGATCATTTCTGCAGTCCCCATTTAAAGATGTGGAAAGTCAATGTTTCCCATTCCTTGGTTGGGCCTCCTGGCCTGATCCAGTCACCCACTGACAGTAATCAACAGAGGAGGTCATTTAATGAGGATATAAAAGTCAAGGGACAGGTACTGAGAGCTGAACATACAAACCGCATACCTTGGGGCGCCGCTACAGTACTGATTATAAATCAAAAACCATAGAGTGATCATACAGAGAGGTGGCAAATACATTTAAGATATAGTGTAGTATATATTTCCATAATTTTTTCTTTGGCTGGGCTTCCTTGTGAAACGCTGTTTCACAGATTATTGGATTTTACGATTTATACCGGTTGGAGAACGGAATAGAAACGGCTACAGGAACGAACTTCTGGAAACCTTACACTTTTCTTCTTCAATGCTATTTACCATATTTTAATATAACTGATGTCAGTTTTCCCACAGGCACATTTCTATTAAGAAATCACATACACCGGGATGTACAATACTTTTCCACTGTTTAACCCCCTCACCACCATATGATGCCTCTCCGGCTATTCATGATAAAACTTATGAGGCAATTCATCTGCTTCCCATAATTAAATGGTCCAATTATATAAATGAACATACACCCCAAACACGATCAGTTGCTCTCTTTATAACACATCAGTCACAATTGTATCGGGCACATCAGAACCTTGCAGCCACAATTATGTTGGATATGTTGGGGGAAAACAATGTGTTGTGGGTAACGATTTGGCAACTTGCTCCTAAAATTGTACTTTGCAAGTGGTGGGTGCAGTCTTCAATAAGCCCTTTTAATTTTTATCTTCTTTTCAAGCAATCTGATTGAAAAGACGGTTCCAGAAGATTTTCCAATTGTGTTTCTTGAAATGCAAATTAAGAGTCACCACTGGTCTGTGCTGTTTCCTCATTTTTCCCAACCATATGGTAAAATAGTGGTGGAAAAAGGAAACAAATATGACAAATCTCTTCCAAGACTTATCAGAATTGAGATTTCACTTAAAAGTTCTTTCTAGTTTTACTGTTATTACTGTTTTAATGATGATTCATTTATTTAGAAGAGACTGGGGTACCTTGGTCCCACCAGAGAGCCTGACCTCAAGGGCCTGCCATATACTGACCTCTATTAGAAAAGCAGCAGTGGTGTTGGGGTGCCAGTGTGTCTGACATGCACAAGAAATCTTTGCATTATACTTGGGACAACACAGCAGGTGTGAAACCTTAGATCATACACATTGATCACCTGGAAGCATCTGCCATATTCAAAGAAAAAAAATTGCAAACTAAAAGTCAGGTTTATAAAGTTGCAAGAAATGCTTTCCACCTAGAAATATGCATAATAATGCATTATGGCCAAATAATTCATTCATTTAAAATGGAGTACATGGTGTTATTTCTAAATTTAATTTAACTTTCTATCCCGCCCAATGTAGGTGCACTAGTCACGTGCCAGAAGGAGAGCCTGTTGAGTTTCAGGTGAGGCTTGCACACCAGCTTTAGATACTTTGCTTCAATATTTGGTTGACAAATGTAAAGGAAGCCTTATCTAAACATATTAGCAGATCTAGGCTTAGAGAAGTGTTGAATGAAATCAAAGTAGTAGCAGATATTATGGTTGAAGCAGTGAAAGAAGCATTGGCTTCAACAATGACAAGCAGATTCGCCTTGAAAATACAACTTGGGAGCATTACCTTTCACTTGGGTTACCATGACAATATTATGGTGATGTTGATCTCATTTCTATGCTGTTTTCTATACCATATTTTATAGGTCCTAAAGAACAGAAAAAAAAGTTAGAATCTTTCTCCTATTGTTTCAAATGAAGAGTCATGTTAATGATTTCTCACTGCAGCTAGCCTAGAGTAAGATTGAGGCCAATGTTATTATTAGGGAAAAAGAAACCAGCTATAGGAAGTGCAGTATTTTTATTTAGAGATGATAGCAACCCTAGTTTTTATGTGTCAGCACAGTCCAACAGAGGTGCATATACTACAAAGGAAATCAGTCATGCGGCTCCGACTTGGGCTGAATTAGCTTATACCTTACATTAACTTTTTTTCCCAGTTTACAGGGCTAACCATGACTTTTGAACATTTGTTTTACATTGTGGTAGAATATCAGTTTTAATTTTTTTAGGCAATCATGGCCTTTTTTTTTTTTTGATTTATTATACTGAATGCTTGGGACCGGCATGCCTGGATTTGTGGCAAGGCCTGGATAAGGATTTAGTTTGTAATTTGGTTCTACATACCTTAAGTCTACTAAAAACCATTTAAACATTAAATAAACCCGTTCAGATTGTTGAACCACCAATATAGATCCATGCAAATTAGTTACCATCAAGTACAAGGTACTTGGCGTATTATTACAGAGAAAAAAAGTAATTCTTTAAAAGTTTTTAAAAAGTTAGAATTATTTGCTTAAAATTAACTGTGGGAGATGGCCTTTTCAGTACTGTGGAGCTTTCTGGCTAACAAGCTTCCGGATCCCATACCTGTAATACAGTTTATAGTAAAACTTTAATAAGATTATAGATAAAATTAAGTAGTGCAACTGCACAGTTCATAGTTTTTGTTGGTTTTTCTGACTTTACCTATAAAATGTCATCCTTAATATGTTTCATTCCGATCCCACTTTGATAAATAATTTAACTTTTATTTTACTTTGCCCAAAATATCAGTGATATTACTTTGTCAGCTCGGACCCTGTGATATCCCATTATTTCCTACTGGAAGATCTTCTATTTGCCAATCTACAGAAGAGATCATCAGAATTCTTTTGGCCAATAATGTATTTGTTTAAACTATTGAAATAAGATTCCAGTAACACTTTACTACGTCCACTAAATTCCATGACTACATTATCTTATTATGCATTACCTCAATCAGAAACAGCTGTACAAATAAACCTTTCCAACATTAACCAAAACTGGCGAAATACGTTGAAGTAGGTAATATTACTACTATGAAACTTAAATATATATACATAAAGATTTCTTGCTCCACAATATGAACTAAAGAACAAACAATGATAAACAATCCAAAAGGAATTTATATATGTTTACAAATTTTAGCAGGGCCACCCTAGGGCCCCCCAACATATGGAAGTGGCGTCTCACACACACAGGTGCCCAGCATGGCACTTCTGGCCCACATTACTTCCAGGTTTTAAAGGAACAATAACACCAAAAAAGGTAAGTGTTTTAAAGTAATGAAAATATAATGTAGTGTTGCCCTGCACTGATAAAACGGATCTGTTTGCTTCAGAAACACTACTATAGTTCATATAAACAAGCTGCTGTGGAGCAATGGCGGAAATTGACAGAGCTTATCTGCTATCTGCTGTGTAACTTGAGCTTTTTCTCCTTTGAATGGCTGCCCCCATTGCTACACAGCAGCTTATTTATATAAACAATAGCAGTGTTTCTGAAGCAAACACAACAGTTTTACCAGTGCAGGGCAATACTGCATTATATTTTCATTACTTTAAAACACTTTTATTTTTTGACGTTACTGTTCCTTTAATGCAACGAGGCCTGCACCCTGTTTACAGTTTCTATTTTTTCTATATATATTCAGGATACTAAACACATACTTATAAGTCCAGGTAAGTTTCATGGTTTCTTATTTCTGCAGTTCTGTTGTGCCTCAGAACACAAGCCGATGAGCAGATCATTTTCCCAGATGAAGCCCTTGTGCTCTGACTGGCAATTTTTGACTTCAGGTTAGGGTTGCCGTGAGTCTGGTTTTCACCTGGACAGCCGGGTTTTCAGAAGGGCTATCCAGGTAAAAACTGCCTGTCTGGATTTCCAAATTAGTATTGCAAAAAAAAATACTGTTCTTATCACATAATAAATTTTAAGATAACCAAGGTTTGTTGCACCTGAAAAGTTAACATTTTTTAAAAAACCGGCAGGGGGCGATAGGAACTGCATGTTCAAGCTGAATATTCAGAGCTTAGTGCAGGGCTACAAATTGTGACATCACTTTTGTGACATATGCTTTTGTAGCCCTGACATTGGTTATTTGGGTGCACTAGCCATTTGAATAAATATTTTAGGATTTACATGCCCAGCTATATGGTTTCTAAGTTTGTTGCACATTCTGTTTTTGTTTTGTTTTATTGTTGGAGAGGGCCACCCAGTAAAATTGAGTAGCTACTGCATTCACTACTATTACATACAAATACCTTCTGTTTCATGTTTTTCCAGTTCCTTCTAGGTCTACAGGGACCTTTTTTTTAGCACTTTTTGTTGTGAGAACCTAATTAGGGCCTTGTCTCCAAATATTACCCATATGCCCCCAGCATCATATCATTTAAATGGGACCTATAATCCAGAAAGATTCAAAAACATACTGTACATTACCCATTATGTATGTTTTTAGCTTCAGTTCTAAGATACCAAGGCAGCTTGCTGAAAACAGCATAGCATATACAATTGAGCATGTTATAGAAAGTGGATTTCCCTATATACTTTGTCTATACTGAGGAAATTGTGAAGGCTGGAGAGAAGTGCAGTGCAAGAAGAAATTAGAGCACAACTTAAGAATAAAACAAGTAAAAACAAAACATAAATATCTAACAGTCTGTGCATATTGTCAGATACAGTTTGTACTTTACCAAGGACATTTGCTACTAATGAGCTCCACAGAGGTCGGCCACATGGGCAGCAAGCTGTATAGTGTTGCTTGGAGCTTTCTACAGGAATGGGACCTGTTATTTAGAATGCTCGGGACCCGGGGGTTTCCGGATAAAAGATCTTTCCATAATTTGGATCTCCATACCTTAAGTCTACTATAAAATCATGTAAACATTAAATAAACCCAATAGGCTGGTTCTGCTTCCAACAAGGATTAATTATATCTTAGTTTGCATCAAGTACAAGGTGCTGTTTTATTATTACATAGAAAAATTAAATCATTTTTAAAAGAATATTTGGATAAAATTTGCCTCTTTGTAATTGGGAGCCGGATAACAGGTTTCCATATAACAGATCCCATACCTGTACAAGTCTCTTTTATAGTCAAATGGGGTGATATTTTTCTTATAAAAGAGTAGTGAGTCTATACAAATGTGGGTGCAGGCATAGAAAGGGCCAAAGCCAACATTTTCTGGGCCAATGACACTGCAGCATATGTATAATATCCTTACCACTGGCATCCAGTCCAAGGGGCCAATTCACTAACCTCCGAAAATTCACCAGCGACGGCTTCGCTCACAGAGCAACACTTCAACAGGTGTAGATTTGCCAGGGCAACTCTAATTCACTAAAATCCGAAGGTGCCGAACGCTGCAAAGTTGCGCTTGCTTTACTGCGGCAAGCAATAGCGAAGTTGAGCTAGCGTTGTGTAATTTGCATATGGCGGGAAGTTAAAGTTGAATGGACGTATATGTTGCAGCAAATACATTACATTACGCAAGTCCATGGAACCTTAATAAAATAAAATACAGTTGTTATATTGCCCTACACATGTGCCCACTGTATAGTTTATGTGCCATATGTTAGGAAATGTAGGGGGGAAGCTGGGTACCCCCAGAAAATCAGCCTACCACCCTAAAAAATGAAAAGTCGCCAGCGTTTTTTTGGAACTTAGAAAAATTTCCAACTATTTTTTGAGGAAGTTCTATCTACTCTATTGACTTTGCCTGGTCTAAGGTGGCGAAGACAAGTCTGGTGCAAGAGGTAATGTTCTGCATCTTAGTGAATTTGCAAAGTAACGATATTTCGTCAGAGCGAAACTTCACCTGGTGTAAGAGTGCGACGTAGCGCTAAAGTCTATCTCCTTTGCTAGCAAACCGTTAAATCGGCAAAGTTAAATAGGCAAAGTATTTTTTTGCCAGCGTTAGTCACTTCGCCCTTTAGTAAATTTGCCAGCTGTGTGTTCCTAGTATTTATTATTTTTATCAAGTTTTTTTAGAGCACCAACATATTGCGCAGCGCTAGTACTTTGTGCAGTGTGATTCTGAAAGGTTTCTCCCTCTGTACATTCAACGTAGATGGGCAAAGCAGCTGCACAATGACACCTCTATAATGTTGGTGCTTAGGCCTTGAACCTCACTTGGCACAACTTCCAAAACCGACTACCATTCCATTTTAAATGTCATAGCATATGTTGATGTATATTACAATTATAATTACCAAGCTAGCTTTCATTTCTAAACAACTTTAGCAGTTGCATGTGGAATGGATTTACCAACAAAGAATGCAACTGTAAAGCTGACATGATATGTCGATGCGGTCAGTTGTCTCCTCTGTGCAAACATCACTACATTTCATGGTTTTCAGTATCAGATCAACAGTAGATAAGATGTGCAGAGATCAGAATTAGAAGCAGCCGTTAGCTTGGGAGCCTGACTCAGTTTATTGATAACTGTTAAAAGCAGGATGACTCATTTTGGTTGAATCAGTGAGATGTGTGAATCATCTACAAATGTGCTTGGGAGCTGCTCTGCCTAAATTGGACACCATGTACATGGCATCTATAACTTAATCAAATTTTATTCTTGTGCATGAGCAATCTCTGCCCTTTAGGCTATGGGCACACAGGCTGTTGGCTCTGACTGTTGTCAGCCTGCATATATTTGTGTGACCGAACACAGGCTGATCGGATTCAAGTTTGTCATAAGTATGATATCTTAAATATACCTGGCTATGTCGGTAATGACGTTTTTCTTCAAAAATATAATCCAAAAAGCTGTGAAATTTTCCATTGTTTTCTATTTAAACAAAAGCTTAATTTTGCCACAATCCCAGCTAATATAAGATATGGGCTCCTTTCAAAATTGAATTGAGTGATTTTATTTAACCTGCTAGATAGAAGCGGTCATGAGGTTACACTTGCCACAAACCCAAATGCATCGGACAGAATTATGTCTGATATATATTCCAAATACAATATTCTGGTGGCATATGTGATAACTGTGACTGGTTTATATGCATTCTCTAAATCTGTCTTTTGTTCTATACTGCTATTTTGAAAAATCAATATAAAAGCGCAAACTAAAAAAAATGAAATATTAATTCTTATTTGCTGTTGATTTGCAGTAATAATGAAGTAGCTTTTACTTTGTTAACTCCTTACCTAAATCCACAGCAAAATAATCCTGTTGGGTTTCTTAAGTGTTCACAATTATTTTAATTAGAAAGATCCCTTATTCAGAAAACCTCAGGTCCCATGCTGTTTGGATAATAGATCCCATACTTGTTGGTCCACACAACTTATTGCTGCAGGAAGGAGACAAAGATCAACATTCGAGTAAGACTGGGCCTGTGCTTTATTTACAAATCTTTCATTGGAAGAAACTAATTTAGAATTCAGCTGAATCCTCAGTGGAGCAAATAAGTAATAGTTCTACTACCAGGGAACCTTACCTATTAGAGAAAAACGGTACCAATTTCAATCAACTCACAGCTACTAGTAGTTTTTTCCTATTCCCTAACCCCAGCTACACACATAGGGGCAGATTTATCAAGGGTTGAATTTCGAAGTAAAAAATACTTCGAAATTCGACCATCAAATTAAAATACTTCGACTTCGAATATCGAAGGATTTTTCACCGAATTTGGCCATCGAGAGATCGAAGTAAAATTGTTCAAATCAAACCATTTTAGTGTACGATCGAACGATGTTACTTCGATGTCCCCATAGGCTAACATAGCACTTCGACAGGTTTAATTTGGCGAACTATTGAAGTTTTTTTAAAGAGACAGTACTTTGATTATCGAATATTCTAACTATTTTACTTCTAATCGAAGTACATTCGAAGTCGTAGTATCCTATTCGATGGTCGAAGTATCCAAAAAATTACTTCGAATTTTGAATTTTTTAACTTCGAAAATTCCCCCAAATTCACTTCGACCCTTGATAAATCTGCCCCAATGGCTACGGCACACTATACTTTTTCTACACTAGCAGAAAAAATGCCAGAAAAATGGAGAATGTAATTTATAAGGAAAAACCAAACCTCGCATGAGGCTACCCCTACAAATACAATGCTGCCCACATTAAACTAATATGTGCATTAGGGTATAGTTCCATTTCTAGTTTGTGTTAAAATAATCTTAGTGACTACAGTCAAATGACAGGATGTTCCTTTGTTGCTGTTGTTAACCTTAAACTGAGCCATTTGATGATACCCGATTCTAAATATAGTTTATTTATTGTACAAGCTTAAAAAAAAGTATCCGCAAAGTTACAGCAAGGTAAATTTGGTTGGAATATACAGAAACGCCATCTGGGCTGAGCTCTAGAGGGTGTTTGTTTACTTCATTTTAAATGGTAAATATAAAGGATCAGAATAGTAGAGAAGTCAAGATTCCTGAACATCACTGGCGTAACTATAGAGGAAGCAGACCCCGTGCTTGCAGGGGGGCCCGAACCGCAGGGTCTGTTTCCTCTATAGTTTGGAAATCCCCCTCCCCGCTGTTTTCTTCTTTTAAAAATTGGCATGCATGCATCTCCGTAAGCTCGCAAACTGTGGGGGGGCTGGGGTGGAGCTGGATGCGCCCGCTGCAGTCCCTATGCGTAACGGGCTATCCAAATATTTTTCTGGCGGGGGGGCCCAGCGAGCTGCTGTTACACCCCTGCTGAACATGTATAGAAACTATTACCTGGGGACCTATGGTGTTCCACATAAAGTGGTCTATTTATTATAGGTTGAGTTTCTCTGGTCGAAAAATGTAAATTTATAGAGGACAAAAAAACTTGAATCTTTCGAGATTTATTATACCATGAAGTTGCGAACAATTCAAATCTGAAAATACTCCAGCTCACCCAGCTCAAAATCATGTAAAAGCCAATGACAGATGGTCCTTTTAACCTTTGGAGCATGTGTTTTACCTCCTGGATTCTCGAGAGTTTCGTTCAGTAATTCACTAAATTCAGTTTTTTCGGTCGACAAATCGATAAAGTCGAGTTTTAGGTGTGTCAATTCGAAAAAGTCACACGATTTGAACTGACACACTATTTGGTCACAACGTTTTTTTGCACTGATTTTTCGCCAACTTTTATTACTAAGTATAAAAGTCGAGTTTTTGGAGCGTTTATTGAAAAAAGTCACACAAATTTAATTGACGCTCTATTTGGTCACAACGTTTTTTCACACTGAAGTTTTCGAGAACTTTTGTTAGTAAATAAAGGGGATTGGGAGTTTGGTCGATTTTTTTTTTTTTTGCCAAATAGTGAGAAAAAGTAGAGTTTTACTAAATAACCCCCTAAAGAGTCTCCCATGGACATGGAAAGCCTGTTTCTCTAGAGGGTGTAGCCTTCCATTATTGGGGAAAAAAGCCCATTACCTCTAAAGCATTAGACACAAGAAAAAGACACAAAGCCAAATGGCACACAGTGAAAGGCCTATTTATTAAAGGTCGAATTTTAGTTTTAGAAGTTTTGGATGCCACAATTGATCTCTAAAACCAAGAATGACATGATATGAATATAAAAGTACAAAAAGAGAATGATGTGCTAAGAAATACGAATATCTCTAAAAAATTTCATTATTAGCAAAAAAAAAATCTCTAAAAGTTTGAATTGTTTAAAAATGGTCCAATAGGATCAGCACATCTCCTATTGACTTCTGTGGGCCCTCGACAGCTTTTACTTGACACCGTTTTGTATTGAAGTTTTTTGTGGTTTTTACACTTAATAAATCTAAATTTTTTAACAGTTTTAAATAAATACAGAAAACCACATATTTTATGAGATTGGTGAAGAAAAAGGAATTCAACTGTTAGTAGATGGGCCCCGGGATGTATCTGGTGCAAGAAAAAAAATTATTGATTATAATACATTTGTCTCAAAGAAAAAACATCCATTGACTCCAATGCATTTGGCTAAATTTTGTGGCAAAGCGAAATGAGTCAGTTTCATTCATCACTATTCTGCAGTGCTGCAGTTGCAACAGGGATATGGCATAAAGGGTCTTTGATCAACTATTCCCATAGCAAACTATGGGAAACACACTGCCTAAGGCACATGTAGCAGGTGCAGAGGATCCTTCCCTCATTGTCTATTTAAGTGGAAAATATATCTGTGGGCCAGTTAACTCATTTGTGGGGCACTGTATCAAACAATTTAAAATTTAATGTAAAAGCACCCTGCAAATACTTTATGGCAAAGTTACAAGTAGCTTTCAAAGGCAATATTATGATAGATGTAAAAAAGAGTTTAATTTCTGGTGTCAGTATCTCTTTAAGGGAATAAATTGAGGGGCAGTAATGATTTAATATCATTTTAAATGCCAACCATTCTGTGTTCTGTGTTTTTAGCAGAAAACATAATGCCCCAATCTATGCTCTGCAGGACAGCCATTAAGGAGCTAAAGTTTGCTGGGCACACCATTCTGGGTGTTAAAGTGGGGCTATTCCTTAGTTGAAGCAAGTGTGCTGGACCTGTTGTTTCGTTTATAATAAAAGCCAGATAAGCTGCATAAAACTGTTTAAAGGAGAAACAACCCCTTAATAAAAAAAAAAACCCTACCCTACATAGACCCTCCTCTCCCCCAGCCTAGCTGCCCCCCCCGGCAAATGCCCCTAACTCTTTACTTACCACTCTGTGCAGACGGGAACCATATGGGCACCATATTCAGCCGCTTCGGTAATCTTCGGAATGAGACCAGCACTTTGTAAATTTTCATGAGCTCCAGTGCATGCACAGTTGCCACGAAACAGAAAATTGCTCCAACTGCGCATGCGCCACTTTACTGGTCTCATTCCGAAGAGAAGAAGTTGGCGCCTGTGAACTCCGCTGGACAGAATCTGTACGGAGGGGTAAGTAAACAGTTTCCCTACTGAGCCCTACTGAGACATACTAACATAGGCACAGGAGTTCTGTCTCTTTAACTTATAAACAGCTCGTTCTGATATAACTTGCTATTTATAAGGATATTATCTAAAATTTGAGTAATTGGAAAAGTATTATACTATATAATACACAATATGAGACATTGTGAAATGCCCACACTGTACATATTTACGCAAACATATATTTTGTGAGTGTTTGTTTGCGTGTTCATGTCTGCCAAGTTGTGCTGTGGACAAGCTGGAGGGCCAAGGCTTGGCAAGTCCTTAAGAAGGACCAAATGGTGCCAAAGACAGTATAGGCCCATGGTTATTATCTGCTATCAAGCTGTAAGAATCACATGCTTCTGATCTTGATGTATATTTGTGTTCTGCATGCAAACATACTTTACTGGTTACTGTACTGGTTACTAAAACTACATGGAAACCATTAGAATCTGAAAAACAGATAATGATTAACAAAATATGGCCTACTCAATTCATCAAAGGCTTTTACACACTGGGGAAAACAAAAATGCACAACATATTTTTGAGGAGGTTATGTATTAACTATACTTGAAGGCCAGCTGTCTTTTTTTTTTATGTGTTTTTTACGACCATTTTTGTGGCATGCAAAAAAAGCACTCTAAAATGAAAGAAATACAGATGATGGGATGGCACTGAACTTGTTAAGCTTTTCTTTCCCACAACACGGAACAGAGACTACAGACTGATAAATTACCTATTGCCATTCAATGGTGAAAAGGATGAAAGTTGCAGATGAGATTGTCAGCTCTCTGCATAGTTTGGTTATAATGTATCACTGCACACTCAGTGCCATTACCTGTCCTTGTTGCTCCCTGTGATCCTTTTTGTGGATTGGCAATGAAGCTCCACAATTGTGGTTCCCAGTGTGCAGAATTTGGGGTCAAATCAGGCTTGTGCATAATGTCACTGGGTGGCAGGCCTTACAGACAGAAAGTATAAGGTTGGAACTTATGCTATATAGGGCTCCTTTCTATGGTATAAGCCTTCAGCTGGCCTACACAGATTTTCAGACAAACAGTTCTTACATAGTGTCATTCTTTTAATGCTTTAAAATGCACTTAGTGATCCAATCCACAAATTGGAACACTGAATGTATCTGAATACATAAGTGCTGCAGTCCCAGACTCCCAGTCATGTCAGAATGCAACAAGGAATCACCAGGACAAAGTGACCTAATTATTATTGTGGGAAAGGGAATTTAAGAACTGGATCAAGATAATCAAAGTGGAACTTTTAGCATAATGCAGACAATTATTTTCTATTTCCATTTGGTTTTCATTTTTGCTGTTTTGGAAGTATTACTGTTGTTTGTAAGCATCTATCCGGTGTGGAATTTCAGCTCCTATCTGGTTGCTAGGGTGCATTTTACCCTAACAACCTGGCAATGGTTTGAATAAGAGACTGAATATGAATTGGAAGAGGTCTGAATAGGAAAATAAATAATAAACAATAACGAACAATAAAATTGTAGCCTATAGTTTTTGGCTACAGATCTCAGTGACCCCCATCTGACAGCTGGAAAACGGCAGAAGAAGAAGAAGACAATTGAAAAATTATAAAAAATAAAGTGAACACCCGCTGAAAAGTATCTAAGAAAAGGGGCATTCTATAACATACAATTACCCAACTGAGTGGATGAATTAATATATTAATCTTTTCCACGATAACTTGTAAATGGGTTATGATGCAAGCATACACGGGAGATCCATACTGTATTTCCTTAATATCACTTGATCTGAGTGTAGGAGGTGCAGTATACTGTTAGTACTATTCTTACTGAGTAAGGGAATGGAGACAATCTCTCTTGCTAACTCAAAAGTACCCAGGGCTGGTACAGTGTTCTGCCAACAGGAGCAGGGCCGGGCCAAGCCAACCAGGTGACATAGGCAACCTGGCCGGCCAGCCCCCTCCCCCAATCGAATGTGCACGAACAAAACCATGTGTGCAACTGCGCACTTGTAGCCGAACATGTGTGTGGGGGAGGGGTGAGCGCCACAGGGCAGCAAACAGGAACTAGAGGCAGGCAAGAGACTGTTTTACAGGTACCTGCCAAGTGCCCCCCTGTTGTTGCGCCATAGGCAGGTGCCTCTTCTGCCTACCCCTACTCCCAGTCCTGAACAGGAGCACCAGCCCAGCGTATCAGGTAATTCTTATTAAGGTATCCTTATTCTTCTGACTCTTTCCAGCTTTCAGTTGGTGGGGGTCACTCAGTACTCAGCGTAAAAGTCGTAAGATCCTGATTTTTTTTACGACCTAATCATGTCTTTTCCTGCATCAGATTTTTTTGGGAAATTTTATTGATAAATACGGTAAAAAAGTGATTAGAGTGGTTTTACTGAAATAATGAGGCATTTTCGGAGTTTAGTAAATAACCCCCTTTATGTCAGTCAATTCAAATAATATACAAGTATGGCACCTGTTATCCAGGATGCTCAGGACTTGGGGTTTTCTGAATGAGGAACTCCATACCTTAAATCTACTTAAAAATCGTTATTTTAACATTAATCAAACCCAATAGGTTTTGCTACCAATAAGTATTAATTATATCTTAGTTGGGATCAAGTACAAGCTATTGTTTTATTATAACAATGAAAAAATATATTTTATATATTTGAATTATTTAAGAAAAATGGAGTCTATGGGAGACAACCTTTCCATAGTTTGGAACTTTCCGCATAACGGGTTTCCAGATAATAGATCCCATACCTTTATATCGAAAGAGAGAACCGTCGGTAAATTAGAACTCATCTCAGAGTTTCATGGCCTATGGCCCTACTCTCTTTAGTGACTACTAGTGATGGGCGAACTTATTCGGCAGGCGTTAATTCGCGGCAAATTCCAGCGATTCGCCGCCGGCGAATAAATTTGCAAAACCACCGCGAAAATTCGCCAGACATTTTGCAATTTTTCCGCCGTTTTGCGAATTTCGTGGGAAATTCGCAAATTTTTAGGCGAAATGCCCCAAATTCGCCCATCACTAGTGACTACAAATATCCTTATATTTTACATTGGGGGGGTACATTGATTGCTTATCTAATACACATGAACCATACATATCTTGTTAAATAAATGACTGTGAGCTGTGTTTAATCATTCCAGTGATATAATTTTTCATGGCAGCATTACATCATTTTGTGTTTTATAATAATGTACCCCCTGTTGTGAAATATAATGATATTAGAACTCATCCTAGAGTTCGATGACCTGTATTGAAGCACTTGTATGTGTGTATATATATATCTATATGTACATTTTCCCTTTATACCCCTGTACAAAAAGCTAACTTCTTTTGTTCATTGAAGAGGTAATGCCAGAGCCATGGCCCATTGAAATCTAGGTAGCGAGAGCACGGGTAAACTCAGAGCCGCAAGGTGAGAACCTAGCCTCAGACGGCAGTAAGCGGCCAGTAACAGGGGAGGCAAAAAACAACCTTCAACTTCAAGAGCCGAATTTCCATGTTTTACCTGGAAATTTGTCTCCGCTAGTGCAGAGAGCGATTTTGTGCTCATTGCACTAGCAATGCGCCCCCCCCCCGACTGCTCCGACACTGATGTTTTAAACATGGATCGGAGAGGGGATCGTCACCAGACATCGGAACTCACCGTTTATAACTGATGACATCAGAACTCACCGTTTATAAGGATATAATTTACAGGATATTCATGGCTTTTGTGTATTATATATATATATACTGTACATATCTATCTATTCATATATGCATACATCTAATACCTGAAGAGGCCTGGATGGTAAGGTAAGTTTGCAGAAACGTAACTAGAGGGGGCGGGCCCTGGCACAGGACACGCAGCCGGGCCCCCCGCCCCCCTCCGTATACCTGGAACTGGCCGGGAATATGCGGCGCGCGGACTGCCGGGGGGCCTTGAGGGGGTGCGGGCCCTGGCCCGCTCGCACCCCCTGCTCCCCCAGTAGTTCTGCCACTGTAAGTTGGCACAAAAATCAAACCATTCCATATTATGTACTGCTAATCAATACATATTAAGCACTCAGTGGGTTGAAAGAGCAGATACAATGTTATATTTTTTAAATGAAACAATGGAAACAATGCCTGTTATTGTGCACGTTGACATAGCAACAGTTCCTTAAGCTATTCAATACATAAGATTGATTTTCATCTGTTAACAATGCATTTTTCCCATGTATGGATATGCTGGAGTAGGCACTATAAAGTACAGCAGCAGGGCAAATTGACTAGTCTATAGACTCGACTATACAAGCTGAAAAGCATTGCTTGGACCCTTGCAAATGGTTCACCATAAACAGTAGCAAATCGAGCCAAGAACTATATCCTAAAGGATGTTTCAAATGAAACAAAGTATCAGAATTTCCACAAGAGCAAGATTAGTTCCTTGAGGGTCAATACCAAGGAAACAGAGGGTTCCTCTAGCAACATCTATTTTAACCTGGATCACTAGGAATATGTTAAACAAATACAAAGCCATTGTCTAGTTATAATCATATATGTGCATGAAAGTTTGTGAACCCTTTCAAATTTTCTATATTTTTATATGAATGTGACCAAAGTCCTAAAAGTAGATGAAGAAAACCTAGTTAAACAAATGAAACAAAAGTTATTATATTTGGGCATGTATTTATTGGAAAAAAAAGATCCAATAACATATCTGCGTGTGGCAAAGATTCTTTCTTACCTTTGCTCTGTATTTGGTGTGACCCCCTTGTGCAGCAGTAACTGCAACAAAACATTTTTCGGTACTTACCGAATTTTAGCCCATTCCTCCATACAGAACAGCTTCAACTCTTGGTTTCCTCACATGAACCACTCACTTAAGATCTTCCCAGAACAAGTCCATTGGATTAAGGTCAAGACTTTCACTTGGCTATTCCAGAACATTCACTTTATTCTTTTTTAACCATTCTTTAGTAGAATGGCATGTGTGTTTAGCTGCATGACCCATGGTCTATTGAGGTTCAGTTCACGTACAGATGTCTTGACATTTTCCTTTAGAATTATGTGGTATAGTTCAGAATTCATTGTTCCATCAATGATGGAAAGCCGTACAGGCCCAGATTTCAGCAGAAAAGGCTAAAACACACCCACCACCATGTTTTACAGATGGGATAAGGTTCTTATGCTGGAATGCAGTGTTTTTCTTTCTCCAAATGTAACACTCCTCATTTAAGTCAAAAAGTTCGCTTCATCACTACACAAAACATTCTTCCATTCTGGTTTGACCACATGATCTTTAGCAAACTCAGAAAGGTCAGAAATATTTTTTTGGGGGGGTGCAGTGACTTTCTCCTTGCTACCCTGCCATACACATCATTGCTCTTCAGTATTCTCCTGAGGGTGGAATCATGAATATCAGCATTCGCCAATCTGCAACAGACCGTCAGTTACTTAGAATTTTCCCTGGCTTCCTTGGTAACCTTGTGGACTATCAGACACCTTGCAGTTGGAATTATCTTTGAGGGCTTGACCACTTCTGGGTAGGGTAACAATGGTCTTGAATGTTTCCATTTGTACGCAATCTGTCTGACTGTTGATTGGTGGAATACAAACTCTTTAGGGATAGCCTTTTCCAGCTTTATGGGCATCAACAACTTTTTTTCTGAGGTCCTCACCTCAGAAAAAGTCTTTGCTGGATCCCCTCTATAAATAAAACAGGGTCTCTCACTCATACCTGATTGTCATCCCATTGACTGAAAACACGAACCTCTGATTTCACCTTCAAATTATATGATAATCCTAATGATTCACTTACTTTTGCCACATGCAGATACACTGTGTTCAGAATAATAGCAGCAGTGTTTCTGTGTTGCATGGAGTTGACCAACTTCTGGCTCCTGTCACATTTCACAATTCTTCTGCATTTTTGGTTTTGCCTCAGAATTTCTTTTTAGGCCAGTCAATGTGTTCTTTGGCAAATTGGAACCTCTTCAGCATGTCTTTTTTCAATAATGGGACTTTGCAGGGACTTCTTGCCAATAGCTTGGATTCACATAGGCATCTTCTAATTGTAACAGTACTCACAGGTAACTTTAGACCTTCTTTGATCTTCCTGGAGCTGATCATTGGCTGAGTCTTTGCCATTTTGGCTATTCTTCTATCCATTCAAATGGTTCTTTACTGTTTTCCATGTCTTTCAGGTTTTGGTTGCCATTTTAAAACATTTGAAATCATTTAAGCTGCACAGCCTATCATTTTCTGCACTTCTTTATATGTTTCCCCTCTCCAATCAATTTTTTAATCAACTTGTTTTCTGAACAATGTCTGGAACGACCCATTTTACTCAGATTTTCAGAGAGAATAATAAATAAATAAATAAGAGCCATAATTGACACCTGTTTATTTATTAATTTTATTGCCTGTTACAAACTAGTTTACAAGGCTCAGCTTTCAATCATATATTGCCTGCCCCACCTCTATGCCTTAGACATTGATGCAGGGCAGGCAATTACTTTCACTTTCCATTTGCACTTCCTAGATGTCACTGCACTCCTAGAGGGGGGTGGGCCCTGGTACGTGATGTGCAACCGGGCCCCAATAAATTCCAGCCTTTTATAAATCCCAGAAGACTGGAAAGCCCAGCTTATGGGGCTTGGAGTAATTTACTACATTTTTAGCATTCTCTCCAGTTCTAATCAGAGTTCCATGCAGTTCCAGTGTTCAATTCATCTGAAAGGAAAGTGATTACTGTTGTGGCATGGCCTTTTGATTACCTTGGTAATCTTTGGGGTCACCTTGACAGATACCTATTTATCACAGACCTAGATTCTGGATTTTCGTAGGATAGGACTTCATGGTGCACGACGAGCCGCAGCTGCGTTTTCATCGGACAGTCGGACCAATGTAGTTCTTACCTGCGATTTCTCCTTCACTTCCTTTTTCTTTAAAACATCCAACACGTTGCATGCATTTTATCGCATTGCGATGTGTTGGCAGGTGCTTATATTTGAATTGCCGGTTTGGAGGCAAGGTGTGGTTGTATAAGACCAGATGTACTGCCAAACAGTATGGTCTACATGGGGGCTAGCAAACAGCCAATCACAAGCCTTGTTTCAGGGTTCCCCAAAACGTTTCTACCCGTAAACCACATTTAAATGTAAAATAAGTTGGCGTACCACAATCATGCAAGAAGTTCCTAGGGGTGCAAAATATGGAATGCTATTGGCAATTGGTAGCCCTATGTGGACTTGCAACCTACAAAAGGCTGTGTTTAGTAGTACACATTTTTGTGCAACTAAAGTTTGCCTTCAAGCCAGGAGTTAAAACATAAGCACCTGCTTTGAGGCTACTGGGAGCAATATCCAAGGTGTTGAAGAGCAACATGTTGCTCACGAGTCACTGGTTGATGATCGCTGCCTTATTTGGTACCCCTGGAAATGTTTTCATTCTTCTGTTGCTCCACAAGTCTTTTTATATTCGAATGCAGATCAACAGTGAAGAAAAAAGACCACCAAAATGTATTTCCTAGTGCAGTATGTTTTTTTGAAACTATATAGCATGTTTCACAGCAGGAAACAAAAGTCTTTCTGACACCATCCGTTTTTATTGTCAGATGAAGATGCAGTATGCAGAGTTCACATCCGACTGTCTTGATATGTCGGATGAAAAATGTTACATGTAATTTACGCATACGATTTTTGTATCAGTTCCATTATATTTTAACCCACATGACAACATCTGACTTGCAGGATGCGTTTTGTCGATCCAACACCATCCTACAAAAGCGCTTGTGGAGTTCAGCCCAAATAAGGCAGGGCTGTCCTACTGAAGGCCTATGGGCAGGAACAGGCATTCAAAGGATTTTTTTATAGCCCCCATTCTATTCAAGGTCAATTGTATGACATTTTCAATTAAACATGATCTTGCCCATGCAGTTTCTGTGTACTTCCTTTAGTCTGTTGCCCCAATATCCAACTATAAGCAATATAAAACTGTAAATTAATGTGAACTCCACAAAGGTTCAGAGAAGTACCCTAAACAAGTTCACAGCAATTCATTTTAGATCCTTGTCTGGAAGAATTTGACATGGTATGGGGTAGATAGCTGGGGAAAACCCACATTCCCACATCCAACAATGAGAGGATTTTCACCCCCATATAGGACTGGGTTTGCAACATCTTCAGTTAGACACTAATAATGCACTGGACATAGTGGCTTTCAAAGTACATAAGCAGATATTTGATTTAAACTAGAACAGAGCTGATCTTCCTTTTCTTCCCACCCTTTCTATCTTCCTTTAGCTGGACAAACATATGCCAACGAATGAGAAACTGCTCCTTTTCTTCCCACCCTTTCTATCTTCCTTTAGCTGGACAAACATATGCCAACGAATGAGAAACTGCTCCTTTTCCGTGTAAAATGCAAAATTTGTATTACAAGCAGGTACGTAAACAGGCCTAGAATGCGTTGTTATGAATATGCTGTGTACAAGAGATATCCTAGCATAATTATAGAGTTTTCTGCAACATCTACCATTAAGTCAGTAAGTATAGAAAACGCAGGCTATCGTTTTATTTGCACCAAAATACTTAGTTCCCTTAATCAAAGGTAATGAGGGTGCAGTGCCTGTAAACAAATGATACGATATAGACACAAAGAACAAACCATATATTAGAACAATCCCATATCTGAAAGTTATTTGCAATGTTTTTTATTAGTGTTTTAAAAAAATAATAAATAATAATAAAATAAACAAACAGCTGGAGGCTACAGGAGGTAGTGCAGTCAGGAGCCCCAGAGCAGTGTCTACCATGCCCCGCCCCCAATAGGAGGGGCTTGTTGGTAAAGTTTGGCATAATTGCAGAGTGGCTGAACTGAACCAAGGGCAGGAACGTACATAAAAAGGTTTTTTTTGGGGGGTTGCATTTTATTTATTGGCTGGGCCCGCGACCGATGATAATACTGAAGCCAGCTTGGGGGCGTCCTGCTAATGTTGTAGCATAAGGGCTGCTGTAATTAATGGTGGCAGTCCAGCTAAAGAACATCCAGCACAATTTAGGAAAGTTGATTAAAATATGTCAAATAATAGTCATCTTGACATCACACTTTTATAAATGTAAAGGCTGCAAGTGCCAGCATATGGTATCTACATTCTTTACCTTTACCTGTCAAATCTGGAGTACACACCAGCTGCCAGTTCATTCACACTGTGACCCAAAGATCACTGACAGTAGCAGAAACAAGTACAGCAGGAGATAAAAATGTAGATCTGAATTGACACATTAAACATGTTTAATTGCATGCATTTCAAGTAAAAATGATTATACATAATTAAAAGAAACCCTCTATAGAGGATGACATTTAAACCTTCTACCTAGTTTAATAGCTAAACATTAGCCAAAGTGTTTTCTTTCCCCAGTCAACACAGCAGATGAAAGGACAGACCTCACACATCAAGCCCAGTTGTGAGAATTCCAGGTACAAGTTCATGTGTAGGCCTGTGTTGTGGAATGGAGAAAGAGCAGTGAGCTACTACTACCATATGTTACACCATTAAAGGAGGAAACACTTTTTCAGTATGTGTACATATTGATTTATAGGGTGCTATTGTACACAGTATTCAGAGTACTCTGCGTAATAAAACATAAGAAAGAGGACAAACATTGAATATGGTATTTAACACATTTTAACTGCCTCCCAGCACCAATATGCTGCTATTAGCCTGGCATCTTGATCTATCAAGGCAAAATGATACCATGCAAGGCTGTGCTGTTCTCTCATTGAAAATACAGGGTGGGCAGAGAGCTGAGAGCGCAGAAGCTTCCCTTCCCCCTGCTCTCCTCCATGTAGATCCTTTGGTGAGCAGTGACGTGTCCACCTGAGCAGCTCCACAACGCACCGTTAACCCCTTCACTCGGGGAAGAAGCTGCAGACTCCCAAAACAAAGTTCTGTAGTGCACTGACTGCTTTCATATTCAGAGTCTAAGTGTCACAGAACTTTGATTTAAAAGACTAGTAAGACATGGAAGGTGTGTGGTTTTGAAGAGGACAGATGATCTTTGTCATTGTGTAGAATCCATTCATATTTGACACATTTCTAGCATTAAAAAGGAAAAAATAAATAAATAAAGAACCACATTGTGCAGGGGAGGGTGCAGTGAAACAAGAAATGAGAAGGCAGATTTTTGGGCAACATTACAGGCTGCTCCTGCCAAACTGCATGGGGGGGGGGGGCTATAGACGTGCAGGATCCAGAAGGAACACAAGGAATCCCAATGCCTCTCCTGGATCAATAGGATTGTCAGGATGTTCTGTTCAAGCTTCAGTATAAGGCAAAGAATGCTACTGGCTGTGCTTGGTACCTGAAAGAGAAGTACACCCCGCCCCCCAATAATAACAGATAATCAGCTGCAGACCCCATTGTATGCCCGGTCGGCCTTGGTGACATGTCCCTGTATAGTGTCCCTGTATACGGTCCCTATAGAGTATAATGTCCCTGTAGAGTATAGTGTCCCTGTATATGGTCCCTATAGAGTATAGTGCCCCTGTATAATGTCCCTGTATACCTGTATATTGTCCCTGTATAGTTTTCGAGTATAGAGTCCCTGTATAGTACAGCCAGAGGGAACCTACAGGCACAGTCCTGCCTCGCATTCCAAATAGGAGCCGCACTGCTGCATTCCTTTCCTTTCTGCTGCTGGAGTCACCGAGGGGTGGAAAAGTAAAAGCCGGGTGCAGGAGCGCAGCATTTACCTAAGCAGCTGTTGCGGCTATGCAACAAGTCGCTGTCAGAAGCAGCTGCAGCTCGTGAGGTTGTTCCCCGGGGCTGCGCGCGCTCATGCAGCAACAGAAGCCTCGGCGCTAACGCACAGCCCACAGCCGCTCCAATAGCCCTCGCCTTCCTAGAGCAACGCCAGGATACTGATGCGCTCCGTCTCCCCAGCGTCCCTCTTCTTCCCTTCCATCTTGACTTCTGCCGACGTGGAAATTTTGGGTTCGGAAACGAGCCGCGCTCTTATTGGCTGCCGGCGGATGGGGTTGAAGGTCACGGTTTGCTTGCGCTGCTAGAGAGTCAGCAGCAGGATTTCAAGTCGCCGCCTGTGTATAGCCCCGGGTCATGCGCCTCCATTGCTGGCGGCCTGTTAGTTTATGCAAACACAGGAATGTGACAGATACCGACGTGGGCCTATAGCGGCTTCCGAACAGTGAGGAAAGGGGAGGCGGCTCAGTGAAAGCGGTTCCTATAGCCGCCGCCTGGGTAGCATGGGAATCACTCAAGCTGTGTCAGGCACCGGACACGCCCCCTTAACACTCACTCTGCCGGAGTGCGTCGCTCAGCGTGGAACTTCAATGAGCATGGTCGACTTATTCTAGGGTTCAGAGGGTTAATCGCTTGGCATTCGGCTAACAGCTGATGGACCCGAACCCCCACAGGCTGACGCTCAGCAGATACACTTGGACTACTACTGTATATTCCATAGCATTTCTTCATATTAATATCTGACATAGAAAAGTCAAGGGGCTGGGGACAGATCATGTATGGGCAGTAGATCATGTATGTGGAATAGGTCATGTATGGGAGAAACAGGTCTGGACTGAGAATTAAAATAGGCCCTGGCATTTCAGGTACACAAAGGCCCAAACAGCCTCCCACCAGCCACTAAATACTGACTGTCTATGGCACCTTATAGCAACCCCTCTGGCATTTGCCAGAACCCACAGATTGCAAGTCCAGGCCTGTGGGGAATAGATCATTTATGGGGCATGAAGCAATGGGGAGGCCATTGTGTGCATCAGGGTTAGCCAGGTCTAATTTTCAAAACCAGCCAGGTCAGCTACAAAACCAGCCCAAAACTAGCCAAGAGGCACTTCAAAAGTAGCCCAAAAATAGCACAAAAACGTTTTCACACATCTTTCCATGAAGCAAAATGGGTCAGATTCGCCTGTCACCAGGGGAGTAACTACAAGGGGGGGGGGGGACAGCAGGCCTCAGGACCATAAGGCCCTAATACATATGCAATTTCAATAACTATTAGTAAAACAGCTCAACCTCTAAACATTTTGTAGCCAGCAGATTTTTGCCCCCAAATTGTCTGAAATTGAGGAAAGTCACCAGAAAACACGAGAATGGGATGGGAGACTCAGGTACAGAGCCCAAAATCCGGTAACTTCCGACTTCTACACAAGTCAGTCCCATTGCATGCTGGGCATTGTAGTCTTACATTAAACTTGGCAGTTGACAAACTGTTAAACAAAAACACTATTACGCAACATGCATTGGGGGACTCAGGCTTGGCACATTAGCACAAGAAAAAAACTTTGCCTGGTTTCCAAATTACAAACCAGCCAAAGGCCCAAAATGTAGCCCAAATCCGAACCTTAGCTAGTTTGTACTTTCAAAACCTGCCTGGGCTTTAAATTAGTAGCCCAATTTGGCTGGAAAACCACCAACCTGGCAACCCTGGTGCCCATGTACAGTCCTGGCACTATATGCTAGCATGGTGCTTGGGCTCCAATAACACCAACATGTCGCCCACACCATATTGGCTCCAGTCAGGTTATTCGACTTCTTTAGCAAAGCTTAATGGTTAGTAAATGGCATCTGCACATGGCAGCACTCCACAGTAGCTCTTGAACAACTACAACAAACCTCACTTGCATGTTACTGGGCCCCACAGCAAATTCATTTTAGGGCACCCAACATATACAGAGGTTGTTATTTTTTACCAATATATGTTGAAATTTCTCATTAATTAGGGCCTCATGGGGCCCCTATACCTCCTGGCCCCCCTGCAGCCATAGGGTCTGCTTCCTCTGTAGTTACACAGGGATTTGCAGTTTTACAACCTCTGTTGCTGCTCCTGTCACTTCTGCATTCATTACTGACATATCCAGCTTGCTTTTTCCCAACTCTAGTCTGGCCATGTTGGAAGCTGTAGGGTAACATCTAGGAGATTGTCCATAGATTGGACATATGTATTATTTTGACACTTTCATTGTGTTTCACCCACAGACAATAACTGCAGTTCTTTCATTGTACAAAAGGAATGGAAGGCGGCATGTAAATAAATTATGAGCAACAGTTCATTTCCCTTATTCCAGATGATATGCCTTATTGTAACTCTCACCTTGTGGCAGAAAGGAGAGCTTATGAACTAAGCAACTTTCCAATATTACTTGATGTTAAAACTGTTGGGATGTGCAGGGGATAAAATATTTTTTTACATTTCCCATGCACCAATTCCATTGCTCTGGTCCCAATGATGAAAATTTGCACAAATAAAGAGGAGGGGACTGGGACGACAAACAGCAGTGGGCCTAGGGGCGGCCACTATGTAAATCCGGCCCTGGTCTCTTAGAACAAAGTAGTGAAAGTCCATTGAACCCACAAACTTTCAAACCAAAGGCACGCACTCTAATGACTAAGGTATTCAGGAAGCCTCCTTTAGGAATGGACCTCAGGTTCGTTTTGACCTTATTAGGCAGAAGATGGACTTCCGGGACTGCCAGTCAATGCAGAGGCACAAGGGGACAATCGGTTATTACAGTCATCCTGAACTGCTCCCAGCAGGTCTAGGCTCTGTGCCTTTTTCTGCCTGTAGAGTCCCACTCCTGAGTGGGTGATTTTCCAGACCTTTCAGGCTTCTTTATGCCTGTACAGAACCCTCTATTCTATACAGGCTTGCCAGTGGCGTTTTCTTCGGGCTGCATTCAAGAATGACTGCTATTTTGGAGTCAGCAAAACCAGCACCCCCACATGGCTGTTCTATGGCACATGCAGCAAATCGCCTGGTTTCTTACCCCAAAGGGCCCGGTGTGCAGGACCCAGGGAGTACATTTCGGCAGAAGTTGCCTTTTCTTTGGGCTACATTAATGAGTAACCAATATTTACCATTCGTTAAAGCACCAAAGCTGTCTTCTTCAGCTTCTCAAATGCTTTTTTTAAGCTCTCTACAGAACCCTGTCTTCGTCAACAATTTACCATGGTCAACAGTGAACTGATGCAAGGCATGCCCAAAAAAGGGCAGCATGGGAGGTTCTTACAGGCAACCCCTGTAAGAAAAAGGGCAGCCAAATGGAGTTTTCTCGAGACAGCCCTTCAGCATGGAAGCTGCCAACTGCCATGTTGTTTTTCAGCAAGGCCCCTCCTTCCATCACAGGCAGGGTATCTTCAACCCCACCTTGCCGGTTCATCTGTGCCATCTTCTGCATGCTGCATTCAACAGCGACCTCTACTTGCTATTCGGCATAATCGATCCACCCATGCCCCTTTTGAAGCATGTAGCAAATTGCCTCTTTCCCGGACCCTAGCTCTAGGCCTGTTTGGTAGCTGCCTGTAGAACACCCAAGGCATAGGTTGCATTTTTCTCAGGCCACATTAATGAGTGACAGATACGTAGGGTTCGGTAAAGCGCCAAAGCTGCATTTTCCTCAGGCTACATTAACGACTAACTGACCTTTGCTAATCAGCAGTTCAAATCCTTTTTTTTTTTTTTTAAAGCTGGGTACAGAACACTGTCCTCATTAAGCAATTAGCCATGGTCAACTTCAGGCTGATACTTGAACCCCTGGCCTGAAGTAGATACCTGGGTAGCTTAGAAGGGCAACCAAATGAAAAGCGGATGATGGACTTCTGGCACTTGCCCTTCCATCTCTCTGCTGAGTAGGTCAAGGCACAAACAGCTGTAGCTGCGTTGGCACAGAGTTTTTAGCAGGGGTGGAAATTGAACTCACTACCTTTTGGTTCAGAGGCACCCGCCCTAATGACTCAGCCAGTCGGCAGGCCTCCATTAGGGTGGTACCCTGGTTCATATTGACTCTATTAGGCAGAAGATGGACTTCCAGCACTGCCAGTCAATGCAGAGGCACAAGGGGACAATCAATTTTTATGCTGCTAGAAGGATTAGGCTCTGTGGAGCGGTGGCTATATTGCCTGTTGTATGCCCGTAGAGTCCTTAGTTCAAATCCATGGTGGGTGATATTCCCCTTGTGCCTCTGTTGTTTATGCCTGTACAGAACCCTCTCTTCCATGCTGGTTTGTCGGTGGCATTTTCTTCAGGCTGCATTCAAGAGCGACTGCTACTTTGGAGTCGGAAAACCAGCATCACCACTTGGCTGATCTATGGGGCATGCAGCAAATCCCTTGGTTTCGTTCTCCAAAGGCCCTGGGTTCAAGCCCCAGATGGTCCTATTCGGCAGAAGTTGCCTTTTCTTCGGGTTACATTAATGAGTAACAGATATTTACCGTTCGGTAAAGCTTCAAATCTGCCTTCGCCAATCAGCTTATCAAATGCATTTTTAAGCTACAGAACTATGTCTTCATTAAACCATTTACCAAGGTCAACTGCGAGCTCATGCAAGGCATGCCCCAAAAAAGGGCAGCGAGGGGGTTCTTACAGGCAACTCCCACCTTACTGGTTCATCAGTGCCATATTGGGCATGCTGCAATTGAGAGCTGTCCTTTGTGACCTGTCTGCTCTTTGGAGCATGTGGCAAATCGGCTGTTTCCTGCCCCTATTTCCAGGCCTATTTGGTACCTGTCTGTTGAACACAAAGGCATCAGTTGCACTTTCCTCAGGCTACATTAACGAGTAACCAACCTTTGCTAATCAGCTTTTCATGACTTTTTTTTTAAGCTTGTTACAGAAACACTGTCCACATTAAGCAATTTGCCATGGTCAACTTCAGGCTGATGCTAGGCAAACCCTAAAAAGGGTTCTGTTTCTGTATGGGGAAAAAAGACCCAAGTTGATGCAAAGGCAAGATACGGGCAAGGTGGTAGATGGGGAACCCCTGGCCTGAACTAGATACCTGGGAAGCTTAGAAGGTCAATCCCTGTAAGAAAAAGGGGCAGCCAACTGGAAGGCGGACTTCCCTTTCCATGTCTGTCCAGAGATAGTTGAAGGACAAAAGGCACAGAGTTTTTAGCAGAGGTGGGAATTAAACTCACAACTTTTTAGACCAGGGGCAAACACCCTAAACACTCAGCCATTCTGGTGAACACTGTTAGGTAGGTACCTTGGGTTCGTATTGACTCTATTTGGCAGAAGATGGACCAGAACTGCCAGCATGATTAGGCTCTCTGGCACCAGCACGGCGGCTAAAGAGCATGTTTTGTGCCCGTGGGGTTCTGAGTTCAAATCCTGTTTGGGTGATTTCCCAGACCTTTCAGGGTTGTTTATGCCTGTACAGAACCCTCTCGTCTATTCAGGCTCGTCAGTGGCATTTACTTCAGGCTGCATTCAAGAGAGACTGCTACTTTGGAATTGACAAAACCAGCATCCCCACATGGCTGTTCTATGGCGCATGCAGCAAATTGCTTTGCTTCCTTCCCCAAAGGTCTCGGGGTTTGATCCCCAGCGGATACCTTTAAGCAGGCGTTGCCGTTATCAATCGCCCTGTAGGGTTGGCTCTGTATATCAAGTCTCAACTGATGTTATTGAAACTGTGCAAACTTTTCATCTTTGGAATCCTATACATTTTTTCGTGTTCTTAAGGATTCAAGCTCTATGGGATCACAGAAATTATCACGTTGCTTTCTGGTTTCTAGTCCAGAAGCAGTTGCACAGATATGGTCAATATTCTATTAACAATGATCAAGTGCAGCAAGAAGCCTGACTTCTAATCAGTGTGTGGCAGCTAAGTGTGGTTGCTTTCAGATACTACACTGCTCCACCTGTTGCATTACAATCTCTTTAGAAAGTTGGTTTACATATCTGTGAAGCTAAGAAGTCCCTTTATTTATACAGAGCAAATGATTTCAACAAACTTACAAGGTCTCACTTCCTTGTAAAGTACAAATACATGGAACACGCTGGGAAGCGGTGCAGCAACTAGTATAATCAACCTGAAGTGAGCACCCTGCTGCAATATTAGGGGTAAGTCAACTTCACAAAGGTATTTTCAAATATTATGCGACAAATTGAATTGTTTTATAACTTTCTGTTAAAATTAGTTAGTTTCACTTCCCCCTGAAGCAGCTTAGTACGTCTTAAAACCCTTATACACAAACTTTAAAAAATTCTATAAAAAATTAGAAGCAATTTCTAAATGTCATAATTTGTCATTAACTATTTAATAATACATTTTGCAAAAGGGACTTACCGATTGAGAAGTAAATTCACAAAATATTTTTTTGCATAATGAAATGAAACCGGCTCTAAGCAAGTTTCCAATACTTGCAATTCCAGTCCTCCAGTATATTGAAGGACAAAAAAAAACTTCACTGTTCTTGAGTAATTTAAAAAATAATTGCCAAACAAGCACTTATTTTTTAAAGTACTCACTGTATATATAATGAATTAACAGGGCTGTGGAGTCGGTACATAAATCCTTTGACTTATGGAGCCTCCAACCTCAACTCCTCTGTTACACCAAAAACAGTTTTTTACAAAAAACTGAAAGTGTACAGTGTCAAAGTATTTAAAAAATAATGTTCTGTACTGGTAAAAGCCTTGTGTTTGCTTTAGTGTTTGCTTCAGAAAGACCACTATAGTTTATATATACAAGCTGCTGTGTAGCCATGGGGGTAGCCATTCAAGTTGGAAAAAGGCACAAGTTACAGAACAGATAACAGATAAAACACCATTGTATTGGGCGGGGCTTATCTGATATGTGCTATCTAACTTGTCCCTTTTCGCCTATTTTCCCAGACACACAACTTTTACCAGACCAAGCTAACAGTATATCATATGTTAATAAAAGGCTTTAATTTTTTGGTGTTACGATGTCTAATGTATTTTCCATGTTGACTGAAAGAAGTTAAAGAAGAATTTAACCATTTTCCAAAAAAAAATTCTCCTTTAAGCACACAGCATATAAGGTATTTTATCACTGCCAAATTTTAAAACCAAATCAAAGTTAAACTATATAAACAAAAAAACATCCGGAAAACCTAAAACAACTTACAGTATATATTAATTGAACCTGGCATTTACAGTAGCTGTTAAATACAATCCAAATTTAACTAAAGTACTGTTCTTAGAAACAGAATTACTTCTGCCAGATCCTCCTTCATACAAGCTCTTAAATCTGATTATATTCAGTGCTTGTATTTTATGCTATTAGGAGTCGGAGTTGGTACATTTTTGGCAACTCCAGATCAGATACCCAAAATTGATTTTGATACCATGGGGCCCATTTACTTAGCTTGAGTGAAGGAATAGAATAAAAAAAACTTCGAATTTCGAATGTTTTTTTTGGCTACTTCGACCATCGAATGGGCTACTTCGACCTTCGACTACAACACCGAAACGAACGATTCAAACTAAAAATCGTTCCACTATTCGACCATTTGAAAGTACTGTCTCTGTATTACAAAACTTCGACCCCCCCTAGTTCGCCACCTAAAACCTACCGAAGTCAATGTTAGCCTATGGGGAAGGTCCCCATAGGCTTTCTAATGTTTTTTAGGTCGAAGAAAAATCGTTCGATCGATGGATTAAAATCCTTTGAATCAAACGATTTTTCGTTCGATCGAACTATTTGCGCTAAATCCTTCGACTTCGATATTCGAAGTCAAAGGATTTACATTCGGCAGTCGAATATCGAGGGTTAATTAACCCTCGATATTCGACCCTATGTAAATCTGCCCCCACGACTCTGAATGTACAGCTCTGTGTATGACAACTTTAAATGGGTGCCTCACCTTTCTGATAACTTTTAGTATGTTATTTATTCTATAACATTTTTCAATTGGCCTTCATTTTCTATTTTGTATAGTTTTTGAATTATTTGCCTTCTTCTTCTGACTCTTTCCAGCTTTCAAACGGGGGGGGGGGGGTCACTGACCCAATCTAAATAACAAAGGCTACACATTTATTAGCTTATTGCTACTTTTTATTACTAATCTTTTCTATTCAAGCCTTCTCCTATTCATATTCCAGTGTATTATTTAAAATGAATGAGTGGTTGATAGCAACCAGATAGCTACAATTGCAAACTGGAGAGCTACTGAAGAAAAAAACGAAATAACTCAAAAACCAATAATAATAAAAATTAAAACCATTTGCTAATAGTCTCAGCATATCACTCTCTACATAATACTTAAATGTAAATAAATTTTTTTAAGTCTGAGAGGGACTCCTGGAAGAGACAGCTAAGATGATGCTCTTTAGAAATTTGCCCAGGTCAATGTATATTTAAATTAAAGCACCTGTAGTCATTTGGGGTAAAAAAATGTACTTTAGATTTTGTGGCACTAACGCTGGGGCTGTTACAAGTGGATAGGGTCAAGCATGCAGGTAAGTGGTTATGGGTTGGGTGTGGATCTGCCAAGACAGACTTGCACAGGCCTCTAGTACAAACTGACTGTTATTTTTATGTAACACACTGATCTGCCCCTGTCTTCATGGTTTTCTCCTGGGTACTCACTGTAAAATCTTACTTGGCACCTGATGAAATTAACCAGATTATGTGTTGGTGTGTGAATGTGAAAGGGAAATTAGATGGTAAGCTCCACCGAGTCAGGGACTGTGAAACATGTAGGAGCTATCTAAAAAAAGAATAATAATATTCAAATAAGAATACAAATAATAAATAGTGGGTTATCAGGCAGGTGTCTGTTTAATCCAGGCAGCAAGACTACTGAAACTTGATCCATTAGTTGAATTTTTTTTTCTCAGGAAAAATGCCATCTGGTTGCTGAACTTGCTGTATACTTTTTTAAGTGATCTTGATAACATGCCATGAAACAAATATCAGCTTTCTAAGATCAGTTTAATCTGCAATCTTTCTCACATTAACTATTCCAGTCATGGGATGTGTGTGCATGTAACACTTTTTTCCCAGTGAACCCCAGCATACCTCCCAACATTTTGGAAATAGAAAGAGGGACAAAAAGATTTGCCGCACTCCCCAACACTAAATTGTTTTTGCCCACGCCCATTTTGTGGCCACATCCTCTAATTACCATGTTCATTTTACAAAATTTGGCAGGTTATGAAATTTTGAACACATTTCTGTGGTTTTTATGTGTTATTACAGATATGCTAATGAAGGTGACTTCCCCTTTAAGCTGTAAGTCACAGTTTCCCCAAGAGATCTGCTTATCTTAAATTGTTACAATTGTTTCTTTGCTTATCTTAATTTGTTACAAAAGTATCTAAGTGCAGCTGCCACTATTCTGGGCTCTCTGCCAAGAGCCAATTAAGTTTTAGAAATGTTGTATCTTTTTCTGGCTGTTTAGTGCAGAAGATCAAAGTCGGGACATTTAAGTAACAATCCAGGACTGCGGGAAAAATCGGGACTGTTCATCGAAAAACAGGAGGTATGTGTTGTTAACATGTATAGGTTGATGGTTTCTGTATGAGGAACAAAACAGACAGTAGACCCTAACACTTACAGATAGCCATATGCACAAAATATATTATATAGGTCTGGTAAATTGCATGTTCTGACAAATGCTGGTGGAGCTACACTTTTATTGAGCTGGTGGGGGGGGGGGCTGTTTGGGCCTTGAAATTGCAAGGCTTATTTTGAATCCCATGGTAGGTCACCTTTGTATTTACTTTTTGTATGATGCAATTGGTCTTTATTTTTTGTGTGTTTTGAATTGTTTTTTTGCTCAATACAGTAGCTCTCCAATTTGGGATTTCAGCAGCTGTCAGGTTGCTTGGGTCCACTTTACCCTAGCAACCAGGCAGTGGTATGATTATGAATTAAAGACTGGAAGATGAATAAGAGAGGGCCTGAATATAAAGAGAAGTAATAAAAAGTAACAATAGAATTGTTGAATTGAATTGAAAACTGAAAAGAGGAAAAACAAAAAGGCAAATAGTGTAAAAACTATAAATTTAACTTGAACTACCATAATTTAAATTAAGTTAAATTTAACTTAAACTACCTCTGTAATGTATTTAATATATTGATATGGGTGAGTGCAGAAGATCTTTTTTTTCTGTTGATTGAAGCGTGACATAATATGTGGAATAGCTAGTTTTCTTCTTTTTTTTTTTTCAGTAAAAAATATGATCATGGCTATAGAGTGAGAGGCTGTACCTCAGTATGAAAGGTGATATTAGATGTGGGATATTATGATGTAGGGAAAAGCAAGGCACAAGGGAGTGATCACTCCAGCTGAACTTTACAGTCTAACTCTCCAATCACTCACAGTAGGAGCAGTCAGCCGTGAATAGTATCCCAGCATTACAGGTATAGGATAACAATACAGGTATAGGATCCCTTATCCGGAAACCCGATATCCAGAAAGATCCAAACTATGGAATTACGGTCTCCCATAGACTCCATTTTATCCAAATAATTCACATTTTTAAAAATTATTTCCTTTTTCTCTGTAATAATGCAACAGTAGCTTGTACTTGATCCCAATTAAAATGTAATCAATCCTTATTGTAAGCAAAACCAGTCTATTGGGTTTATTTAATGTTTAAATGAATTTCTAGTAGAAAGCATTAAAGCATGTAGACCCAAATTACAGAAATATCTATTATCCGGAAAACCCCAGGTCCCGAGAATTCTGGTCTCGTACCTGTATTTTAATATGATTATGTGGTAATAGCAATATAAACCATGAATTTCATAGAATTGTCCCCAAAAGATAACGGCAATGACAATGCTTTTTTTTTTTTTTTTTTAAATATTTTTATTTCTGAGAAATTTTACAAATATAAACATTACAATGGTGTGTCATAGCCAGTCCTGTTAATTTCCATGTTTTATATCAGACAAGCTGAATTCAATACATTTTTAGTATAGTTTCAACTAACATTTGGATAAGTGCATTTGTAGCGCGGGGATTTATCCCCAAGTATCATCATAAATCCGTTCCATAAGCTGTATTAGTTCTCTTTACATTTAAGTTGTGCAGTATTGCTCAAATTTTATTTAACTCAGATTCTCAAACTGAAGATTACTCCTGGATATTGACAAATATCTTTTAAAAATCATACGAAAAAGGACAGGTGAGTATTACAAACCATTTAACTAAGACTAACTACTCTAGTCAAAACTAAACTAAACTAATGGAGACTTGTAGATATAACTTCAAATTAAGTACCTGTCCTTTGCTTCTATTTCAGGGACATTATTGCTATGTTGCGAGGAGTCGGTCTGGGGGCACATCACCGAAGCAATGACAATGCTTTTATAGTTACACAGTATAATTCTCTGATATGAAATGAGAAATAAGATTTGTTTCCTTTTACTGGCATACTGAGAAATTAATATAGCAGGGACAGATGTTGTATTCTGTTTCCTAAAGACTGTTTGCCTTTCTATAGGTTATGTTTGTTTTAGCATGTCCTGTTTATTGAAGTTTCCATTACCTTCAATCTACAAGTCAACAGAATAGCATTTACTTCAATGTGTACAATACTTAGTAGAGGTAGGTGCAGCGTATTAAATGCGACTGGGCTGAGTAGATCTGGGAGGGGGAGTGACTAAACTTGCAATTTATCACTCAAGGTGGTTATTCATTAGAGGAGCTGCTTTGAGGTTGCTTATACTACAAGATAATAGTTCAGTATGTTCAACCACCGTATAAAATATGTCTGTATTGATTTTGTTTACCGTCCAGGCCTTATTTACCATATAGGCACTCGAGGGCATGTCCCTAGGGCGGAAGCTTTAGGGGGGTTTATTAAAAAAAAAAAAAAAAAACTCTTCCTGGCTGCTGGAAACTTTCCCATGTAATCCAGCAGCAAAGGTGGGAGGTGTATCTGGTGTATCTATATGGGATGACTTTGACGTAGTTGGCCAGCTTAAATATATTGCAATATATGGACAAACAATCCCTGTTCTGTTTAAAGGGTAAGGCATTTTTCAGTAGCAGTATGCACAAAATGTCTGTCTTAAATATATTGATAATGGGTTGAGTGCAGAGGAATCTTGTATTTGTCTAGGTGTATCTGGTGCCAAAGTGGGTGGACGTGACATCATGTGCAGAAGCGATGTGTGGTGATGTCACTTCCGCTGACATCACTGTGCATGCACTGATGGGTGCAAAGGTCTGGTGCCTAGGGCAGCACCAGATCAAAATAGAGCACTGTCTATCACACTTATGCAGTGAAGGCTAGAATATAGTTGCCATTATATTTATTCATGTTTGCAAACCAATGCTGAAAATGTTTGCAAGAACTAGACTAATACTGAGACTGATAGCAGTCTGCTAAAGTGAGCAATTTTTCATTGTGTACAGTCTACTGTCTATCGGGTGCTCAGAAAAGGAATAATGAAGTCAGGATGCATAAACTGTAAGAAATGAAATGGACCACACATTAAAGGGATTGTTCACCTTTGAGTTAACTTTTCGTATGATGTAGGGAGTGATATTCTGAGACTATTTGCAACTGGTTTTCATTTTTTATTATTTGTGGTTTGAGTTATTTCAGCTATCTGGTTGCTAGGGTCCAAATTACCCTAGCAACCACACCTTGATTTAAATAAGAGACTGGAATATGAATCGGGAAGGGGCTAAATAGAAAGATGAGCAACAATAACAATAATGTTGTAGCCTAACAAAGCATGTGTTTATTAGGTGGGGTCAGTGACCCAATTTGAAAGATGGAAAGAGTCAGAAAAATAAGGCAAATAATATAAAAAATAAATAATGAAGACCAATTGAAAAGTTGCTTAGAATTGGCCATTCTATAACATACTAAAAGTCAACTTAATTGTAAACCACCCCTTTAAGTTAAGGGCCTCTTGGAGGGGACATAGGGTTGTTAAAAGGGATGTAAAGGCAAAAAAATAACCATGTTTACTTTCTTTAATAAAAAAGAAATATATCTCCATTATACTTTAATTAAAAAATGTGTACCCCGTTTGTATAATAATCCTGACTGTATGTAATGAAATTCCCCCTTGCTCTGACAGCTGCAGATAGGAAACTTCAGATGGTCCCTAACTGCTCTGCAGGGATACGGTCATTGAGGAGTCCCCTAAGAACTCGAGCAGCTTTGTTTGTTTCCCTATAAAGCATAAAGACTGTGTAGAGATTTGTATCCGTAGACCGAGTGCAGTCTGCATATTCTGATTATTAATCAGTCTTGCTCTATTGGCTTCTATGGCAGATATTGTTTGACTTGTGCCATCTTGATAATTTATAATGATCCTAAGCTTAACCTCCCAACTGAAGCCCAGACCACACTGAACATGTGAATGGTCTTGGTCTTGCAAAGATGTTTTACAAAGTTATAAGATGACAGCCCCCTGCGGCCAACTTTAAAGCATAAATAATTTGTTTAATTAGGCTTTTGGTGCAGTAAGTTCATGTTTAGTATACAAAATACAGCATTTCTAGCATTATTCTCAGGGCTGTATTTAGGTCTGATGTCGTACGCGCTGACGTCACACAATGTATTTGACAGAAGTGACGTCAGTGTGCCGTGCGCGTGACGTCACTTCCACAGTTTTCCTCTGACCCCCTACCTCTCACCCCCTCAGCTCCATCACCGGATTTACTATGGAAATCCATGGCGAAGGGTGAGGAGGGTTTAAAAAAAAAAAAAATAGGCATATAAATATATATATATAATATTTATATATATAGGCATATAAATATGGCCCTGATTATTCTATTTCAATTTTAGTTCCCCTTTAAGCCACTTCTGAACTGATCTATCTGATGATTTTATTTCAAGGAAAACTTTAATTACAAAGTGGATATCACTTTACCACTTCCCTTAAAAAAATAAAATCAAGAAAATACATTACACAATTTCATCACTTTTTGTATACAGTACTATAAAACAAATGGTGCAGCACAGGTAGCGTTCAGATCTCTTATTGAAATCATATGCTTTCATTCCCTGAACTAATTTGGTTTCATTTATTCTCTATGTACCTTGCTCTTATCTTTGAGTTATTGAGGAACACATTTGTTGAAGGGTTATAGAAACTGGCCCTCTGACTTGAACTGGGACTGGCTGATGACAAAGTAATTTATAAGTCAATTATCAAATGTTAAAGACAGTAACCCCTGTAATGGAATCAGAGTAATTATAAACAAGTTGTGGCCTTCCACAACCTTAAAAAATGTGTCAGTCTCTTTATTAAAACATATATTATTTTTTTTCAATGCAACCTTCCAACTACATGAAGGCAACAGTTAGTGAAAAGTTATTCCACCCCTACAGCTACTTCTCAACTACAGCTTTCATAATTCTGGTTATTTTGGCTAAACGACTACAGAAATGAATACAACACACTCTCCTATTTCTAGAATTAAGTGTATAAGAGAAAGTGGTGTACTGTACTAGCTTCAAGTTACAGAATTCTGGGAAAGAACCCTAGGTGTTCAAAGCAGGGTGTGGCTAGTTCCTCAAGCTACTACAGAAATGTAGCTGTGCCCTTTAGGTAAACATGAATAGCTGACAGCAAGCTTAAAGTGAAACACAGCTTTATATATTTTAAAGTGTCCTGGGATGTACTAAGCCAAACCTTGAATATTTTGAACAGATTAAAACACAGAGGGCTCATAAGCTGGACATCCCCAATGTGGTAAGTCACTAAACTTGTGGCCCCTAATCAGGGTGCTTTGTTCTGGAACACTTGACCATCATGTTTGATTCATTTCTCCTGCACCGTTTTGGCCAAGCACTAAACAGTATAATAATTTTGTAGTCTAGCCCACAAGTTCAGAGGTTTGCCTCTGTGGAGGAGGGTTGCAAAACATATTGGCAGTCAACATGGGTCATCACCATGATAGAGTAAGCATCTTGCTCCACATGGTATGGGCCCACATTCAACCTGCTCCAGCATTTCCCTGAGCTAGAAATATACTCCTTTTAGACATGAGGAACATTCACTTTTCCAATATTTACTCCAACTTGCAGGTTAATTTACAGAAAGTTGGGGTACGTGAGGTTTAATAAACAGGATACATCAGGGTTCTTTTCTGTGACCAGATATATTTATTTAATATTTTGCAGATGAACAGCATAGGGATAATAACAAAAAGTAGGTACAGCATTGGATGCAAACAAACTGAATTGTACTCATTTGACACAAAACCTATTGTGCTTGGACCTACAAAGCACCCTGAGCCATGGTGTAAGGTGCAAGCACTTGCCCTGTACCTAATCTTTGTATGTTTCACCACATGGATCAATTTGGGCATATGACTTTCCACCATTCCTTTGAGGCATGTAAATACCTTAAGTTTTCAGGAGGCTCTACACTGCAGGTCTTGCCCGTGAAGGGCTTTTTTCCTCCTTTTAGCCCATCGTACCCCAACCAGGTTAGGTTCTCTGCTTCACCCTCTGCTCAAGTTGCACCCATATGTGAGCAGTTTATTAACTTACTGGGATATTTGTCATACATTTTTAACACTAATTATGTCACTCTATTTCTACTGGCTTTCTAGCAAAGAATGTTTATTGTGGGTAGAAAAATATTGTGAGTTGAGTTTACTTTTGCTGCAGATATTGGAGGCACTGTGCACTGGGCTTCCTTGCACCACATCACAATACACTTTGAAGTAAATATTTGGCAGTGGTATAGATGACTGCAAAGTATGTGGTGTGTGATGTCCTTTAGATTTAAAAATTAAAATGCAGGATTCCCAGGCTTCTTGATCTATTCCAATCTGATTTATTCATACCATTGATAAAACCTTTAATCATTACTAATTAAATAGAAATAAATGACCAGTAGCATGACGAGAGTGTGCCCAAATTGCATAGCTACCCCTGCATACAATATAAAAACAAAGGCATGTGCGCAATAATTTAAAGAAGAAGAGTGCTGGGGAGGGTGGGATTTCAATGCTATAGAGGAAGCTCCTCGGGACTGCTGGCCACTGGAATTGACCCATTAAGAGCTTTGATAAATCTGCCCCATAACTTAATATTTCACACACCATGTAAAGCCTTATAGGAAAGTGTCACATGACCTTTCTGATAAATTGGCCATGGTTGCATATTATGGCTTTGCTCTTACAGGGTAGGGACGCTTTACAGGAAAGTGCTGCATGAATCCTCTCTTGTCAGCAAGTTCATTGTTTCCATTAACATTTTAACTACTTGTTTTGGATGTTTAGTATTTGTAATATGATTATTTTTGTGTCATTATGCATCATTTATTTTGGCCCTGTATGGTTTATCGCCCACTGTTGCTTAATGATGTGATTCAAAACAAGTACTCTTTATTATAAGACTGTAAATCCTGCTCACTATTCTGGCACCCTGAGCTGGTGAATCAGTGTAATGGATGGCAACCTGTCATCCTAATAAATTAGAAAACATATTTGATACATTTTCTTTGTATGGCTGACAGTAATTACCAGCTATTTATATTCATAAAAAATGGGAAGCACTACCCAAACCTATAGATTAACTGACTGCTATGATAAAACGTGAGTTCAAGCCATCCCATCCCTCCAGTAAGTATGGTGTGATTTATAATAGATTCTGAATTCAGAGGGACTTTTTTTTTTACTCCAACCTGTTCAGGGTTGTTGGTATATGATCATGGAAAAGGTTAATCAGATTCCTTCCTTAGTACCACCTCTGGCAGTTCCACCTCTAAGACACTTCCAATGCAAATGAAGTATAAATATTAATTTATTAATTTTATGACATACTATTTTGCCTGTGGTGTAGCATGTGTTTTACAACCAAAATCCACTACTATTACTACTGCAATTACTGTGATACTGATACAAAGATTGCTGAAACAGAAAGCCCATAATGTTTGCAAAAGCAGTCTATTGCCCAGAGGGATATCCTATTCTTTCATATATGTAACTTGAGTAGTTTAAACCAGTTCTCCTTCTTATTCCACTTTGTAACATAATCCCTGCTTCATATTAAAACTAGCTAAAGTACCATTGTTATTTATTTATGCATAGAACTGTTTAGCTTATTTACTACTATTTACTGTCAGGAAGGAGCACCCTGCCTCACAGATGCTAGATAAATGGACACATTTACTGCTAGAATGTTGCATTGTGGGCATGTGATGACTGAACCAATATTTCACACTTGTTTAGTAAATAAGGCTTTTGGGACAGGAGAAGGCAGCATGGGATGATATGCTAGCTATAGTAAGTTGATTAAACTGGCTGCTTATTGGTTGATGAGGATTAGTGGGCTGTGTTGGAGCCTCAGTGGTTCTTTGAGGAATGGTTGAGATCCTCATAAATTTATGGAAGCAGAAATAAAACTGGTGCAGCAAGTGAAAGCTTTGAAGGAGGATTTGATTTTTGGAGTAGCCAATTTATCTTCAGTAGAGATTGATTTTCACAGCACAATTTAAAATGGACTTGAGAGAAGCAAGATGAGAAGCAGGAAGAATGGTTTTGAGATAGTTGCAGTAGTGCAGACCTTCGCAATTCAGTTTTGGTCTTCAGTACTTATATAGAGTATATTAATGAAAATAGAGAAAGTTTATAGAAGAGTGACAAAGGTGATAAAAGGAATGAAAGGTCTCACTTATGAAGAAAGGTTGGTGCTGAAGTAGAGGCGTTTAAGGGTGGATATGATATCTATGGATAAATATATACGGGGCGATACAGTAAATTTGATGCTTCATCCACCATGAATCCTTTCAGCAGACATGATGGTATCCAATGAGATTAGAAGAAAGGAAGTTTTATCTTAAAATGTGGAAAAGGATTTTTTCTGTTGTACTGGTAGATACATCAAATGGGGCATAAAGTCGTAGGAGGAGGGGATCATTCCACTGTACAGAGCACTGGTAAGGCCCCCTCTAGAATATGACATACAGTTTTGGACTCCAGCACTCAAACAGGACATTATTGAATTAGAGAGGGTACAGAGAAGGGCAACTAAGCTGGTAAAAGGTATTGAAAATCTTAGCTATGAGAAAAGACTGGCCAAGTTGGGGATGTTCACACTGGGGAAGATACACTTAAGGGGTGATATGATAACTATGTATAAATATATGAGGATCATATAATAATGTCTCTAATTCTTTATTTACCAGTTGGTCTTTCCAGCTGACTCGAGGTCACCCATTCCGATTAGAAGAAAGAAGGTTCTGGCTAAATATTCAGAAGGCTTTTTTACAGTGAGAGCTGTGAAGTTGTGGAATTCTCTCCCTGAATCAGTCATACATGCTGATACATTATGATTATAGAGAGCTTTAAAAAGGGATTGGACAGCTTTTTAGTAAGTGAGGGAATACAGGTTTATGGAAGATAGCTCATAGTACCAGGGACTGGTCTGATTGCCATCTTGGAGTAAGGAAGGCATTTTTTCCCCCTCTGAGGTAAATTGGAGAGGCTTCAAAAAGGATTTTTTGCTTTTCTCTGGATCAACTACCAGTTAGGCAGGTTATATATAGACTTAAAAGGCTGAACTTGATGGACATGTGTCTCACTATGTTACTATGTAAGACAAGAGGAAGAGCCACTTTGTGGTTGGTTCAATAAAAGGCATACAACCCTGCAGAGATAAGTGCTTTCTCTTACTTTGTTATCTGGAATGCTTGGGACCATGCATGGATCACCATACCATATGTCTACTAAAAACAATTAACATTTAATAAACCAATAGATTGTTTACTGTCCATATGGATCAATGCAGTTTAATTACCATCAAGTACAAGGGACTATTTTATTATTACAGATACAGATTACAGAATTTAGAATTATTGTGGACTTTATAGCAGACGGCCCTGTTATAGTTTGATGCTTTCTGGAT